>VXBI01004861.1:61227-112903 GCA_013397375.1 Toxostoma redivivum | reverse complement strand
TAATTTACTGACAGTGTTGCATCCAGCAAGGATTGATGCTCTTGTCCAGAGACGGGCAACGCAGCTGGTGATGGGTGTGGAGCACAAGTCCTGTGAGGAGCAGCTGAGGGATCTGGGGGTGTTTATCCTGGAGAAAAGGAGCCTCAGGGGAGACCTTATCACTGTCCACAACTGTCTGAAATGAGGCTGTAGGCAGGTGAGGGTCAGTGTCTTCTCCCAAGTAACAAGCAACAGTACAAGAGCAAATGGCCTCAAGCTGCACCAGGGGAGGTTAAGTATGTATATGAGGAACAATTACTTCACTGATCAGTCATTGGAACAGGCTGCTTAGGAAAGTGGTGGAATCACCGGCCCTGGAAGTGTTCAAAAAACCTGTGGATGTGGCATTCAGGGATATGGTCTAGTGGTGAAAACAGTGGTGCTGGGGTAAGAATTGGACTCAACGATCTCAGAGGTCTTTTCCAACCTAAACAATTCAATGACCACCAGACCAGATGACAATGACTCACCATAAACTCTCTGACACTGATGATAGGAGAAATGAGCATGCACGTCTTTGCAAACGACTAGATAACCTGAAAGAACCAATCAGGTTCTGGAAGAATGGGGGTGGGGGTACATGTCTGAGGGTAGATATGTAGTATGTGGATCTGAAAATTGTATCTTCCTAGTAGCTCACCGAATGGGAAAAGTAGGAGGGTGTTTAGAATAAATGGAGGCTGTCTGCTAAAAACTGGAGAGACCCTAGATCGGTATGCCTCTGTGAGATCTCCCTAGTTTTAAATAAAATTGATTTTTGCAGCACTCCTCGGTCTCGTTTGTGGACACTGGCCTTTGGCAGCGTGATTTTCTGCACAGCGGTAATGACTGTGGACTTGCCCCTGATCTGTTTGGACGATCTGGAGGAGCTCCTCCATTTACTGTTGTGAGGTTACGAGTGTCACCAGACAAACACTACAGAAATAACCCTGGCCACCCACAAGGAATAGTTTTGGCGCACACAGTCATGCCGTGCGGAACAACTGCTGTGGGTCTCTCGGCAGCACCTTCTACACACCCCGTGTCACTCTCCCCTCCCCGGTGAGAGACAGCGCTCTCCCACCCTGCGGTCCTTCCATGCTCAGTTGCTGCAGGCAGAGCTGAAACAGGCCCTAGTCCTGAAATCCTGTCTCAGCATTAAAAAGGATCCGTGTCTTTTACACGCCAACTATACCTGTCCTGTGCATTTAGTAGATGTTTAACACGTGCAAAGCTGTGGACGCGTAGTGTTTGCGAAGATCTGCAATCCCGGTGTGCGCGGGGGTGCGAGTCCCCCTACCCGGCCCTATTCACAAATCCGGCTTGTAAAGTGCCATCCCCAACACCGCACCGCAAGTTTTGGGGCAAAGCCGCGGCCTCTCCCACCTTCGGCACCACCCGTGCGGGAAAGAACCGGCGCTG
Source organism: Toxostoma redivivum (assembly GCA_013397375.1). NCBI lineage: Eukaryota > Metazoa > Chordata > Aves > Passeriformes > Mimidae > Toxostoma > Toxostoma redivivum. Next base: position 111,463 of record VXBI01004861.1, on the reverse strand, counting down.
CCGGACCCGACAGCGGGAGAGGCCCGCGGTGCTCCCGAGCAGGCCGCAGGGGGCGGTCCGGGCCTGGCGCCGCTCGCCCGGGCGCAGGCGCTGCCGTGGGCCTGCGGCGGAGGGCAGCTCGCCCGGGACGGCGGCTCCATGCGCTGCCAGGTAGGTACGACCTGCCGGCGACCCTAGGGGCCGGTCCGGCCGGAGGCTCGGCCGGTGCCGGACAGGGCGGCGGTGCGGCAGGGCTCCGGCTGCCTCTGGCCCCGGTGGGCGGCGGGAGCGGCCTGGGCGGCGGGCGCGGGGCGCAGATCCGCGGTCACTCACCGCTCCCCGCCTTTCCCCCGCTGTCCTGACAGTCAGGGGAGGAGAGATGCGGCAGAGCTGATCGGCATCGGGAAAAGCCTGGGAAAGGTTTTCTTGGCGCTCTGGTTCCGGTACCAATGTGCTGGTGCGGCTCTGTGGGCAGGCCGCACGGCCCTGAGCGCTGTTGGTTCCCCGGGCAGGTGTCGGTGCTGTATTTCGCCAGGAGCGCGGAGCTGGCGGGGCTGCGCTGCGAGACCCTCTCGGTGCCACGGGAGATCACCTCTCTGCAGCTCTGGGAGGAGATCGTCAAGGTCCACCCCAGGTATGCAGCAAGCTACCCTTGAGGTGCACAAACAAACGTGGTTGCGTTTTATTTTTTTTTTTTTTTAATACAAATTCGGTGTTTAGCATTGAACTGGAACACATAGCAGTACTTCAACAGCACACAACTAGTGATGTTACCTTCTTTTGATAACCTGTACTAAGTGTTTTTTGTTTTGCACAGCTGGAAGTGTTATAGCTTTATGTATACACAAGGAAAGCCCAGGTGCAGGAGATGTACCCAAAACTGGGCCTGAGAGGTATATGTGGCCCATTGTCCAGGAGGGCTGTGATGTGGTAACCTGAAAAAGGTTATTAGTCTGTGAAGAAGGTGAGATGAAGGAGGGATCAAGCACAGCCAGGACAATAAATAAGAAATAAATGATAGTATGTAAGTGCTTCCAATTGCTTAAGTTAGACATTAGGAAGAAGTTCTTCATTGAAATGATGCTTAGACATTGGAATGGGCTGTCCAGGGAGGTGGTGGAGTCACTGTCCTTGAAGGCTTTTAAGGAAAGACTGGACTTTGTGCTATGGTCTAGTTGACATGGTGATGTTCAGTCATAGGTTGAACTTGATCTCAGAGTGCTCTTCAAACTTAATTCATTCTGTGATTAACTGTACTGTAAGCCATTGGTCTGAGCCTATGGCACACTATGCAAAGCAGGTCAGGAAGGAAACTGAAGTCCCCACAGGCTTCCAGGCACTCAGCCCTGGCACAGCCTTCTGTTCAGCCACTTCAGTTCTCTGAAGAAGGCCCACCCCACTGCTGGTTGCATTTCATAAGGAATCTGCTCCTGAGAAAGCACTGTATGTACTGTAAGGGCATTGGTGCTACACTGGTGCTCTAGGAAGTGTCAACATAAATGTCCCCTCTGTTTAAAGGAAGGTGCTCAGTCCTGTCAAGGACAAGTCTGATGGTCAAAGGTGCAACACCATTTTGGAGGGATAGAAGGGGTTAAAAAAAGAGAGAGGTATAAGAGAGGTTATGGTCCTCAGGATTTAGTGCTCAGTGCTCTTGAATTTCCGTAACTTTGGACTTAGGTGTCCAAGTCTTCCTTTAGGCACAACCTTTCTTTAGTAAAATATTTTCAAACGCTATGAAAAAAAATGAACTATTTAACATTGGTATCTGTTACCACGTGAGAAACTCTTCACAAATTGCTGGACCAGGGACCTTTTCCTCACAGAGAATTGAAATAGCGTGTTTGGGTGCGAGAGGCAGTGGGGAATGTGTATATTTTACTTTGGAGCCTTTTCGTCTGTGACAGAAACAGCAGAAGCACCATTGGTTGTTTTGCCATAATTTGTCAACTTTGTCCTTTTATGAATGATGACTTGGGGCAGTCATTTGCATTTACAGTTACTTCACAGCGGCCTTCTTGAAAAATGCTTCTGTTCCTAGCTTTTCTGGAAAAACTCGATATAATTGTAGGGCATTGACCACAGACTTCTTTCACATTGCTAATGGATATTCAAATTGCAGCTTGAGCATACTTGACAGTGCTTTTCTGTTCCACCCATTTTCCCCAACTAATTAGCTTGCAAGGGACTTTATTTAGAGGCCCATCCTTCTAATGGGCACTTCAGTTTCATGGTTGTGCACAGTTCTTTAGTGGCTTGCTTTGCTTTCATATGATCCCTCCCTTCAGTCTGCTCTCTGAATCAGTGCTACTGTGTTTTGCTCAGCCTGTGCCTTGACTACTTTTGTCTATCTGGTTGGTAGGAAGCAAGATGATTTTTACTCGTACTCTTTTGGTCTGCTTACTTGTTTCTAGGCAATACAGCTGAGCTGGCTGTGCCAGATTTTGTAGTCTCAAACAAGAACTGCTATCATGCCTGCACCATCTGAAGAAACAGGCAATTATTTTTTCTGCTGTCTTAGTGCTATGTACCTCATGCTTGCTATGTAATTGCACTTAGTCATGGAAGTTATTCCCTGCCTGATGATATCCAATACTATGGACTCCCGCAGCAATAAATAAAAATATGTATCACATAAAAAAATACATAGAAGATCTGCTGGAAGACAGATCACATGTGCTCTCATTTCTGTGGCCACTCCTTATCAATAGCAGATTTCAGACCTGTAAGCACAAAAGACTGAAAGCCTCATAAAGTCTGAGCACACACAATAAGAGAAGCAACTCTCTGACCACTGATTCTTCATGAGATCTCGTGAACAGCATACCATAATGCTTTTTGGTGTGTAAGAAAATTGTTCCAGTCCAGTCAGACTTCATCAAGACAGTATTTCCTTCTAATCCCAAATTTAATGGTTGCTGCCTTTTGAGTTACCAGCTATTTTGTCGTTTGCTTCTGGGTCTGGTATGCATTGGTTTGTTCTGACATAGGCCTATGACAAATCCAATTCCTGATTTCTAAAAATTATACTGATCCCATTTCTTCTTAGCCATTAATGGAAAATCCAAGATTAGGAGGTGTGTGTGTTTGTTGTATTTTTGACAGTCTCTTGGAAGCAAAGTTGTGTAAGTCTCAATGGTTCTTACCTCAGCTGCCCTAGAATGTGCACCAGTTTGCTGATGAATGAAATCTCATGGTTAAATGCAAACATTGTTTGGAAACCTGTTTGTGCTCTTGCCAATCCCCCCCAGGCTTGCTGTCATCCGGGATCAAGTGGTATTTGCTGTTCGGCAGGAGTACGTGCTTCTTGGAGATCAGGTGCTGGTCCTGCAGCCTGGAGACGAGGTTGCCATCATCCCACCAATTAGTGGAGGCTGAACCTGCTCAGGTTCTGTTTGGTAGGTATTGCTTATTGCCTAGTTTCCTGTGGAGTGTAATCCTGTGCTAAAATACCTCATGAATTCTGTGTGATGTTACAAGAACCTTTTCTTGTTTAGGTCCGAAGATGTGATTGCAATTCTTTCCCTCCACCCCAGTACTCTTTTGAGAGAACCCAACTTGTGTTTCCATCTGAAGAGTGCAGTTGTGCTGAGCAGAAACCATAAGCCAGTGCACCAGTAAATGATTAACATGTATGCAGTAAATGGAAGACACTTGCCAGAGAGGTCAGGCATTGCTTTGAATCTGGGTTTTAGGTCTTGTAACTGTTTCCTGGTTGTTTCTTCTTACCAGTGGAAACTTGGCTTGCCTAAATAAGATGATAATGAAAAATTTCCTGCCACTTATTAACAGAAAAGATAATATAGTAAAAATAATTGACTTCTGCTTAGAAATTTTCTTAGTTTGTTGCTGTTAAAAAGGTATCCTTAGAATAGCTCATTTCTTTGCCTGCTTTTCAGTGCCAGTACATCTATTCACTGCAGCTTGTTCCACTGCTGCTGATCAAAATACTTCTCATTCTTAGGTCATATAATGACTGGTTTCTACTCAGAAAAGTTAGAAGTGTCTCCTGTGCATCTGTAACACACTGATAGTATGATGTCCTGAATGTCCTGGAGAGCATTCTCAACACAACTTTAGGATTAAAACTCTAATCCATGTTTATCAGGAATCTCTGTTTTAAACTGTTTGATTTGATAAGATAAGTAGGAGAGACTGACAGTATTACCACAGATTTAACAGCACTACACAGGGCTGTTAAACCAGAGCCTTGGGCTAATTATAGTTGCATTCCACTATACCAGACTTTCCTATAAGAAAGAAATATGTATGCAATAAAACCAAGTCATTGCTTGTTACTTGCAGTTAACATTCTTTCAGTGAAGCTGCTGAGAAGTGAATTTCACACGTAGACTGGTCTCTTGGGCAAATAGATAGTGCCTGTGTTGCGCATAAATTGAGGCATCAGCACTGGATAAAAAGCATTTGGGTGGTGCTAGTATCTCCAGGAACAACAACAAAGTCTGTTTGGTTTCAATTTTCTAGTGTGATATGGAAGAAAGGGAAGATGTGCCAAAGGATTTTATCAAGCTCAAGTCTGAAAAGCTCTCTGTAGATGAAGTGTCGGAGCTGGTTGTTTCACCATCCTGTGGGGCAGTGTCTCTGTTCATTGGTAAGTTTAATATTTGTGAGTTAAGTCTCTGGATATGTTAATAGTCTAATAAATGGAACCTAGGTTGTCCACATCCCAGACTTGTAGTTCTCAGATAAATCAGTTCCTGGTCTAAGCACAGGATGTTTAGAAAACAGGTTCTGAACTATTAGAGCAAGACTAGCTCTTAAATAGCTGCAGTGTGCTAAAGTGGCATGAAGCTTTCTGACTGTTATGGCTATCGTAGGACTGAACAGAAGAGCAGCTCTGGAGGACAGAACTGCCTGGGAGTTGTTCTCCTGTCCCCTGGAATACCACTTGTTCAGGGTGGGAAATGGAATATATGTGCTGACCACATATCCACTCCTGTAACTCAGGTCTTAGTTGAAAGTGAAGTAGTATTTTACCAATGGGCTGGTGAAGATCAGGCTGGTAGCTCTGTCCTGTGCTTAATGCACATGACATACATATGAAACTGCTTAAACCTTAGTGCTACTAGGCTCCTAAAACTGGGCATTTAAAAGTTACATGGGCAAATGCCATTATAACACCTTAGCAGTTACCACAGAAGATGTCCCAGCCTTGGGCATTATGGGCTGCAGACGTGTGTAATGTGTAAACTGAATTCTTCCTTTTATAGTAAAGATTTACCTTGTTCAAATAATCTCATTATGCAGCTATGATTAGGGGAAGTTGTTTATATTTGCATAGTGCTGACCTTGACCATAGCAAGAGATCCTGGGTTTTTACTCCATATTAATATATAGTGTGTATTCTAAAGATACAATATGTATTAATTTATTCAGTGCTTTTAGTTGATAAAATAAATTTTGTTTAGGTACTACAAGAAATAATTTTAAAGGAAGAAAAGTGATTCACTTAGAATATGAAGCATATTCTTCAATGGCAGAGAATGAAATAAAGAAAATCTGCAGAGAAGTTAGACAGAAATGGCCTTCAATCAAACATATTGCAATGTACCATAGACTTGGGTATGTATGTCCAGACCCCATTCTTCTGCAGCTGGAGTATCAATCCTTGTCTGGTGCATGGCTGTGCTTATGTAGTTGCAGAACCTGCAGGAGTGTTTAGAAACCACAGTGCAGCAATGCTGCCTGCAGGATGAAGCTCTTGCTCTGGAGTTTAGTTTCAAAATTTTCAAAGATGTGTTTATTGGTAGGGTTTGCTGTAGTACACACTAACCCTGGAAGGATCTTTGATGCTGATGTGATGTTTTGAAAGTGGGGAGATATTTCACTCCAGGGAAGGGGAGGCTGTTGGTTTCTTTTGTTCTTTATTTTTAAAAGGTGTGAAGTTGGCAGCAATTCATTTTTTTCTTCTCTCTTCTGTTGAGGGGCTGCAGAATGTTGTCAGATTTAAGATTTTTTGTTGTTGGTGTTATTGTCAGATTTAAGTCTGTTTATGCTACAAAAAGTCTGAAAGCTTAGGCTGTGGGGCATAGGAGTTGCCAGCCATGCTTGTGGGAGAACTTCCTGTTGTTCCTTGAGTCTTGGATAAGCATTTTCCTTTCAATTCAAAACATGGAATACTAGTGTCTGACATACTCTTGGGCCTTCCCAGTTCAAGGAAGATTTCTTGCTGAAACTAGCGGGATTTGCAGAAAGGAGCTTGGGATGTGATTGCAAAGAGTAAGATACAAGACCTGAGGGGTAGTTTCCCTTGATTTCCTCTATAGTTAACAGAGAGGGTGGCTGTCATGAGGGCAGCATTTAGGCTGAGATTTCTTCCTATGGACTGTGTGAAGGAGTCTTACCATAGAGGAATGACTGGGAGGCAGGTTTTGGAAATGCTGCAGTTGCAAGGAGAAACACAAAACCTTGTGCTTCTGTTAAGTTTAGCACACCAAGTAGGAAACTTCAGAATCTTAAATCAGAATTCATCAAAAATTTGGTTTCATTGCAAGGTCTGCATGGTGTGAGGCACTTAATTTCTTCTTTCACAAATGCTTGTGCAAACTGAGATGATTTTTTACGTTTTTAGATAAGAACTGACTGTTCTAACTTGTTATTGTTCATTATTAAGCCAGCTTCCAGTGAATTTCCTATGAATTGTTACAAGTTAACAATTTCCCCCTCTTAATTCCATAGGCTTAATTTTTAAAAAAAGAATGGAAGAAAAAAGCCTATGTCTGGTGGGTTTATTTATTCTAAAGTGTGGAATTCTAACATCTGGTACTGATTTTGGTTGTGGTTTTCTTTCTTTTAAAAAGTGTATAATCTTTTGGATGTGGTTTGACACTTGCTCAGTATGAATGAGTCAGGAGAGCATGTGGCCAGAATACTGACGTGACATGGCTACAACTTTTGGGTGCTCTTGATGTTAAGTGTTAGCTAAAGCTGCTGTTGTTCCTGTTCTCTCCCTAGTGTGGTTCCAATAACCGAAGCAAGTGTAATTATTGCAGTCTCCTCTCCACACAGAACAGAATCCCTTGAAGCTGTAACGTACTGCATCAATACCTTAAAAGCATCTGTCCCAATATGGAAAAAGGTATGTTTGGGAACAAAATCAAATTTAGGCCTATGCTAGTCTTAGACCTCTGGGCTGCCTTAGCAGCATTACAGGCAGCAGCTGCTCCTGGTGGGTTGTCACTGTCTAGCACCAGTGAGTTTCCTCTAGTGCAGCCAGGCCCATATGTGGCAGGCATAGCATCTGGAAGGTTCTCCTGTTACATCTAGCTCCTCTTTATTTTGAAGCCATCCTAGGGTGAAAGCGAAGGAGGCCTGAGCTCTTTCCTTTTGAGTAGCAAAACTCAGTTCTGCACAAGCTTGTGGAAGAATTTGAGTCAACTCTGCTTTGGACAGCATTGCAGTTTGCAAGTAAAATGAGCGTTTCTTGACTTTTTTCCTATCATTGCTGTGGCCATGAGAAAGCATGAAGCACTAAAATAACAGCAGACAGTGAAGGGATGAGCAGAAATCCCAAAGCTAGTATAGGTACCCAAGAGTGTATGGAGAAACCAGCCCAAGTTTAGAAAGAACGTCATTGTATAACCTCAGTGTTGCATGCAATTAATGAGCATTATCTCTGCCTTCTCTCCCTGGCAGAACTTAGCATGTGGTTAACAGTGATATTCTCCCCATTACTCCACTTTTCTGATACCTCCTTGAGGAGATGGAAATTCTCTCAGAATGAATAATGAGGGACTCAGAATTTGCTGCTTAAGACTGGACTGCAGCTGGGTAATCCAGTCTGTCCTTAAGATCTATTAGTAGTGTATTTAGTGTATTAGTGTAATTTTTATTTTAATATTGACATTTTGTTATGTCTAAATTCTTGTCTCAAAATGATGGTACTGTAGGTTAATGTAGCAGCATGAAAGCTGTGTGCTCTACAGCTATTACATAATTTCTTCTAGATCTCTTTGTTGAATTGACTTCAGCATAGGTCGGCCCTTTTAAATTCAGTGGGAAGCAGCCTGAGGTTCATCCAAGTCTGTATGTTCTAAGGGTGCTGCCCTCTCTTCTACTTGCCAGCTAAGTGCTGTGCAGTCCTGTTGTGATCAGTAAATAATAGTGGGATGGCTATTGAGTTATTTGGCCTGGTTTTTAGCTGTATGTAGCAGACTCACAGTATTTCCCATTCTTTGTTTATATTACAGGAGATTTATGAGGATGAATATTCTTGGAAAGAAAACAAGGAATGCTTTTGGGCAAATTCAGAAAAATAATGGTACTCTTTTGAAAATAAAGTGTTACTCTTCCTAATGAGTGTTACTCTTCCTCTGAGTTTTTACAGATAATCTCTGTTTCTAAACAGTTCTAATAGATGTTTCAATCTCAATAATTTAGTTTGGACTGAGTGAAATGAATGAGGATTATTTAGGGGTTTTAGGTGTTCTTGACTCTCCTTTGGAATTGCCCGTTTGTGCATTTTTATACGGAGTCAGTTTTTAAAATAATCTTCCCTAAAATTCTTTGTTGCAAGGTGTTTAGACGACTCTGCTAAATACTGTTTTAATGTTTAATGTTTTTACCTTGGTAGTCTATGTTCTTTGTCTGTATGGGAGGTCACCACAGGACAACTGCACTTTTTTTTTATTCTTAAAGTTCAGAGAGGTTTAATTTTATATGACTTGCAGACTTAGTTTGCAAGCTTTATGCTGTTTTGACATTATTGTAATATGAAAGCTACTTGAAGTAGATTAACTATTTTAGTACAGACAGAGAAGAAAATACAAACTATACCCCAGAGGTATTAACTTTTTAGTAGTGCTTATGTTCCAGTAGCTCTGTCTCACAGAAAGATTTTTGCTGTGCAGCTGATATTACAAGTCCATTGCATTAAAAAATATGGATAGAGATTGATTCAAAGTTAAAGCTAATACTCTACCAGCAAAAAAAAAATTGCCTTAGCAATACCACACTAACTTGTAACTACTTAATGATGTCTAGACAAACTTTCAAAGGTGGCTTTTTGATTGTGTAGTTGTGTGGTGCTGCAGGAAAAAGAACCTGAATCAGCTATTATTACAAATACACAACTATAGTGTAATTAGTTTCAGTAATTCAACTTTATATATGTAGGGATTAAAAGATATCAAATGGAATAGTTTTTCAAAGAAAAGGGAGTTTATTAACTTACTGCAGTTAATATATGCATTTATAGTCATATTTGAGATTTAATCTTAATACAGTTTTTTTCTTGTTACTGTTTTGAAAACTAGTTAAATGAACTGACATAATATACCTGGGTTTCACTGTAAATAGTGGGTTACCTGTCTGAGCAAAGTCATTTTATTTGCTATTCTACTGTGCCATGGTAGCACTTAGATGCTAAGAGTTTGAAGTCCCATTGTGTATGGCATTTCTGCTAATGCTGAGAGGCAGTTTTGTCTAGTCATCATTATCAGTGTAGACAAGGTAGATACAAACACAGGGAAATAAGGTAATGCAAAATTATTTTCTCAGTTGCTCATATATATGTTCCTTTATCATATATAGTTATAATCCAGGTGCAAAGTCATACTACTGAGTCACGGCAATCCCAAGCACAAGTACGAGGGAGAATGGATCAAGACTAGCCCTGAGGATAAACACTTGAGGGTGTTTGTGAGCAAAAAGCTCAATAAGAGCTGGCAATGTGCATTTGCAACCCAGAAAGCTGGCTCTGTTCTGGGCTGCATCAAAAGCAGCAAGGCCAGTAGGTCAGAGGGTTTGACCTACTGCTTCTCTGCTGTGTGCTCAGGAGAGCCCACTGGAGCACTGCATCTGGTTCTGGAGCCCAAGTGCAAGAAAAAGGTAGTTTTGTTGGAACGAGTCCAGAGGAGGGCCACTAAGTTCATCAGAAGACTAGAACACCTTTCCTATGAGGACAGGCTGAGAGCTGGGGTTGTTCAGCTTGCAGAAGGCTCCAGAGAAACATTACATCACCTTTCAGTACCTAAAGGGGGCTTACAAGAAGTTTGGAGGTGGAATTTTCACAACAACATGTAGTGATAGGACAAGGGGAATGGCTTTAAGCTGAAGTGAGGGTAGGTTTAGATCAGATATTAGGTACAAATTCTTCACTGTGAGGCACTGGCACAGACTGGCCAGAGAACTGTGGATGCCCCATTCCTGGAAGTGTTCAAGGCCAGACTAGATGGGGCTCTGAGAAGCCTAGTCTAGTGGAAGGTGTCCCAGCCTATAGCAGGACAGTTGCAACTAGATGATCTGTAAGGTCCCTTCCAACCCAAACCAGTCTTTGATTCTAGAATCATTATATCACACACTGGTGAAGCCTCAGCTGTATATTCCATTTTATTGTGTCTGCAGAAAAATTCTACTAGCAACTTTTAGCTGCACAGAGTAAAATGAGGAATGATGAACTTTTTTTCCCACAGGGATTTTAATCACATTAATACTTAGTTACTGTATCTGAATTAAGTAAATTGTAAGGAAATATACAGCTTCAGGCAGAAATGTAGTTAAACTGTGCTTATTAACTTATTGATGCACTTTCCTCAGTGGAAGTCAGTGCAGGACAGCAGCTGCTCCTTGTGTGTTTGCAGATACACAGTCGATAAACCATGTGGGCCCTATTATCTAGGCAGAGCTGGTCAAGTACAAGACTGAGTTTTCCTTTGTTTTGGAGGTTGGAGAGAAGTCCTCTGGTGTTTGAATGTAATTTTTGCCGGGAATTGTACAGAACACTGAGCACAATCACTTGCTCTGTGAAAGAATTATTTTTCACTTTAGAAGAGAAAGAAATACATGAACTTTTTCATATTTGGTATTCATTTTGCCATGTCCATGTTTGCTGTTACTATGCAACTAATTAGTGTATTAATTTCACAAAAATAAGTGTTTAGCTTGTTTTACAGTGGATAGTTTATGAATGAAGTAAAACTTACGCAGTGCTTCCATGCTAGTGGTGTGCTCTGATACAGAAAAACAGTGGTATTTAAGTCAGTTAAATTCTACTTTGGACTCCATGATTGGGGCAGTTCCTGAGTTGCAGTAGTGCCTCTTTAGTGCCTTTCTAGTGCTGCAGTCTCCTGGAAGATTTCTCCAGGATGACCTTAAGTGCACCTTCCCCATCAGCAATGCAGTTGGGAAGGAGGGTGCAGAATAGAAGAGACAATAATTGTATACTTCCCCACAGTGACCAGGAACAATGAATGGAAGAGATGTTGTACTGAGTCACAGCTGAGTGTTACAATGTGTGTATGCTGCCATGGTAAAGACAATGAAATGTCATTTTTTATCCCTAGCTGTGCATGAGGCAAGTAGTGCTTTGTTCTGGAACAATGATATATCAGTCTTGTGTAACTTTGGGTTCTTCAGCTGGCATGTAAAAGGGAAATGGAAATGTTTCTGGGAGGGATGGTGTGCTAATTAGAGGTAAAATGTATCTCACTGAAATTTAAGTCCATGCTCTGAACTCAGTGTTCTCTCTCCCTCTGTAGGGCTACCCTCTCTGCTAGGGCAGTATCATAAGAGGCCAGATCACTGTGTTCTAAGAGAAATGCTTAAGCTGAGTCTGAAGTGACCCAGAAGTGTTTCCAAATTGCCAGGCCAGGGCAATCCTAGCCGTGTCTCACTGTGTGTTAGGAAAACATTTGCAGTGTCCTGCTGTCTAGGTGAGGCCATTGAGTGGGATGAGAGACAGCTGCAGATCTGTCTATCTACGAGGAAGAGCCTGCTTTCTGGAATGAGTCCAGCTGTTTCTCTTCCTTGTCCATAGGGAAGGGTTATCCCACCTTTCCATAAGACCAGCTGTATTGAGTTGGTGGCTTTGGTACAGAGGGATATTCCCAGAAACAAATGCTGCAGACCCAGAGGGCCACCATGTGATTCTTGTATAGATCTGCCAGATGAGGGCTGTCTGTGGAAGGGAAGTGCATGTCTTCAGAGTGATAATTTGTCCTTATGAAAAGATGCCTTAGTCTTGGCTGGCAAAATCTGAATGCACTGATCCACCCCTTTGTCTGGCTGAACTTCTATATACCAGCACTGATTGATTTTAAGAGTTTCCTTTCCTGATTTTGAGCATTGTGCACTGTTCTCAAGAGAAGCTCAGCCTGATGTGTACGATGAAAACAGTAACTGATGGATTGTCATGGAGTAACGGGGCGGGGGAGGAAGGAGTTTATTTCATAAGGCGCCTATCCAGGAGATGGCAGCCGAGAGATGGCTGAGCAGGAGGAGCGGCTCCTGCCCGCTCAGGTGCTGGCCGTGCTGTTGCTCATCAAAGTGCCACTGCTGCACTCAGGAATGAAGCCTTTAGATTGCTCAACTTTCGACTAGGTTTTTGGGCTTTCTCTCTGCTCACTTTGTGCACAGCTATTCCAAGTAAGTTGTAATTTTATAGAGTAGCACATTCGTTACTTCAGAAGCATTAAAAAGAAATAACTGCTAAATCTAATTATTAACAAATTGTATGTTAAAGCAGACAGTGCTGCCCTTTCCATCTTAAAATGCTGAGAAAAATAATCTTGAGCATTAAATGCCATTAGGTACAATTAAGTGTCCTGTGGAGGTGATTGAAAAGAGTTCAGATTAGGCTGATGACTATAAATTACCAGTTTCTTTCAGTGCCTTAGGCCTGTTTTTTGAAAAACAAACACACCATAAAATTTGATCTTATCAAGTGTTACAAAAATTAGCTTCCTGGTGTATCTTTATAGCCGTTCTTTTTATGAAAGTTCTATTTTGACTATTTTAAGAGGCAAGTGCATTTTTAAAACTGGTAGCGTACTAAAGCCTGTGATTGCATACAAATAACTGACCAATTAACAGAACAGAAGTGAACAGAAAGCTTCACTTTAATATAGGACTCAACTTTCCTTAAAGTTGTGAAAACGTACACTTAATTTACTTTCACAGGCAATAAAAAAATTGAGGCAGTTAGCTGTATATTTTGAGATGCATTTTTATACCTTCATTTTTTTTTAGTTTTTAATTTGCAAACTTTTGCTGTAGTTCAGTTTCAGATGTGCTCTAACCCCAGTCAGCAACTCAGCCCCACCCAGCCATTCACTCTGCCACTCGTGGAATGGAGGAGAGAATAGGAAAAGTGAGAAGTCTTGTGGGTTGCAATGGAAGACAGTTTAACAGGGAAAGTAAAAACTGCTCATGCAAGCAAAGCAAAACAAGGAATGCATTCACCACTTCCCATCGGCAGGCAGGTTGAGTCAACCCCAGGAAAGCAGAACTCCACTGCATGTGGCAGTGGCTTGGGAAGACAAACACCAAACACTCCGAATGCCTGTGGGCAGTTGTTGCAGCTCTGTCCCCTCCCACCTTCCTATGCACCCCCAGCCTCCTCACTGGTGAGGTGGGGTGAAGAGCAGAAAAGGCCTTGAACCTGTGAGCATTGCTTAGTGACAGATAAAACACACCTGTGTTATCAACAGTTTCCAGCACAAATCCAAAACACAGCTCCATACTGGCTATTGTCAAGAAATGTACCTCTGCCCCAGTCAAAACAAGCACATAAGTCAGTATATAAGGAATCTGGCTTGTAATTTTGCAAAATACTGAGACTTGGTGAAAGACAGAATTTTGTGCCTTAAGATTAGGTTCATCTGATATTGTACGATGGAAGTGTTGAAACTGGTGGCCTACCTGAATGTTTTATGTACCACTGTCAAAAGTATGGATGTGCTGAAAATAGAAATAAAGTGGTCTGTGAAAGCAGGTAGGTTTCAGGTGGTAGTTTCTGTCAATATTTACTGTCATCTTTCTATTCATAGCTAAGTTCCTCCCTCTCTTCTTTTGCCACATTGTTCCTGCTGAAAAGTTGAATTCAGCTTTTCCAACATATGGTGGGGTATAGCCAGAGCCAGAGTCACGACATGCTACTACTGACCAGTGCTGTAAATAGATTAAGTGCAGAGACTGGCAGAATGAGATGTAATTTTAGATACCAGCGATGATGAGCTCATCTTTATAGGAAGGCCTGGTCATGGAAATGTTTTAACCATCTACTCATCTAGAGCTTTCCAAATATTTTGCACTAATGTGAACTGGGTTACAGTACACTACAGCTTACTGTAATGTTACACTTCTGACTGTGATCTACAAGACTTCAAATGCAGTGTCTTTATCTACCTAGCAGAGTCATTCCTTTAGGGTTCTCACTGTGTGCAACTGGGACTGAACCATATTTGGCCCCATTTTATGCATTGCTTCTCTTTAGGGTGCTATTTAAAAATGAATGAGTCTGTGTTCAGCAGTAGTCTTGGGTTTTATTGCAGTAATGCTGTTAGGCCCTCAGACAGGCCCCCACAGTGATATAGCCCCTGCTCCCATAGAGCTTACATGCTAGCTTTTAGAAGTCAACGTTATTATAAACTCTCTTGTACATCCCGAATTTATACATGGGCTCATATGAAACCAACTCAGATTTTGGACTTGATTCTAGTACTTCAGGAAATCAGCAGCTAGATTTCAAGACCAGAATCAGATATAACTTGAGTTTGCTGAAGGTATTGCTGACTTCTCTTGCTGCAAGCACAAACAGAAGTACATGCTGAAGCTCAAAATTTCAGAGTATTTAAAACATGCTGCTTTAAAAAAGTAAATTAAAAAAAAACCAACCAAAAAACAACAACAAACCAAACCCTTGCACACAATACAAAATATACATAATATTTCCAGTATTATTTATGGCTGTGCCAACTTAAAAGTGCAATAGATTAACCCATTACAAAAACTGAATTTAAGTATTAATTGTAAAAGAAAAATAGACTAGTAACTTGCAGTGGTTAGGATACAAAACCTTACCCATTGCTATGTCTCCCCTTTATTTTGGAAAAGCAGTATTATGTGCAGGCTCGTAAGGAAAATCATGTTGTCCATGTCAAAATATAACCCAGTGAAGACTAGTGAATTGAATCATTGCTGACTGATAAACTGTTAAATCCCCAAAGAAGTTACATATTGGATATTGACCTGTACCTCCCATCAAAGGTGGAAAAAGGAAATCTGGGTCAATGCCTGAATTGTCCTTGTAGGCAGCACCAGAAATTGAAGATTCTACCATCTGGTGTATTGTGAAATTCCCCCTCTGCTCTAGAGTGCATGACACTGATTATGTAGGAGCTTCCCACATACATGGCTGTAGGGGTTATTTTTTTCCACACAAGTTTATATAAGAATTGAGGCAGACAAATTTTTTTATTTTTACTCTCAGAGCATTTGCCCTCAAAGTTTATAATTACAAGTCAGAAGCTTATTCTTTAGATTTATGCAACTGTGATTTTTTTCCCACTTTTAAAATCTTTTTTTTGCCACAGCCTCAGCTGATGGCAAGAACCTTGTTTGATAATTGATATAAGAATTGCAATTGTTTTTCAGAATGTTAAAAAAACCCCAACAAAATGTCTCAAAACATAACATTTCATAGATACAAAATAAATTCAAAACCCATATAAAACTACACTGAGCATAATCCAGCTGTTGCTGCAAATGAAGCTGTTATTTGCCAAAGAGATGATTGGCTTTTGACTGATTAGCTATTAAAAAAGACTGAGTAAAACTTTCAAACGTGCTTAAGCCTAGTCTTTCAGAAAATAATGGAAAAGTGCCCAAGCATAATTACAATCCAGCTTTGGGGGGAAGAAACCATGACTTCATGTTCTTAATCAAGCACATTTGCATGTTTTACTCTTCAAGTAAATCACCTCAAGTTGGAAACAATCTCACTTGCATGGCAGCATACAGACAAAAAACACACACATCTCTCACAATCAATTTTAAGTGTAACTGCCAGGCATGAGAGAAAGGCAGCCAAAAGGCCAATTCCCCTGACTGTTACCAGTCTTACAGCATGGGCCTTTATAAGACTGAGCTTTCATTATAGCCAGGCAGCGTAACAGCATGTGATCAACTTGAGGTGTGTAACCAACACAAAGTCACCCAAGTGTTGTGCTTAGAGCTCATTCCAGAGCACTACAGTACTTCACTGTATAAAACATAAGTTAACTTCATCAAGACGTGAACAGGTGGGACCAAAATATGTGATGGGTAAGGAGGTTGTACTGAACTTTGGTCTCCTGGAGGGCACTGAGATCCTAAAGAAGTGCAGTAAACATTTTACAGAGCTTAGATCTTCACTATCCCCTTTTGTAACGTGCATAATTCCTCAGTCAGCTATCCCCTTTAGTTCACTCTATGCTATTAGTCTTGCAAAATCTTTCAGTACAGAGTTAAAGGCAAGATCTTGACTGTCTTTTCTATTTATGTCAAAAGCCAAACTGATATCAGAGGGACTGCGAGTGTAAAGGCCAGCGTAACAGTAGTGGTAGTGCTTCTCAAGATGAAAATTAGTAATAACATTGCAGAGAACATGCTGTAAGACATTCTAAAATTCGTATTTTCTTTTCAGGAAGAAAGTATGCAGAAGACAGTTATACATACCATTTGGCAGTATTTCCCCCAAAAAAATATCCTTCAGTAATTTAGTTGTGACCTTAGTGCAAGAAATAAGGTGAACTTTTGAAAGAACTTTGCCCAACCAGTTGTCCTGTAGCACCCAGACAGACAGCTTCATACACAGTTCCCAGTTTATAGATTAGTTAAAGCAAAGATTTGCTGGTGGAAACTATTTTTCTAAAACAATAAGGATGGAGCTAGTCAATGTAAAAATGACTTTTCTTCTCCCAGTCTGGAAGCAGTATTCACCACACATTCATCATCTGCTTAATAGAAAATGTCCTTTAACACATGTGGTACTTGTCAACTGAATTACCAACTGATGCTGTTCCACAATAATCTGGAATAAATTCTTCTGTTTCACTCTGCAGTAGATCAAGAGAAGGGCTGCTGGAACAGTATGTTAGTGTATACTCCGGACCTGCCAGTTCTAAGGGTTAAGTTTGTTTGAAAGGCAAAAATTTACAAGAAAAAGCACTATAAATCATTTTTGAAAAAACCAAACTGTCCTGCAGTTACTCTTACAATAGAGTAGTATCTGTAAAATATTTTCATCTATAAAGACATTTTCATTAAAAATGTTTAAATGTTACTAAGTTTTAAGGCACTCCATCTGAAGAACTGACTGATCACAACTACTACTGGTGGCTCAGATCTCCTCTTTATCCATGTAACTCATCTTCAGTCTTTGTCCTTTGTGAGTTCTGCAATTTCATCGACATCTTCTATATCCTGTGTCATTTTCTCGTACTGTCTCTTGAAGAAGCCAAGCTGTGAGAAGTATTAAAATAACACCACATTGCAGTCAATCATTGAAATTCATTTCTCAGCAAAACTAAATACTGTGATGGTAGAAATGCACGTATGCATGCACAGACTATAGAATTTGATTTGTAGACAACTCCTGCCTCTAAAACAAAAGGAGGTAAGCCCTAAACTCCTACCTGGTGCAACTAAAGGCTAGAGCAGCAATGCTGATTAGCCAGTTTTCTCCATGCTGAGATATATTTCCATGATGCCTTGGTGTGCCAAGGAGCACTTCAAACACCAATGCCCTGGCACACAGAAAAACTTTCCCCTTTTTCTATGTAACCTTCGTAATGTACTTTTTGCCCTTGCCCTTTCTTTTTTCTGTTCAATATATATCATCTCCCACCTTGTTTGTAATCCCCACCCTTGTCCACTGGGAATATCAAGAGTGTTCAGAGCCCAGCTGGGATATTATGGAAGGAGGCAAACAGTGTTAAAAGGAAAAAAAAGTAAATGCCACAGCCCTGTTTTGAATGATTGGCAGCTCATTTATCATTTGCATGTTGTCAGTTCCTATGAGGACCCATTTGATAAACCCTTCTAGAATATGTCAAGGGTGTAATGCCAATGCAATATTATTCTCACCACCAAACTGTGGATGTGGTTTTGTTTCACACTAGAGAAGAGAGATTCCAAAGAAAATAGCGCTAATATATTTATCCCTTTCTGGTTTTAAGAGTCTAAGTACCTACTTACTTTCCATAAAACAGCAACCAGTACCAACAGCAATAGGAGTCCAGCCAATATGCTGCCAATCACAACACCTACTGGTACCTCAGCTTTCTCATCCGGCTTCATTATTGTAACTGGGATCTGAAAGCAGAGAGACAATGTTAGGGCTTAATGTTAACTGCAAGTAAGGTAGGATTTGTACACCTAAGATCAAGAATTCCTGGACTGCACATATTCCAGGATCAATGACTGGAACACACCTAGCTATTACAGCCCTTTCAGTGGTGTCCATGAGAGCCTGGTTGCACTGTGTGCACACAGCAACGCTGGCTAAAAACTAGAGACCCTCATCACTCTTAGCCATGCATAACAGGCAGAAAGCCAATCCCCCTGCCAGCTTCCTCTCCATTAACAGTAGGCCTTTCAGAGGCTCCACATATCATCACTGTGTAAACCAGCCATATTTACATGAAGATGGGGAACAGCGTGGTGTACAGCCCTGAAATCAGACTGCTGGAGAAGCACTACTTTTCACCAAGTGTTGTCAGAGCCCATTATCTATGCTGGGCAGCTGTAGGAGGCAGTACTGATCACTGAAGCCAGACACCATCACATCTTCTGAAATTCCAGTCCTCCTGCTGGGCAGGTACTTCAGTCTCCTTTGTCTGCTGTTCCTACCTTCTATGAAACCACTAATGACAGCTCTCATGGTGATCTGTGTTCTCCTGGGTCAACTGCATGAATTTGCTGCAAGATGTATAGGTCAAACAGGAGCACCTCTAGCACACCTACATTTCCTGAACCAAAAGCAATACCAGACAGGTCCCAGAAGAGCATACAGTGTCTGGAAGTTAGTTTTCAGGTGACACCCTATCTAGCTGGATTAGGTATAACCAAATATATAATTACATATAACAGAGTTTCGCAGGGAGACATTGCTGTAATATTTATGAGCTGTCAAATTTTTGGATTTCATCTTGGAACGACATGCAGTTAGCTGAAAGTTTTTTCCTTCCTGAAACATGATAAAACAAATCACAGTGGTTTATTTTCTCAGGGTGGTTGTTCGGTGCATTTGTCTGAAGTAATTTAATCTTAAGCTTTCTGGTAAACTTGCACTGGACTGACATTTCAGTGATTTAAGTAATTTCTGTTGGAAGGCTCCAGTGCTGTGCTAGGTGTGGTTATGTGTATTCATTTCACCAAGGCAGGATGGCTTTGTCTATTTTCTAACTGAATGGCCATAATGATGATTCTAGCAGGTTGACATTCTGGACTCCAGCTGGCAGTCCTTTCCAACTTGGAAAAAATGTGAAAGCTTTTACGTAAAAATACCTAAGCAGCTTCCCCACGTAGCATCACCAGGCAGTATTCATTTATTTGGCTAAACAACAATCCTGTTCATCCAATGCAAAAAGCCAATTTCATATATGCAGTTTGCCTAGTAATGCTTTCTGCATTAGATTAACAGTGAAGTGGCACTATTGGAAAGGAACATTGATGCCTAAGAACAAATTATCTTTCCTGAAGTTAAACTGTGGTCAATAAGACACCATGAGACTGGGATTTAACTCATCTGGTGTTATGTCTGCAATATGGTTCCTAAAGATCCCAAGGGAGGATAGGATTTTTTAAGAGCCTAATTCACCTTAGTTATTTTCAGGATCATCTTTAGCATGAGATGAACTTTATTTCAGAAATACCTGTTCTTTCCAAGGACCAGGGTTTATAGAATGTGGATGACTAATGCAGATATTAAATTGGATTAATCGTACCACATCCATCTAAATTATCAGGGTTGGTAGGGGAATAAGCTCTGTTTGCTTCTGCACTGTCCTGTTCCCAAGGAAGTGTGACGGGCAGACTGGGTATCCCTGTTGGCCTGACAAGGAGTAAGTGCAGTGCTGGGTACTGACTTCAAGTGTGAAACGAACTGCTCTAGGGAGAATGTATCTCCACAACCTGGCACATTTACCAAGACTTCTCACAGGGCAATATGTCCTTGAGTAAAAATCAGCTGCAAGTCACCAAAAGCCACTTTGTTTCCTAGGAACCCTGTGTATAACTTTCACAGTCTTTCAGCTACTGCCCTCAAAGGTGTAAAAGTCCCAACTGCACATATGTCAGTGGGGGAGAAATTAACTTTTATTTGTCAACTGTCATTTGAATAATTAAATTCTAGTTCTCCTGAAATTGCCAACAGAACTTCTGGTAATGTAGATTTGGAAAAATTATGCTTCAAATGTGGAAAAATACTTATGAATACATGGTTTATGAGTTTCCTAAAAAGTCTGTGCAATTACCTGGAATATTTGCGTTGTATAGTAATGAGTTTCATCTCCTACTAGAATAACAGAAATAATACCATGCCAAAATGAAGCACTTAGAATATTTCAAATGTGATTATTGGCATGTAATTTTTCCTGTGAAAACATACTTACTTTGTTCTTCAGGCTCTGGAGGTTTACAAAATGGCTTATCTAGAGGTTCTTCACAAGAAATAGAATGATCCATGAGAAACCAATGATTAAAATGGTATTGAATGATAATCGTATGACATAGTGAAAGAGATCAATCTGTAACTGCTTTTGTATACATTTAGTTGAATTCTTTATTGTCTGTGAATGGGCTATGCTGCACATTCTTACAGATCTTTTACTCATTTACTAATTTGCATTTTGCTCTTTAATGGCCTTGGCTATTTTATGGATAAAATAGGCTATTAAGTCCTGTAAAATTAAATCTGAAATTAGTACTGCAAATGGAAGGGTGTTCCTCTCAAGACAGACTAAGAGAATAAGGTGTCCTCTTTTATTAAAACAGCACCATTGTCCTGTTGTATTCTTTCAGTGTTTTATATGTTTGTATTTAGCAAATAGAAAGCTTGGAAGAATTCTGAACTAATAAAGCAGTGGTATGGAGACTTCTCTTGAGATTAGCTGTGTCCACATTGTCCATATGACAGCTATTCCAAATGCTAAAAATATTCCACAATCCTTTACAAATGAGATTATTTTCTGGAGAGCTTTGCCAAACATTTGTCTAGAAACATCAAACCATACTCTTATAGAACTAAGTACAACTGTAAATCAAATTTGGGAACATTTTTCCCAGAGCTCATTTATCTATACCAATTAATTCCACTGCAGCAAGAAGTCCAAATTTTGATCTTTTCATGAACAGAAAGCTGTCTGAATTTGCAGAAGTTTCTAGCTGACTTTTTCTCAGAATTCTACAATTTATTTGAGACCTACAGGTTTTAACTATGTCTGGTTTATATAGCAGTGGGCTGAAATGAAAACACTTTAATAACTTAAGGGAGTTTTATATAGTCAGAAGGATACATTAGTTCAACATAATCTAGTTGCTGTGTACTCCTAAAGGACACTGATAATGAAATACTATCACTTTAATACAGTCAAAGAAAGAGAAGTTGAAAAAATTTACTTATCTATCACTTACAGTTAGGGTATTCTCTCCAATTATGAATAACTCAGGGTTATGTGTATCAATTTTTGCTTCTGTGGAGAGTTGTAATGTCTGGAAAATTAACTGAAAGAGAAGATTAAAACAACTGTAAAGCTCTGTTATAGAGCAACTCAATTAAAATGTAGATATCCTAAAATGAGTCTATTGCCTTGAAATGAAGATTTTGCAGCCAGAAAATCATAGTATTAAGAAAATTAAAATTATTTTTGTATTTTTCCGCAGCCAATATGTCAAAGTAATAATATATCACTTAGCAATCCTCTATATATAAACCAATATATCACTTTGTAATAATCCACTTAGCAATGACATTGAGAAACTGGTTTTTCTTTTTCTTTAATGTACAGTTCAAGCAAAACAAGGAATTATTTATGTAACCGTTTTTATAGTTATATCAAAGCTGTCACTGCTGCTAGCAGGGAAGAGATGGGGGAAAATAGGAGTGAGAAAAGGAGACACAGCAACAAAAGACAGATGGGAATATATCTCTGGCCTTTGAAAGAAATGGAAACTGGATGTTCTTTTACTTCCCCCCACCCTCACTTCTATCCAATGCTTCTGTTTTTCCCCATTTATTTTTTCCTTTCACTATGTGTTCCTCTCCACGTCTCAAATCCTGACATAGCTCTCTCAGCTTAAACAGAGAAGATGACAAGAATCTTAATCCAATTCCTATTTGAAAAGGGACCTTGTGCCAGACCCCACTTCCCTCTGTGGATGTAGTGGGAAGAGAGGTGTGTGGCTGTGCAGACATTGATGGTTCAGTGCTGCTCTTCTACAGCACCACAAGAAATGGCTTCAGGTTCAAGGGAGCCCAGGACCACTCTCCAGCTGAATCAAAGGCAATGCCTGCTCTGTCATTTTGCCTCCTCAGTCATTTTCCCATGGTAGGGCCAGTTACCATGGGCAGCTGTGGGTCTGCAGTGGCCAACACACCAAACTGACTGTATCTGCAGTGTGAGTTGTTGCATCCCTGCACTGTGGCCTTCTGCCCAAGAGGTGCGTCCTGCACACCTAAAAGTTTAGAAACACATCTGAGCACTATTCAAAGCACCTCAATTCCTAAACACATCTTTTCTTTGCTTAGCAGGTACTGGCAAGCCCTTCTTGGACACTTGGATTGCCACTAAATAAAACTGCCACTAAATAAAAAGGCTGATGATATGCATTATTATTTGCACTGAATTTTGACAATCAAATAAAAAATTACAAAATGGGAGATGCGAGGAGAGCTGTGACATATGAACTTTCCTTCCTGTCGGCCAGTGATGGTAAACAAACCATACCCACTCACTTTTTTGTGAGGGTAATAACCTTTTGTTCAGGTCTCCACCTTCTGCGTACCTAACAGCACTAACAAATAGTCTTGACCTAGCTGATTAGAAAAATACAAATTTTAAAGACAGACAGATGCTTTTTGTCGCACACTTCCATAATGCATTTAACAATATCAACCTGACCTTTTCCTTTTAAGAGTGAATGCTGGAGCTGACAATAGCACTGCTGTTGAATGTCAATACCTGCCACAAGAATTGCCAGACACACTAGGGAGACTGCGTCATGTTCCTGACGCGTTAGGCAAATCCAGGACTCCAAGATCATTTGGTTGGTTGCCTAGCTAAGAAGCAAATATGGTCTAACTTCAAAAGGCTGGTAACTCATGATGAGTTATATCCTGGAGGACAAATGGTGATTGAAAATAGGCTGAGACATTGATGGATATTTTAAGCATCCTGTAGGTCTCTAAGCAAGGACTGTTTCTTTGACACCTATTAATAAACACAAAAAATCAAAGACATTTTCCACACTTTCTATATCAAATAAAACTGGCAGCACTAACAGGGTTTTGGTATTTTGATGTGATTTAATGATGATCACAATGTAGGCTGTGATGTTCAAAAGCTAAAAGCATGATTATTTTACAGGCTATGATGATACTACACTCTGCTGTCCTATGATGAGTTTTGTTGAAACTGCAGTTCCCCTAGAATTAATCTAACAGATGTAGGAATTTTTTTCAGCTGTGAAGGTTGAATTATCACAGCATTTTCTTAGATTCTGTCCTGGACTGAAGTTTTATCAGCTCCATTATGCAGCCTCACTACTTTTAGGTTCAAGTTTTCCATCTGGAAAAACACAAATTAATATAAAGTAACACAGAGTCTTTCAAGGGTGTAAGGTCTCTGTACTAAACTTTGAAAAATATCAGGAGTTTGAAAATACTTGAGTATTGGATCCTCCATAAAGATGCAGCTGATACTCACGGCAGCAAAGGTTCCATTCCAGATTTGGGTGGACACGTTCACAAAGTACTCTCCCTTCAGTGTAATGTCTTCTAGTTTGCATGTGATGGTACTGCACTTCACATTCTTACAGTTCTTCCAGGGGAAACAGCAAGAAGAGGCAACAGCATGCATTAAAAATACACTTTTAAAAATGTTCATGCAATATCCAGACTTTTTGCCCTTGCCTTTGCTGTTCTGTGCATGCAAATTAAGTGCTTGCAGGCTGTGCTAAAGCAGATGCAGTGTCTGTGAGAACATCCATAGGCTAAGCTCCAGCTCAGTAAATAAGGAATGCCACCCCATCACAGCTTTCCTCACAAGTACAGCAATGGGCTCAGAAGGTCACCTCTGCTTCCCTCAGCTCAGAGGGTCCTGCTTGCTGCAGCCCTGGGTTTTACTTACCAGTTCGTTGGAAGCCTTGAAGTTCTCTTTTGTGAAAGATGGAGAATAAGGTCTTTTCCCTATTTGCAGTGGATTTATCTGAGCATCACAAGTAACACCTCTGGCCTAGGAAAGATGGCAGGAATGACACTGGATGACATGCTACTTGAGAGTTTGTACTCATCATAATAATATATATTTCTGGGCTTATATGGTGGCTTTTAAAGTCTAGAGTGTCAACACTGAATTCTTTAGGAAAGTAAGAGTATGTGGTTTTGGTCAAAAGCAATTAATTCTTATGACACTTTTTTTTTCTCCCAAGATTGACCTGAAGGGTTTTTCTTCATCTAAAAATTTCATTTTTATGATAACTTTTCCAGGAAGTTGGGGAAAGACCTAAATGAAGAGATCCAGATACTCCACATCTGCCAAGTAATAGGTTAGTGTATTACTGGCATTGTGGTCCCTCCTTTAAGGAAGGGACAAGAGGAAAGAGCATAGATTCTTTTAAACTAAGCCATAATATTGGGTAGCTAATTGATGTTATAGTGCTGATAAATCCCCGAAACACAGTTCAGTTCTATACCTCATCTGTGACTGCAGTTAGGTACATCAGTGGATTGCCTTTGCTGGTCAGTTCTGGAAGATTGATTGTTACAGATGCCATCTTTACTGGAATACTTCCTGTTGTTACCTGCAAAGCAGAAACCTCAAGAGTTAATTAAGGTAGCTATGCATAAATTATTTGATAGAGCAAGAAATGTAAAAATAATGGATGAGTATGAAAGAACTGGACTCCTTTTACATATTTTTTTCTTATTAAGACACTGGGGTAGCAATTTTGTGAATAGTAAAGCAGAAAGTATACTGTATAGCTCCAGGTTCCTGTCTGTTTTCTCAGCAAAGCTCATATTAATTGCATGAAATATGTTTTGAAAACCAAATATTCTGCCACGGCCAATAGACCTGTTTTGTCCTTTGGAGTAGCAGTTACAGGAATGGAAATTGAACATAATTTAAATTTCTTCCACGTTGCATATCTAAGTTTTTTCTGTGTTATGTAATAAGCACTGTGATTTGGCTTGTTCTTGCATCAGGTTTGAGCCCTTAACCCTTGCCAAACTTCAAGTTTCAAAGTTCAAGCCTGCAAAGACTTGTTTTTCATTATCAAGTTGTCAGGAGACTGTGAAAAAACAGTTTAAGTTGGCCTAAAGTTAAGCATTAACCATCTTTTAAATATGTACACAGTGCAGGACCAATCCCTCCCTCATTCTACTTTTGCAAATGTCGTCCTTAACCTTATGAAGACTCCAAGCACTTACACTATTTGCAAATTTTTTTTCTTACTTGACCTATTCAAAAGCCTCAAAATTAGACAATGAAAGCAGGAGGGTTTTTTGTTTGTTTATTTAGGTTTTGGGAGCAGGCTACAGAGGGAGCTAAGGCAGCTTCTTGAACCAGAACAAAACAGAGTTACTAACCTTAACTGAGAAGTTGAATGTGGGGCCAATATCTTCAAAATTATTCACAGTGGAAGGAATGTTATGACCAGAGTATACTTCATAAAAGTTGATGCTGGCAAGCCTGGTTAACAACCATAAAACAATACATTTCAATTTGGCAGCTGCTTTGAAAACATATGTTACTGGATATGCCTTTGTGAAACAGGTCAGAAGTACAGACAGAGAAAAAAGTCAGTCACTTAGATTCTTGTTTAAATTTTACAAAGTTGGTTAAGAAAATGGTGTACTGAAGCCCAGAGCCGGAACAAACATGTGAAATTGAGACAAGAGAGTTGTACAGAATACAGGCTCTCTCAGGCTTCTAGACCCTGTGTTGGGCCATACTGCAAACTCCTTCTCTGTGCAGAAACTGCAACGTTCACCCTTGCAGTCATCTTTTTCTTCAGAAAGGGCCTTCCTGGCTATCTTCCTAGGTACATCTGTAACCAGTTGGGTCTGGAAATACAGGCATCACCCTGCTTATGTACATGGTACATAGCATATAGCCCTCATAGTAATCTTTGGGTCACATTCTTTAGTAATTATGGGGTTTAAAATCCAGAATTTCCAAAGTAACGTAAGGGTGTTTTCAGGCAACTGCAGCATGGAATGGGAGGTGTGTGATGGAAGGACATGGTGCAAGGACCTGTGGGTGCTTAAGGAGCTCAGTTAGTCAGAACCAAAGGTAAAGAAAACCTTGTGGAAAGTGAGTGCATCACACCCTCTGCCTGCTACCTGTGAGCAGCTCCTCTGCTAAACCATCCCAGAACTGTGTCTACTCTTTATCATTAACTTTCATTAGAAGGCTAATCTGAGCAGTCAAAAAGCAAGCTGGTGAGTGAGTTAACATGAAATAGGGCTATTACAACTCCTACATCAGCTCTTTCTATTACACAAGGAATCTATAATCTTTTCCGCTCTCCCTGTTTAATCTGGGTAACATCTGTGTGTAGAATCCTAATTTAATGTGTGTGCAGCATCACAGATGTGCTTCCTGATCAGTTGTGGTCCTCCATATTGGACTGTGGATCCTTTTTGATCCTCCATACTTTCTCCAATGAGCCCTTTCCTTGAAGGGCTTGCAACAGGACTCCAAGGAAAACACACATGAAATATTTTCTGCTTCGCTACTGCTGAAGATTCCAGTCCTTCCAAGATGCACAGTATCAGCCTCCTTGTCCTTTCAGAAGTCTCTTGTAAGACATATTGTTACACCTCCTCCTAGAAACTCAGGAAATTATCCCTAGAAAGACTTCAGCAAAACAATACTTTTTTCTCAACCCTTGTATTTTAAGGGATTACTTCTTGACTGCATTATCTGCCTCAGGAAGAAATTAATTCCAGGTAAATACTTCCTAAACCAAGTTATGCCATAGCTTAATATGCATTTCATTTAATTCTTTTAAATTTATCATCTCCAAGAATAACAAACCATTTTCTGGCAGTAGGTATTCCTTCATTCCTTGATGTGCATATGAAATTGCATTTTCTCATATTCAGGAGAACATGTTTTCCCTTTAATACCTTTTATAGACTCCATTCCTCACTTCTTCTGAAGCTTTTCATTTAAGTTCACATTTCTCAGCTAATTAAACCTGCTGATTCAAGTTTGCACCATCTGAAACTCCTAAGAAGCTAGCCCTCTGTACCGATGCTCCTGCAGTCTCTGCTGCTTCTGGTGAGGTCTCATACAAGTTTCTCAAGGAGCTGAAAGAACTTGCACCACTGACTCAAATGCTTCTCTGCACTTAAAATAATCTCAAAAATTCTGCATGACTCCAGGACTTGTGCACCTATTCATGATGCAAGGCCTCCAATATTCTGAAACTGCTTCTGCAAAAAGGATTATAACACTAATCTTTTATACTGTGTTCCCTATTCCAGCTCATTCTACATAACAGCCATAGCTATGGTAATCTCTGAATATTAATTTCTTGGATCCATTGTTGCTGTGCATTTTGAAGCAGCTCCTTCTTTTTAAAATTTCTTTTATTCTCTGAATATCTACTGGGTTTTTTAAATATAATTTATATTTCGTATTTTTTGAACACTTTGGGATGCAAAAGCATTTCTTCATCTAGAATTGGTGACCAAATGCATTAAGTGTAATTATAGGTTGATCCTAGAAATTCAGTATTTGGGAAAGATAAATAAATCTTTTCTTTGATGAAAATTCAAATATCCTACCTAGATCTGAGCGTGACACAGAGCTATTTTTGTTTCAGTTGTAATCTAAGTTAAACAGTAACTGAAATAATTCTTGTTTTTGAACAGTAACAGACAAATTACTGTTTGAGTGCATCCCAGATCACCAAGAGCATTTCCAGGACTCAAGATAAGAACTTTCAAGTTCACTATATGAAGATAAAAGGTCTTAAAAGGCTTTTTGTTGTTCCCTCTCCCCCTGCCTGCTCAGCTGCCTCTTCACACAAACCACCCTTCCCAGGATAAAGGATCCCTCTTGCAACAGCCCTGACTTGCCTTCTACATGGAGAAGAAAGGGCTGGCACCAGGCAGGGGGTTTATGTTTGAGCCAGATTCTGGATGGGTGCATGGGAAAGCAACGGAGAATCTGCCAGGTGTACCTCAGGTTTAATTTCAAATCATTATCTCAAACTGCTAAGAAGTTTATATTCTTGCTCCAGGTTCATACATATTTTTTTTCCTTTTTTCCTTTCCCTCCTTTGCTGAGAGTTTGAGTGGGGCATATTTTTCCTTTTGATATTCTTTTGTTTAGTTTTGATCATTGTAACTCCAGATTAGATCCCATGTCATTAAATTTGAGTCAAGAAACCCAATGTTATACAGCATATACTATTTATGTTATCAAAACCACATACACTGTTTGGCCTTCATATCACTTCAGTTCACAAGAGCATCTGTGACAACTCTTCGGAGGTAAGCACAGGTCCACAACTTTCATGACTTTTTACATTTAAATTTGGTTATAAGGACAGAGAAATCTACTACTACTGATAAAGAGGGAACTTTCTTATTATTTCCAAAACAAAAGCAAAGTTTCACTATATTTTAGTGGCCTTTCAAGACTGCTACTTCAAGTAGCTTGGTAAAAGGACAATGTTTGTTTACACAACTCAGCATACCTTGTGAAGTGAATTTCTGCATCATATCGCAAAGGAATTGATAAGGTGACCTGGTTGTCCGAGTCTTGCTGTTCCTTACTTTCACTGTTCATCAAAACACATTGGAGTAGGCTGTAATAATATTGTTTTATAAAAATAAGCTTTTAATATCTAACTTGCTTTCATATGATAATGTACTTTACCTCCGTGCATGAAAACTTAGAACTGCCACATTCTGAAGATTTTTAAGGTTAAAATCAAAGCTAATATCAAAGGATACCTACAGAAGAGACAAAGAACACATAGTAAATGACTTGGTACAACATCCAAGGGACTTCCCAAAAGGCATTATTCATGTGTGCAACAATCTAGAACTGCCCTCTGTATCTGAATTCTCTATAGATTTCTGTGTAATATTTCAGTAATTTCTTAATACTCAGAATTGATTTGTTCTTGCATTCTGCTACAAGTTGGCATTCTTACATAAACATGAGTTATTTGCATTTTAAAATTGTGTAGAACAAGCTACAAGCTGCAACAAAAGATGTTCACAATTCCTTCCTTTTAAACTCTATCATTGACACAAGCTTTGTATTCACACTTTTCTTCCATTTGTTCCAGCAGGTCCACTTTGAGCAATTCCATTAACATTAAGAACAAACTTAGCCCTTTATACATATATATATATACACACACATATATATTTTATTATTCTACATGTCCCACCACAGAACATCATGTTTCTGTTCTTTCTAGCAAGTTTCTTATTGTTCTAGTTGACTCTGTTAGAGACTAGAACCCTGTTTCTGCTCTGCCCTTGAGGAATAAAAGATTCCATAGAACTGTGGATATCCTGAGGTTTATGGTAGATATGAAAAAAAAAAAATACAATTCATTGTAGGGCTGTGTGAGCCTCCCATCTCTTCCCAAAACAATACTGCTTTCTTGAAGAGATGAGATTCATGGAGCAGGTGAGGGACTGAAGGAGGGATATGATGGGAATGGTGCTCAATTCTTAGGAGCCTGCACATGATGCTCTATGCTTCTCTGCCTCCAGCTTTCACTCTGCAAAAGTTACATAACTATAGCAGCATTTGGAAGCTGTCGGTTGTGATAAATGAGCCTTGAGAGCCTTTTTTCCCTTAATCTGGCATCACAAATTTTAAGCCCTAGTTTGCATCTTTTAATGCCTCTGTTGTAAAATCTAAGAAACCCTTAATAGTAATAAATGCAGAATTAGGGAAAAACAATAGCAGAAAAGGCTTTGGGTATTGTTCAAGGTTATTTAAATATGCTAGCTGTACCTGTTGTCCTGTTCTGAAAACAGGATAGCTTATTTGGCAAATGACTGTACTTTGTGCTGCTCCTGTTTGACAAGAGACTTCAGACCCATCACTCTGCAGAGAAAACAGACAGAAACACCATATTAATATCAGGTTTTGATAAGGCAAAGCAGTGTGTACCATCAGCAGCATATGTATTATACTAAAGAGGAGTGAAAATATGCAGCACACGCGTGGGGCATAGGCAAGGCCGGGAAGAAGTTGCAAGAAAGGTGGGACAAGGACCATTCCTGCTCCATTTTTTCTGGGCTGTAATCATCTTACCAGAACTTTGTGCTGAGTTGGAAGAGGAAATACAGTCCAGAAAGTACAGATCAGCTTTAGCATTAACTTCTACAATCCTTTTTTACAGAATTTTTACAGAACTTTTTTATATTTACACAGTCTTAGAACTGATTAAGTACTTTCACTGTCGAATTTTGTGTGCAAAGGGGAATTCCTACAGAAATCAAATTTTCTGTAGGAAAATCTGCCATACATAATAGTTTGTTTACTACTTTGCAGACTATGGGCTTGTCATCATCCTTGATTCAAAGACATATTCCAAAACCAGAGCCAGTTATCAACCCTTGGAGAAGAATTTATTAAAAAGTACTGTCTTCTGTAAAAAACATTCCTAGTAGACATTTACCATTCATGAATTGTGCTACAAAAACACCCTCAAAACAAAATCCCCAAAAAGAACCATACATACTCAGTTTATGTTTTTCTTCCTGCCTTGAAGCAGGCACATTTTTGGTCCAAACTTCACTTGCAGGCTGAAGTGCTTCTAAGCAAAAAGGGCTTTGAAAGCAAAAGAAAATTCTAGCTCCAGTGTGGTCTTTTGGCAGGAGTGAAATGAACAATCTTGCTGCACAACAGGATGGGGAGGTAGAGGGGCACCCCCAGCGTTGTGTGCAGTACTTTTGCCAATTCATTGTTCAGAATAATGCTGCTCTTGGGCAGGAATGAATGCCATCCCTCCTCTGCCTTAAGTACAGGGATTGCTCTGGATTTCACCCCCAGGATTATCACGCACCTCTCTAGCAGAAGCCTGGCCATATAAGCCAAGTACTGAAATCTGCATTTCATCCTTCATGGACAGTTTAAATTATAGGTATATTGCATTCCCCAAAATAGTATGCATAATTCCTCTCTTTCCCATTCTCTGAGACAAAATTTGTTGAAAGAAGAGCTTTTTGGCATAGTGATCATGTCAATCTGATTAACTGTCTAGCTGGAACACGTGGCCTTGGCAGTAACACTATTTCTAGATCCAAAGTCTGTGCTTTAAGGATTCATCATCAATGCTGCATGTCTGATTTATCAAATACAAATTCCTTCTGGCACAGCAACTGCTTCAGGCATGTTGCTGAGAGTTAAGAAGAAGATGTGGATGCCAAGGCATAAAGTGAGGAAAAGATGTCTGAGGTGAGGTCAAACTCCACAAGTTGCCAGCTTTTATGCTGAGTTGGAAATACCTCTCCTTGACCTAAATAAACTGATATGCTGGGGGAATAATTCCAGTGTCCAAGAAAACAAATTATGAGAGAGTTTTGTACAAACATTCTTTTCTGGAATAGGCACTGCTAGAAAGAAAAAAAAAATTCTCTGAGAACCTCAAAAATCAGGGGCAATAACAGAAACAGTGAAGTCGGGTATCACGCACCGGTAAAGAAGATGAGGCAAAAAACAAGTTGTCTGAAAATGTAGCCTGGATTCTGGTGTTATATGCATTTTCCTTTTTATTTCTCAATTTCACATTGAACGTTAGCCTTCTGTTTTTGCTGCTGACAATAAACTGTTGTTTGCTGTTGGAAAATAAAGTCCATTGTTGTAAATAGAGGTACTAGAACAGCTGTGGATCAGGAAAATGTGTTGCCTGAAGCCAACAACAAATAACAAGC
The DNA here is from genome assembly GCA_013397375.1 of Toxostoma redivivum. Classification (NCBI taxonomy): domain Eukaryota; kingdom Metazoa; phylum Chordata; class Aves; order Passeriformes; family Mimidae; genus Toxostoma; species Toxostoma redivivum. Next base: position 79,566 of record VXBI01004861.1, on the reverse strand, counting down.
ACAGCAAGGCATTTCCTACATTGTACACACTTAAACACTCTGCTAAACCCCTTGGCATAAGAAATTCTGTGATGGTGTTTCCTAAAACCAGATAGAATTATTATCTTCCAAAAGTGCAGGACTTTGATTATATGTTGTTAAAGTGACTTTGCTGAATTTTCAAGAGGTCTACCCTGGTGGGAAGCTGGACAGAGTGGGAAGTGCACATGGGCAGCTTTATCTCTGTGATGTACATGTATGCATATATCTGATATGGACTTAGAATATGTGTTGCCCAAATAGCAGACCACAGCTCCCCACTGGCACAGCTGCTGCAGGATCCTTGCTGCTCCTTGTAGGAGAGATGAAGACAGCTGCTGCTGCTCTCCCATTGTGCTTCCTTTCCCAACAGCAGTCAGACACAATTTGTACAAATACTATGTCCTCATCTCTAAGGTACCAAAACTTGGGTTACAAGAGTCCTACTTCTATGTTTGTGTTCCTATCCCACCTCTTTTTCCTTGATTGAATTTAGATTAAAATGCCATTGCTTTTTTCTTATCTGTGCTGTTTCTAAGTAGATGTTAAACTAGAAAGACATTCTCCTCTAGAAATTCATCCAAAGCCTACAGACAAACCAACTGGTGAAAACATTGAACCCTAACAGTTCCACTGATTTAGCTCTTACCCATCATCTGCCTTCCGCTGAACATTCAGAACAAGATCACAGATACAAAGTTCATCTTCACCACAGTCTTTAATAAAAGGAATCTAGGAAAAACAAAAACATTTCCTGAATGACGGGGCTCAACCTTTAACATTATCTGAAGACACTAGAATTCAAACACCTTCAAGCTGAAGCATATTCTTCGTTTGCAGATAAGAAAATCCCTCTAACAAATATTAAAAATCTTCACAAAGGAATGAGTGAACTGAATAATGTGTTGCTACATGTCAACTGATCCAAGAACAGTACAGACAGTTTACTCTTCAATGACAACAAAGGTAATGTAGTCAAATTAGTTCCATCTCTCTTTTATGTACATTTTACTGTAGAATAAAGTGAAAGAATTCATCTTTCCCATCAACTAGAAGTTCACATCGACAGTGATGTGGCTGAACTAGCATTGCTTGTTATGCTACAGTGGCTGATGTGTGTGTGAACAAGCTCATGCAATACAGGCAAATGTATAAAAGGAACCAGGGGACATCCTTCCATGTGACTTACATGGAACACAGTTTTCCCTTGCATGTACCTCTTTGGTGTTTGTGGGGGCCACACATTATGGATGTGTACAGCCATGCATATCTGGATAGTAAATCTGCATACTTACACTATAGGCCACAGATGCTGGAGAAGATATGTCCAGAACAGGGCTGGAGCCAGGATTTGCAAGGCCAATGTCAATGCGCAAACTAAGTGAATTCACTGCATCTGAAGGCTCCTGTAAAACACACGGTTCAAATGACAGCTGCCAGCACAGAAAACAGGGTAAAATTGGCCATTTCTATTGTGAATTGAAAATATGTAGTAAAAAAAATACTTGATCTAAAAAAGGAGAAGCAGCACTTCAAAGCTTAATTTCTAAAGAAAATAGTTTTGAGAGATTGACTAGTGTAGGCTCCTCTAGATTGACAATTTTCAGTGGGATTTCCATGATAAAACTGATTTTTCTAGGACTCCTAGACTGCGCACATCACAGTAACTACTAGGGCTAAGGAAATGCAGATTGTCTGCAGCTCAAAGCCATCACCAGGTAGCTTTCATTCTCATCTAGCTGAAGTAAAATTCCTATTCCACTCGCCTTACCATCACAAAGAGCATCTGGACCTGAGTGACACTAAAACACAGTAAATGCCATGTTTTCTCTTTTTCTCAGTACTGGATGAATCACCTTCTAGGCCTATGGCTTACTGCTCCATATGGCACTAAATGTTATCAATAGGTCACTATAAACCAGAGCAAGGATAGAAGTCCTCTACCTTTCCTAGCATCATGCAACAGGGCTTAAGGCAAGCCTCAGGGCTGTGTTCAGTCTTTGGTTCTGGAGAAAAATGGAGACCTGCTTATTTTTATTTCATTCCTTGGTGTGCACCAGAGGTTAGAATGCACCCAAAGTTTGCCTGAATGTTAGTTTGAAGAAAACATTTACATGTATGTCTTAGTTCTTACAGAAGAATCTACACAGAGGGAAATTAGAATTTAAACTATAAACCATGGGTTCAATATTACACCACAGCTGAATAACACAATTAAGAACCCTCCTTCCTATCCTAAAAATTTGTACTGAATGTGACAGTTATTTGTTTCTATGGAACCATAATCTTATTAAGTATTTTTCAGCTGGGGGGATTTGGAAAACATAAAACATTCAGTTCACCATGCATGAAATTCACATTACAGACAAAAAATTAATCCATGTCTTCCTCTGGTCACTTTTGTTATGCAACACTCCTTGTAATTGCACTTACTTGTACACTGAAGACATCATGTACACAATTCTCTTCATGATACACCACAAGATCCCTCTGCATGTACCTTTCATTATTTTCTTTGAAAAATCCTCTAGAAGTCACTCTGGAGGACTGGAGATCTGCATCCAATGTTGCATTGTACTTTATAGCTACAAAAAGAATAACAGTACATTTTTGACTGGGCATGGCTGCCTGTGATCTCATTACTATGCTCAATGTTATAGGGACCAGACTTTCCAAACCACACTAAATATTTAGTTTTTCATAGCTAAACACAGAGCAGTTTCAAAATGAAAATATTTTCTCTTGTGTTTTCCCAAGCAGTCAGACAGGTTTAGATCCTGATCTGCAAGGAGCACATTAAATGGCAATCAATCAAGCCCCCACTGCAGATGTTTGAGCCTGCAGCTCAGGCAAGAAGCCAGTCAGCAGGGCCAGAGTTAGTCCAGATAAAGGAGCCTTACAGCAATATCACTGAACTCAGGGTGACTTTAAAGAATCTGCATCTTCTCCTCAATCACATAATAATTTCCACCTTCTCTTTGTTTCATGACTAATATGTTGTGGAAGTTCATTGTTATTTTATAGCTTAAAATCCTGAGTTCCTAAAGGCACTTTATGTAGCACTGAAGCAGTCCAACTGGTGTTATCTGTGAGACTGAACTTAAAAACTTCATGGGAACCCACTTCTGGTCACAGAAATATTCACTGTCCTCTGAAGAGAAGAGTTTCCTCCCACTGACAACTGCTCTGAGCCTCTGGAAAATGTTTAATTTTCTTTTCCTGAAGAGAGAGGAAAAGCATGCAGTCTGTTGTTGAAACCAGAAGTCTGGAAAAACCCATCTCCTCACTAATAACCTTTTTGAAGATTGTCGAACAACAAGGACACAGCTCTCTTCTATATTGTTAATTCCCCACTTTCCACAGAGTATGAAGCCAATGATAAATTAGGTCTTAAAACACTCAAACACTTAAGTTTTACATTGATTTTGTGATTCTTGACATTCAAGCTAATGCATCTTTAGACTTTACGTTACTCATTTGAATAATGGACTTTTAAAGTAATTAATATAAAAAAAATCATTGAAATACTCTTACCCACTTGATTATTTTTCTTAGCAGGTCTAAATGTAGCCTGAAAACATATTTTGACAGTTATATCTGTATTCTTGTTCACCAGACTGATTTTCTCAGGTTTAAATGAAGCAGTTATGGCCACATTTGCAACACCTCTTGACCTGAAAAATATATTTTAAAAGTTACATGGTGTTTTGAAGAACACTGGGTAACATAGAAGCTGTTGTTTAATACTGTCTATAAATGTTAGTATTGATTTTTTTGGTTCCCAATGTAAACTTCTTTTAGTGGCACTGGTAAAATTATTTTTTCTTTGGTATACATGAATTTGTTGATATTGTTGCTTAATAATAATAATTTGTATTTTCATGTCAAATTAATGGCTTATTGATGTCTTCATCCTAATGCTCTAATCAATCCCTCAAGGTATCAGAGAATGAAGCCCTTGGCCTATTTTCCAAATAAATAACCTTCTCCTTTAGAGCTCTTCTGGGAAGGTGAGAATGAGTAGTTCTTCATTTTATTTAATAATCTAATTTTTCCAAAAGACAACTTTCATGTAATTAATCAGGATTTTGAAGAACAGTTTCAAAAGAACCCTACATGTAGAAACAAACACTTTAATCAAACCAAAATGCATTAATCAGCCCAAATGTCAGAGCGAAAGAAGAATGAGCATCTTCATTAATCAAATCTAAATAAATGCTCGTACTTCAAGGAGCATAATTTTCTTTAATGAAATTCCCAGCAGCAGCAGCAGTCAAAGGTCCAAACTGACCATTCATTTTTAATTATCTTGTTTCATTATGAAAGAAGTAGCAATTCCTTGATATTTTTCTTACAATGGGGAGCCTCAGGCATGAAGACAGGCAACAGATAGGAAAGGAAGCAGCATTTGAATTTAGCTCCTCAAGCAAGGAGTGGAAATCACAGCCTACTTAGGCAGGAAGATGATTTGGGTTCTATGAAAGCTTTTTATATTTTGTGAAAGTACTCTGACTTCTGTGGCAAAGACAATGTGCCATTAAAAACGTGTTTCTGGCCAGAACTAGGTGTCAGGTCTCTATTGCTGCTTTCTGTCCTTACCCTGCTGGACAACACTTCCCCAGTATCAGCCTATCACCCAGTAAAGGTCACGCAGGCTGTGTGAGACGTGGTTTCATCTGTCTCAGGCTCAGCTATCAAAATTATACTGTGGCTACTGAGGTACAGCAAGAAGAGGCAACAGCATGCATTAAAAATACACTTTTAAAAATGCTCCTGCAACATCCAGATTTTTGCCCTTGCCTCCGCTGTTCTGCTGTTACAAACACTCTCCATCAAGCCCCATTCCCTGCTGCTGTCCCTTTCCCTCTGTGTCTGCACAGCAGTAGCAGGCAGATGTCTCCCGGCTTTCTCATCCTGGGTCAGGTCCCTCCCACCAGGCTCTGCCACCTGGCTTCCTCCCACATGCCCTGGCTCTGCCCTGTGTGCTGCCTTGGCTTTCACTGGTTCAATGATAAATGCTTAAAAGAGATTTAGCCTAATGCTCGTTTTTTAGCTAGTTTTGATAGCAGTGATGAGGCAGTAAAGTGTGTTAGCATTGAACACAGGGAACGAAAGAGCTCTTTAATTTGCTTATTTTCCTGTTTAATTAACTGCATGTTCAACTGCTGCATCTGAATCACTAACTGCTTTCTTTCTAAGAAAGAGTATACCAACCATAGCACAACCACATTTCCATCAGCACCAACTGATACGTCAGTAATGCCATCATCATCTAAGTCTCTATGGCCATCTACTGATCTTCCAAAGAATTGGAGCTTTTGTCCAAAAGCAGAATCCGATCCTAAGATTTTCTGGGAAAGAAAGTTTGGTTACTGAGTTTGCCAAAGCATACTTAAGTCTGTAGATAGTAGCCTAATTAATAGATTTACACTGATATTCCCTGTATATGCAATGTATTGTTTAAACAAAATGCATTTATGGGTGTTTTCTCAGATGCTTCTGTAGCAATTTTTTCTCCTATGTTGGAGCAGACAAAGGACTAGATTTTTCTATCTTGGGAGCAGATCAACTAACAGCTGTATGCCAGATACAGCTGGAAACTTTTTCCATCTCACATTGAGCAACTCAAAGAATATGAAGCTTAATAGGACTCTAACAAATACTCGCTGCAAATAGAAAATCTGCATGGAAAGTGATAATAATATTACAGTATATACATTACAGTATATATGAAGACCAGTAAAAGACTTCCCTTTTAATACTATGTATTTGTAATTTGCAGAGCTGGGATTTACCTAATCTTCATTGCTGTACTAAAACCTGGAAATAATGGGTGTCAAACACTTTTAGGCTATTAGCTGACTTCACACTCAGGCACCAAAAATGGCTCAGAACAAGCATCTTGCACATCCTTTTCCCCTACATGGTTCAGTTACAAGCACCACAACATCAACCTATATATGCTGACAGCTGAAGAAGGAAGGAGAGGTACAAAATATGAAATAAACCATGAGAATAATCCTACTCCTTTAAGAGGTTGAAACAGTAGCCAAATAAAACACAGAAATCCTTCTGTTTTCCTCCAGCAGATTTAAAGGCACTGAGTACAGCATTATGCAACACAGTTATTTACCTGAGAATATTTGGTACGTATAGTCTTTTGAAATCCATTATAAATGTAAATTGCTCCAGAGTTTTGGTTTTCCAGTGGTGCACCTATTATAACATCATTAAAGCCATCCAAGTCAATGTCTGCAAGTACTGCAATTGCCGATCCAAAGCGTGCGTTTTCTGACCCCTGTGGACCTTCCAAGAGTTCTTGTTGATCTAAGATTCTCTTTAAAAATTGAAAAATAAGAAAAAGCAGAAGCACAACTATCATTGTACCAGATTACACATAGGAGAAGTGTCTATGCGCATTGTTTTTTGTTTCTGTTTTCCAGTACATTCCCCTCAGATAGCTCAACATTGAATTCCTTCCCCATTGTATTGCCCATTCAGTTTGCATTATGTCTCAAAGTCTTGGCAAGAATTACACAGCAAAATCAAAGCCTGCTATGCAAAGTAATAACAGCAAATATAACCATATGTACGAAGCTTAAATGCCCTCTCTGTCCTCATCTGACTGTTCTGAAGTTTCACAATACATTGAAAAATACAGTTTCCAGTTTTGGATTACTGGTTTTTATGCAGAGGGAATGGAAATTATGTAACGGACATAATTCTTTGAAACAGAAATGGAATTTCCTTACTAAACTAATGCAAAAAACATGTCTCCAAATGGTAAACTTCTGACCTCTCTAATGCCAATGAAGAAAGAAAGATTGGAGATCTTCATAGTTAAATAATCCCACTTACATTAGATTAAATGCAACTCTGGCAAATAGCATTCTCACCTTTAACCTCAGTTATCATACTGTGCTTAAAATTTTAGAAATAACAGCCAAGTTATTTATTAAAAATGACGACAAAACTATTATTTGGGCACCGGGGACAACTTGCACAAATACAGATTCTTTCAAAAAATATTAAAATACCTTTCATTATTCTTTTTTATTTAAAATTTAAATAATTTTAAATCCAACATTTGACAACAACTAAAAATTTCAAGATAATCTTCCAATTTATTTGGCATTCAAAAGCAAAGGAAAAAATATCCTTTCATTTTTCTTCTCTTTCATACCTCATGTCTGATACCACAGGCAAAAAGACGAAAGTCAGCTGCCAACTTTCAGCTCCTCCATCTACATTGAAATTGTTTTAGGGTAGTCTCCTGTTGTGTCAGGATACCCTGACTGAGGTCCTGCTGAGAAGGGTGGTCATTCCTCTCTTATTTATCTCATTGTAATTTACCTAGCAAAGAGACCGTTTTCTGTTTTCTCTGGTGGATGTCAGATATTAATTTACTTTGCAGACATCTAGTGAATGAAAGACTGTTCAAAAAATCCAGAGGGCTCTGAGTATGGTTAAATATATTTTCTGAAAACACCTACTACGGGTCTGAATAAAAAGCACTGTCAGTCAAGTATCAGACAAATAATTAAGCTTTACTGAATAGAGGGGACAACAAGAGTTATGGTAACCATCCAGTGTTAGAGGCTAAAAAACAATGCAGAGAGCTGGTAGAAGAGCATTTCTTACAACTGCTTTGGGAATACTCTCAGGCATTGAATACATTCATCAAAAACAAATGGCAAATTAATTAGCAAAAGCCTTGAGCTATGTTTTTCAGAGATATGGCCAACCCATGCTGTATTAGCATGAAGCACATTGCTTGACACCAGGAGACGGGACACACTGAGAGCACCAGGCCCTTGACCACTAACAGTGCTTAGCTACTGCCTTGCTCATTAGCTCCATTTTGGTCTGTTTCAGCTGCCTAATTCCCAGATTACATGCACAAGAGTTCTGGGGAGAGTTTGCAGCTGCTACTGAAAGGCAGAACATGCAAGGCAGCATTGGAAAGTCCTCTACACACAGCCCTCTAACCAGGAAGTCTTGACACCATTCATCCCTGCCCTTATGTCACATCCCAGGAAAAGCACTGTGCTCTGTTTCTTGTTAAAAAGGAAAAGTCACTTGAAATATTTCCAACACCTTGAAAAGATTCACTAAATACTGACTTCAAGGATCTGGAAAGGCCTTTTGGCATGCATGTGGCCAATCTGATTTGAAAGAAATTAGCCCTAAGCAATGCTGGTTTGAGCCATTTTTACCTTTGTGATGGAAAACATGTATACTCTCCCTTCTTCCTTCTTCAGGTCATTCATATACATTGGTGCACCCACAAGCAGTACATCTGTCACAGAATCCCTGTTGACATCCACTGAACACACCACACTGCCAAAGTAGGAGCCAATCTGAAATCAGTAGTAGATGGGTTGTCACTGTATATTTTTGTAAGTCATGTTTTAGCACCTGATTCAGAAACCTTAGATCCAGTAATATTCCAATACTACTGAATATCGAATTAAATTAAAACTGTAGGAACTCTTCTTGGAAGAATCATATACATATATGCATACTTCACTGTTTCTCTCTTGTAGTTGCTGCTATGGCTTTACCACTCAGCAATACAAATTCCAACAGAAAGTAAGATATAAGAGAGATGTATTTTTTATAACTGCATATGAAACTACCCAACCTCTGATCTACTCTCAGATTTGTCTTACAGATGACACCAAAACCAACTAAAATCATTCCTCTTTTCCACAGAGAGAAAAAGAGATTGAGCTTTCAGATCTGTCTTCTGATGTCATCTACTTCATAACTTCTCAGGCAGAGCTGAGTTCACTGAGTCTCTCCCAATTTGAATTGTTGACAGAAGGATACATTAGTTAGATTTGTATATTATCTTTTACCAGTAATTGGATTACTTCCTAAAGTACTATTTAAGAGTTACAGCTAACCGCATTGAAATAGTCTAGTGGCAGAGAAAAGTTCAAGTGGATTCTAAATGCTTTGAGACAAAGAGGAATTTTCAAAACAAATTGCAATTTACTGCTGGGTCAATAAAAACAGATTCCTGAAAGTCTGTATTCATGACTAAAATACACTTGCCTGCTCGCCTCTCTGTGACTGCACAATTGCAATATTACCATCACTGTCAACATCATAAACCACCACTCTGCCAGTGTAGTTGGATCTCGGTGCACCAGCAACAAAATAGACAGAGCTCATAGTTGAGAGAACAGCAACAGAATAACCTGGAGATAGAAGCCAATATTTAACATATGTGAGAGACCATTAATTACAATTTATCAGTTGGTTATCCATAAAGGCAGAGAGGATGAGTCAATCTGGTATGTTAATTGCAGAGTGACAATTCCAGATGGGAAGTTATGCTGCCACATATGCATAAAATTTGCAATATTCTCCTGGAGAAAACAATGACACACAGATCAAGTTGAAGCAGGTTTACAGAATAACACAATAGTTTAGCCTATTCACGAAAATGTAGACCACAAAAATGTCATGCTTGTGAAGAAGACAGGAAAAAAATGCACAAAAACTATCCTTGGAAAGAAGAAATAAAGAGAAATATGAGATGAATATTTGAACCAGTCTTGGGAGGAACACCTAGCTTCTGCAAAGTTTGCAGTGCATTTTCCCACAGCTCACCAAAACACAGACCAGTGGTTTGGATGAATAGAAGAAGCAACATTAACAGCTTGCTAGCTGAAGAGTTGACTGAACTTCTTTGAACATTTTAATCCTCATTGCCATTATTCTAGCATTTATTTGCTTTCAGGAAACATCATTTAATACCTGCAAAAATGTAAACATGTATTCGCAGTATAAATCTAGCATTAGTACATACTTAAGATTTCTGTGGTTTAGTTCCAGCAAATTTATTTTAAGCAAAGAAAACAAAGTAATTCTTTATAAAGTCTGTACTTAAACTCAATAACAAAAAGCCAGTGATGGGACAGAATATGCAGATCTTTAGCAAGCTGCAGAACAATATCAGGAACACAGTCTAAAATGATTATGCCTTGACCTTTACATCACACCAGTCTAATTCATATTTTTTGTTCAGACACAGGGTGAGAACAATTTTTGTGACTGGAAGTTCAACAAAACAAGATTTTATTCTGCAAGTACACACCTTCCGAATTAATAAAGAATACAATAATTTGAAGTGAGTGGCTGCAGTGCAGAACAGGGGCCAATTGATCAGGCTGTGATGTTCTAGCAGCTCTTTAACCTACACTCCCCCAAGCTGGTGAGAGAGAGCTCCTACTGGAAGACAGAAAGTGGAAGGGAAATAAAGATACAGAAAAGACAACATTGTTTGGTCCAGATTAAAATAAATGCACAAAAACTGCCTTGCAGAGAAAGGAAATTACCTGAGCTTTTTAAAATTATTTAAAAAATGAAGAGAAAATCTGAAGAGGTCATACATTCAAAAGAGCTACTGCTCATTTGGTTGGGTTTAGATTTATTCATTTTGTTGGATGCAAGTAATACTGAGCCATAGGGGGAAAAAAGAGAGTATGTTAGTTGCAAATAGAGCATATTATTAAATACCTTCAAGAATGAGAAAGTCATAGATGCTTAACGTAGTAGCATTACTCAGGGATGAAACAGCACAGCAGGCACGTTGAAGGTTTACAGACAACATTTCAATGAACTGAGAATACTGGCTTTATTGGGTCATAAAAACAAGTAAAAAATACATTTGGAGATTATAGTAAAATCTCTATTAATTGGTAACAATATTCAAAATCTGTAAATTGAACTGGAAAAGGCTAAGGGAACAACAAGCACGTATGAAACAATTGAAAGTCCATCAGCTTCTCATCCACATCAAACTGGGGAAGAACACTCAAATATTGTAACAAGCAACTCATAATGATCAGTATGATTCACTAACCAGCCTTTTCAAATCCTGTGATTAATTATGTCTCTGTGACTCTTCTGGTTTTGGCTGGAATACAGTTAATTTTCTTCACAGCAGCTGGTGCAGAGCTGTGATTTGGATTTATGCTGGAAACAATGTTGATAACACAGGGATGTTTTAGTTACTGCTGAGCAGCGCTCACACAGTGTCAAGGCCCTTTCCTCTCCTCACCCCACCAGCGAGGAGGCTGGGAGGGGACACAAGGAGTTGGGAGGGGACACAGCCAGGGCAGCTGCCCACAAATGACTGCAGGGTATCCCATTCCATGCGGTGGCATGCTCAGCATGTAAAGCTGGAGGAAGAAGGAGGAAGGAGGGGATGTTCAGAGTGATGGCCCTGCTGTCCTGGGGATGGCTGAACACCTGTCTGCCTATGAAAAGTGGTTAATAAATCCCTTGTTTTGCTTTGCTTGCATGCATGACATTCACTTTGTCTGTATCTCAACCCAGGAGTTCACTCACTCTGTCTCTTCCAACTCTCCCCCATTCTCATGCCCCTTGAGAGGAGAGACTGAGTGGCTGCTTAACTGCTAGCTGGGGTTAAACCACAGCTGTGACAAAGACTGATTTTTTTTCAGCTTACCACTTTGATATTAGTAGAATTTTTAAAAAGTCAAGTCTTTATTCAATGAACAGTAAAAAATAATCTTTTTTAACTAAAAATTCTTTTTACATTCTCAAATAATTTCTTAACACAAATCTGGCTAGAGGAGAACTTTCCAACTTTTCAAATATATCTTCATCAATGTTTCGTATTTCAGCCCCTTACCTAGATATGAACTATGATTTCTGTCCTGTAGAATCTTCTCAAACACATGGCTTGGAAAGGTGGTGGCTATGTCTGAAGACTCCTGAACTACTGTTCCACTCCAGTCATAGGCCCCAACTGCACCCAGCAGCAGAACATCCTTTAAAAAATAAAAGTCAGTATTTTAGAACTACCTGAATTATAAAAAGTGTGAGCAAAGCTGTAGGTCCCATGCATAATTTCTTACATCACTGTGTTTAAGCAAGTGATGCAGACTAAAGCCTGAAGGCAGCTGACTGGAGCTGCTCATAACCTGCAGGACTTTACTGCCCTATTAAGAGGGATTATCACCCTTCTAGTGCAAGAGGATAAGTGACTCCTTTAGTTCCTGTGGCACTGCAACTCATGATAAATGGGTTTATTTAAACACTGTGTTAATTTCCTAAGTCTATCCATGCTGGGGCTGGGCTGGCTTGCTAAGTCCATGCTATTATGCATCCATGATCCTCAGAAGACTGAGGATCACACAAATGCAGCAGTACGAAAAAGCTAAAGCCCCTTTTCTCTACAACAAAACTGCCAATGACAGCACACAAAAGCTGATGTGAATAGATACAGTTTAATTCTTTGTGTTAGGAGATGTTCTTGAGAGAACAGCTAAATCTAAAATCCAAATTAGCATGGCTTATTATACAGAATACTTCATAGAGAAGCACTTAATCTTATACTTGTACACAGAAAAAAACATAGTTTAATTTATTCAAGTTATTAAAATTCTTCACTAAACTGAGATACTGCTACAGAAAACTACAATAAAATTGAATGTGTAATTTTCTTTAAAAAAATCCTATATGTTTCTCTTTCTTTTTGCCATTTCTTACCAACAACTGCTTCATAATTTAAAACTTCCGTTTGTGCAAATACAGAGGACTTATAAAAAATTATTTCATTCATCTTTAAGGGCTATGAGAAAGAAATAATCTTTTTGTATTTTCAGTTGAAAGCTTATTGAGCCACATTTGGATTTTACAAGGAGGACTTATTTGATAAAGATAAGCTTAATATTAGTTAACATTAAAATACATCTGATTTTATTGGTTCTAATTCTTAAGTGAAATATGCTTTAAATAAATATTACTAATTTTATAGTTTATAGATAAATTATTTTCAGACTTGATTTATTTATATTTTGGTGACTGCCTACCAGTTTTACAATATAGCTAGTCACAAACAGGGAGGAATTAAATTTTTTCTGCTACATGAATGCAGAAATCGCTGAAATCATTGTATTAACACATTGCAAAATCAGTACATTAAACAAACTATAATACAACTATACTTATTAATATATACATTCAAGTACAAAAAATTAAGGATAAGTTGATATTCTCCTGCTTGTAAAAAGTTCTTAAAATTGGACATTTTTTTTTCTCTTTTTTTACACTCAGGTACATACATACATCTATTTGTATCATTAAATAATTAAATTCACATACCTTTTTTGGTGAGTAATATGCACTGAAGCCCACCTGTGACATTTCCATTTGAAAAGTATCACCTTGATCAGTACCTGGTAAAACAGATATGCATAAATGTTATCTCTATATAACCACACAAAGAGGCCTTGCTGTGTCTGAGTTTAGCTGTAGGGGCCATGTTTATCCACCAGGTTGGCTGAAGCATTTACAAACAATGAAAATCAGGGCTGGTAAACTGTAGAAATTTTGGAGGAGTTAATGGCAAACTGATAAGGTGGAACCAAGAGCCATGCTATAAATCTCTTCCAAAATGGGCAAAAGATGATGGTCAAGATAGTTTGAAATAGTTTGCAGTCTTGCCACTGTGGCTGGTCTTTCTTTGTGTTTCCTAGGAAGTATTAATATCCTGAAATTAACAGCTTTAATGACTGTATATTCACAACTTTCAAATAGAATAAGAAATTTTATTTTCATGTAAGACTTCTAAAAACTGTTGCAATTGTCTTGAAGAATACTGTGACATACATTTCCTAAGCTAGGTAGATGGGAATTCAGTTGGAGTATTCAGTAAAAAGACCTGTTCCGTTCCCTTGCTTTGAGTAGCAGCAGGGCCTGGCAAAGAATAAATGAAGGTGAAAGAGAAGGGAAGCTTTCTCCCTGGGTGCAGGAAAGTGGCAGATATAAGCTCCTTAGAGCTGAGAGCAGGCTACACATCTCCAAGGCAAGGTCTGAAATTAACTTAAATTTAAAAGCTGGCTTTTGGGACAGCTAAAGTATCTGTGTGTCACTTCTGCAATACCTTCCTTTTCGCAATAGACAGAAGTATAGGTGGTGCTAGGGAGGGGGCCTGGTAGGCACCACACAAATTGCATTTTCAGTTCTGTAATCAGTAACCTAAAATCTTATGATTTGTTTTGGTTTTTTTTTTTTAATTTAAAATGGCTTAGGATTCACACAGGTGAAGCTCACAAGCATAAAGATACCTTTATTCTTGTGGTGGTAACAAATACATTTAGTTGCATATGGAAAAGCCCCCATGCCTGAAGCTCCTGACACAAGAGAAATTTTCATTATGTGTGGAATGTCTTCTCCAGACTGCATAAATTAACTTAAAGCTCAGGCTAATTAGGGGTGGAGTAGCTGGGGGAACACCTGTGAAAACCAGAGCCCTCCTGGTGAGCAGGGAGCAGCCTGCAGCTACAGCTATCCCTCCTTTTCACAATGCAGCACTAAACTGAAGCTAAATAAAATCCTAAGCTCATCAGCTGGGAGAATCGGATCAATTTTTTCAAAGACATTGAGCATTACCTTCTATACTAAAAATTCGCTCTCCAAGTGTTCCTGCTTCTTCCAGTAGCGCAGCCTCAGATGACACATTGAAGAAATACTTTTCTGTTGGATGACTAGCAATTCCCTTGATTTCTTTAATTAAGTTTTTAGTATCGAGTTCATGCCTTATTAGGTACCCCAAAACCTTGTGTAAAGAAACAAACAAACGAAAGAAGAGTGAGAGATAGAGAGAGATCATAGTGCTGCCCTGTTTCCTTCTGTATTATTTTAGCAAATATTCTACATATTAAAAAAAAGTTTCCTCTATTCATATTACTGAATTGCTTATTCGAGTTCATTCCAATGCAAGGGACCATTCATACAGGAAAAGTACATAAGGCCTGGCAAGACAGAAAATTAGTGAAATTGCTCAGGCAATTCTAGTCTTGCTTTTTCAGCCAGGGAGAAGACCAGTATTTCCACCAGCCCACAGGATTAGTTTGACTTTGCTTCAGTCTCACCAGTTTAGCAGTGTGCGCATTACATATCACTTTAGTATAGAATATGCACTTCATACATACACAACAAAACAATCTTTCAAACATGCAGTAATGTATTATTTTAGTAATACTTACAGCAATGCCGAATCTGGTTATATTGTCTTCATTGCATTTACCTATCACTGTTTTCAAGTTGGAGCCATCATGTGATTCACCGTCTGTCACAACAACCATGACTTTTGTGGCTGTTGGGCGTCCTCCTGCTTCAGTTGAGAAGGCATACTGTCTGTTATAAAACATTGGGTTTATCACACATCAATCCATAAGGGATGGAGTACAGTACATATAATGAATGTTTCCACCACTGAATTAGAACAAGTTGCTTCTGTAGTGTATAAGAAATGTAACCAAAGAAGCAGAAAAATATGTAGGACTGGAAGGACTGGATGGTCTTTCTGATAAAAATGTAAATTCCATGGAAAACAATATATTTTGTACAAATATTTCTAAACAAAAAGGGGATTTTATCAGAACTATTGGAGTTTTATGACACCAGGAATTGGTATCACCAAGCTCAGACAAAAATGGAACAGAATTAATAATAGGCTTCTTAATACTAATGCAAATATCAACTCCATTGAAGACTCAGTCTGTTCCTAAACCAAATCCTCAAGTTCATTTGATTCAGCACTTTGGCCTAGAGTTCTGTACTTGATTAAACTTCAAAACAGCATCTTCTTGTTGAGAAATGGACCTGGTTTGTATACGTGTTCAGAGTCATAAAGCATTGGTTTAAATTTTCCCTATTTTTTCACACTCATGGTGTTGCAGTGACAAACTGACAATAGACAAGACGTTTTATTTTCTCTCCAATCAACCAAAGACTGAGATGCAAACACAAATGTTACTGGGCCCACTGAATGCCTGGATAAACTTTACTAAAACCTCGTCCACTCTGTTTGATTTGCTGTCATGTTTAATGATCTGTGACATAACAAGCAATTGTTGTTGGGTACCAGAATTCCTTTAGAGTTCTACCCAATGGTTAACAATATGCTTTTCAGCAATTCTAGTTTACATATTACTGTACCAATCTGCATGGGACACTGTAAATGGACTGATGAATTCTTCCTAGTGCTGGGAACCTACTCTGGAGGCCCTGGGCACACTCTCTTCTAGTGGGAATGAAATTCAAGGTGTTCTCTTGCCAGGTAAGGTAAGTTACAACAGTTTCCCAGTAAATCATCAATGCATCTCACCTTGCATGGTCAATGGCTTTGAAAGTATTTGTGAGATCTCCTCCCTTCTGAGACGTTTTCTCCATGGCTTTAACAACCTCATCCTTTGTTTGATACTTATTCAAGTTGAAGACAACTCGGGGATCATTAGCATACTGAATTAAACCCACCTATGCAATAAAAAAATGGTGTTAGATTATGATGCTTTACAATTAGTTACATAGAATCATGATGCTTACTTAAGTGTCAGGTTGGTGTAAAAGGTCTGCAGATGCACAGTTCTCTTTCAATACATATAAAATCAATTAATATTAACACATTTGAAAAGCAAAGAAAACTAAAATGCTCTTGCACTTTATATTATTTGTATCATTTGTTATGGACTACAATATGTTACTGTAAACAATCTAAAATAGTAGACATTAAATATTTGCTTGGTTACTTCTGGAAGGGCTGATGGATAGCAATAATACAAGGAGCTCTGGGAAAAATAAGAAAATAGAAATAGCTATACAAGCTGACAGCACCTCAGTCTGATCTCTTCTGAGGAAGTCCTGAAGGTTAGTTACTTTACAGCACTGCAAACCCTACTTGTTTTTAATCTAGGTGAAGCTAAGGATATACGATAAAATGTGCATTTAAAACAAAAGGAAAAAAGAAAAGATGCTAGAGGTGAGGTTCAGAAAGAACTGAGCAGGAAGCCTAGCTTTTAAGCACCTCGCTTCCAAAGTAGCCCAAGGAAGAAGGCAGCCTTTGGGAGAGAGATATCCAGTGCCCCAGTCTTTGTTCTCAGAACTGTTTAGAGAAAATGGACAACTGTAAAGACAGAAGATGTTTAAAACAACAAAAAAAAAGACAATAAAATTTTCCTTTACCATCATCAAATCAAAAGGAAAAAAAACCTCAAAGATCAGTGACTAAACCAGCAGGAAAAGCTCCTGTTTTAAAGATGCAGCAGCTGGAAAGTAAGAGTTGTATGAAAAGTCCATTAAAAATCTGTTCTACTTTTATCACATCCCCAAAGGCTATTTTCAACTACTTTTACATCTAATGCATGAAAGAGATCTGACTTTCCTAGATACAATATAGATTTCTATTTCAGTTAATTTATATTTTTGGATCAAATTACTAATCCCTTTTGAAAGAGGATTACCATGAGATAAAATTCCCTGAATTTTATCTGAATAGGATAACTGTCTGACCTGTGGCTTTGAGGGAGGTACTGTAGTTACACAAAATCACATTTGGTTTCCTTTACAATTGGTTGGTTTAGATTTTGTTTTGTTTGGGTTTTTTTGGTCTTTTTTAAATATGTCTTTGACTTACCTGGGTCTTGTTAAGGCCTATGTCTAAGCCTTGTACGAATTTTTTCAAAAATGCCCGCACTGCATCCCAGGGATAAATGCTGTTTGACTCATCACAAACCACCACAACATCTATAACAGAGGAACACTCTAAAATAAAAATAAGTGGACATTAAATACACTTGCAGTCTCAATATACCCTTCAGCTAAATTCAGAGGTGCATATTCAGGTCTCCCACAGGCAACACTTCAGATCAGAAGGCTTTGCCAGAATGAGGACTCAATAGGAGCATATATGCAGGTTTTAAGCCTCCACTGGTGCAATGCCTCTGAATGCAGAGGATTAAGAGCATATTTACACGACAATCAGATGACAATTTGTCAGTCTTTACATATAAATCCCGGGACTTTGCTTTTGGCACATACATCTTTTATAAGAAATCAAAATTAAGAATCCCCCAACACGGTATCTGTTGATTTTGTTTGATATGTTTGTTCGGGTTTTATTTTATTTTATATTTTTTAATTGAATCCATTTTGCACAGGTTGCCTTACTTTGAACAGCAGGAGAAAAGCTTCTTAGGATCTCGAAACTTGGACTGACTTCAGAACAAACTCCTGTTGCATAGTATTGTCTTCCACACTGCTGTGCCCATAAGGGACCACAAGTCTTAAAAGATGACAAAAAAAAAACCCAAACTATAAAAAAGAAACTATAAAAATAACAAATACTTGTCTCACCATATCTGTATGCAAATACACGCAAAAACACCACAAGCAGGATGACAGGCACAGAGGACCAGCGAGACGCTCGGGGTACCGGGCCGAATCCCTTCAGAGGAATTCCTGCCGGGGCTCTTCCCGCAGCTCGCGCGCTCCGCG
>VXBI01004861.1:51065-61167 GCA_013397375.1 Toxostoma redivivum | reverse complement strand
GTGTTTGGGGGAAAATGATCCTGCTTCGCTGCTGAAAACTACCTCTGTAAAAAGATGTATTTTCGGCTGGATCAACCAGCTGTACTTCTTTATACCTCTTTATACGTACTTATATCAGCCACATATTAAGACAGTATTTTGCCGTGAGAATATGGGGGGACTTTGTGTGTGTGTGGGTTGAGGTGGCAGTCGATGGGTGTATTTCCTTCTTACAAGAAAACATTAGAAACTCGAGGAAATAAATATAACCTCTACATAACCTCTCTTCGAACGCCCTGTGAGAAATTATAGTTTCCTTATAAATACACTCTGGTTGCACCCACCTCAATTTAGGAAAAGAGGGACTTTTACTCTTTCCTCAAGAACATTGGAAGGCAGAAAAAGGTAATAAAATGCAAAAGTAAATCAAAAATGAGCTAAATCACCCACGGCTTTCCCAGTGAGAAAACATCAAAAACATCAAACTATCCTAAGATACTTGACCAGATGGTGGATTTTCTGGATGAGAAAGGAAGTGTATCCACATTATCTGATCTTGAGATAAGTGCTTTTTTTAGCTGCTACATGGGGCATGGTTAGTTCTTACTGAAAAAGACAGATTTTTAGAGACATGAAAAGTAGAAAATAAATCATCTATATGAAGCTGGAGGAAGGTTACTGGCCTTTAAAATTAAAGTTCTTTTTAGATCAGTCTTATTTGCCCATTTTCCAACTTTTTTTTCTGTATTGTGGTAGTTCAAAACTGTGATGTTAATCTTGGAGCAAAAAGCAAAAATGTTCTAAATCTTTGTTGATCTTCTGAGAAAAAAAAGGGGAAAAACTAATATCTAGCTTAAGCCAGAAATTTAAGATGCATCATTACTGAATGGGAGATCACATATCAAGGACAAATGAACTTGAAAGGCAGAATGTTATAAACGGATGTAGACTTGCCCTTCAGGACTAACATTAAAAAATGCAGACATAAACTGGAAGGTCATTGAATGGAAGGGAGAAAAGCAGATGGATCACGCACCAGATGACTGCAGGGGGACTTCAAGCATGCAGCCAGCATGCAAAACAAATATGGCTTAAAGCTGTGTGATGAGAAGCTGTTGAATTGGGGAAATACCAAATACACTGTATAGTGCCTGAGAAAGACTCACGTGGAATTCAGCATAGACCTGGTCACTGATGTTTGAGAGAGGTGTATTTTTAAAAGAATATTCCAGCCAAAAAACTCTGTATTTGTTTAGCAAAGTGAAGGAGAAAGGTGTTTGTGGGCTGTCAAATAGAGAAGAGAGATTTTACATGCAGGGAGGTGAGAGCTGCTTCTTTCAACAAAAGGCACAGTACTGCCCAATAAACAAACTGATAAAAATTAAGATGGGAAATCCAGAAAAACCTTGTTAACCATCAGTGAAATTCTTCAGCACCTCTCCATCAGGACTAAGCATGCCTCAGAAAAATGTAATAAGTGTGTGGGAGATGACTGCCCAGCACTTAGAATACCTGTGGGAAGTAATCCCCTGGCATCAGATAGCTGAAGCACAGACGTGCCAGCCTGGGTCACACTCCCAAGCCAAAGAGCCCAGGGACTGAGCATGCAGCACAGCCTGGGACACGCAGATGGAGGCTGAGAGGAGCCACAGGAGGAAGGCGAACAGTGAGCTGGGAGGAGGAAACCCTGAAATAACCCGAAGAGCTCATCACAGAGGCCAGCTGCCACAGACAGTCTCAGAGCAAAGTCCTGACGGGAAGCAGCTTGCAAATACGAGCAGGCAGTCTACACATGGGGTTCAATACCTGCCACAATTAAGTCATGGGGCTTTTGGTATTTGTAGAAGCTGAGTTACAGATAAGCACCTATCTCCAGTACCTCATTCTCCATATGTCAAAAAAGAACTACTGTTGATGAACTTGTGACTGTTTATGTCTTAGAATTCAACCTGGCTTTTTTTTTTTTTTTTTCCCGAAATCCATGAAATTAAAGGAGAATCAATCAATAACATGTGGATCAGGAAACACTTTTTAACTGAAAGAAGTTCAAATATTATTAGAAAATAAAATTTTCCCTGCATAAGATATTTTAAAACACTGCAGTTACTCATACTAATTAAAAGTGGGTATGCACAGGACATTAACAGTAATTTAAAGTATTATTCAAGAGAGAGAATAAGACTTTTTTAATCAAGGCCTTTTTTAGCCACAAGTCAAGAAAATTACTGTTGCTGTATTTTGAAGTTATTAATAACTTTACTAATTCCATGAGAACTGCTGGGAAGATTGCAATTAGGCATACTTCTAAGTACTTCAGTTAACTGAGTTACATGTTAATGAATATAATAGGTACTTGAATACTTTTGTGATTACTAGGAAGATGCAGCAAAAAATACACAGCTTAAGGACAGCCTAGAACTCTTCTCTCTGTAATTTATTGTTTTACTTACTGCACATGGCTACATCAAACTGAAATACACCTACACAACAACAGTTTTCATTCTCATGGTTAGGATCATAAAAAAGCATATTTAACAGGCATTCACCTCCTTTCAAGTAAGAAATCTATTTTGCAGGCTCCAAGGACAGTGGTTTGGGGAATATATACTGAGAAAATGCACCCTCTTCCAAGCTCACTAACCAAATAAAACACATCACAAATCCAAGGGACTAGAAATACTCAGATATCTTAGGAGAACAGTGCCTGTGAAAAGTGTGAATGATAGAGATTATATAAAGTCTTGTGAAAGCACAATCAGAACTATAAAAGACTGCCTTAAATAACTAATGGTGGAAATATTCTTGCCTATATTGTCTGACTTAAATTACTGAGACATTAATTAGGATAAGATGTTTAGGTAAACGACAAAGGAGAGACTTCAAAATTTCCCTGCATTAATGATATATTTTGCAATTGATTTTGGCCTTGAGGTGATTGCAGTGGGATGTACTAGTACATTTAGCTTGGATTTAGGAAAAAATGTGGAGAATTCTGGTTTCTTGATTCTCCTCAGAACTTT
Source organism: Toxostoma redivivum (assembly GCA_013397375.1). NCBI lineage: Eukaryota > Metazoa > Chordata > Aves > Passeriformes > Mimidae > Toxostoma > Toxostoma redivivum. Next base: position 58,168 of record VXBI01004861.1, on the reverse strand, counting down.
CTGTGTGTACTGCATATGATCTTGATACATACCAAAAATCCTCCAGTTTTTGAGTTCTGTATCAGAGTCAAGCCAAGGTTCATGTCCTCTTTAATTTCAGTCACATTTGGAATATTTATTAAAGCTGAAATAAAAGTAGATTTCATAATGACAGAATAATAAATAAGATGTAGAAGCAATTTACTAAGTTAGAATTCCTTTCAAAAGCTTGATTTTTCAGAATCTAAGGCACCTTTTCTAAATGGCTGGATACAATTCTGAGACAAAAGAAACAAAAGCCAATCTTTGGGGAAAAAATTGCTAAGCATTAAATATAGACATCAATTAAGTATGGCCATTTAGAGTATCTGCCCTCAAGAGAGCTGAAGGCAAAAGAGAGGAAGAAACGATCTACCTATTGCATATTTTTGGCTGGCTGAGTAGCTGCATCTGAGTAGCTTCTGTTACATTCCTCAGGACACCAGACTCCTCTGATCCAAGATCAGGCTTTAGACAAAAACTGGAAGGGGCAGCGGAGGGCAGAAATGATCTGCACCACAAATAAACATAAAGGAGGCATCTCAGCACACTCTGCTGCCTCATATTTTCACTGTATCCAAACTCTAACTCCATTTTATTCTGCAAACACAGACACACGCCCTACCTGGTTTAGGGAGGATAGGGACAGGCACCCCCCCAGCCACCCTGCCCTGGATGCCAGCACGGAGCCCTGTGCCTGCCAGCTCTGTGACCCACAGTGCTCCTGCCCCTTGGCTGGAGGGTAAAGACCCCAGGTGCTCCAGTGGGTGACACTGAGACTCCAGGGTCTCCAGCACCTGGCACCACCTGGCCAGAGCCCAGGGGCAGGCACCAATTTTTGCTCAGACAGACACATCTCAGCAGCACTGAGGCCTCACAGCACACACACACACCTCCACATAATCTGAGATTATGGAGACAGCTAGTTGAGAAAAGTTTTAATAAGGTATATTGGCCTCATATAAACACAAGGGAAAACTGAACAAGTGCAGCAAGACACTGCTAGTTAGAACATACCTTGTAAATTCAATTTTTTACATGTGTTTTTGGACACACCAACAGGACATGCATATATATCTCCAGTTCTGTTGGCAGGATAGCCACTCCAGGGTGAACCAACCAACAACCTGAAGGAAAAGGAACTCTATTAGGTCCTTAATGATACTGAAAAAGTTCAGCAGCAGCATTGCATGGCACACCACAGATAACAGGTAGAGAGGTTTTCACAAGATATAGGACCCAAGGTATTCAGGTGTAGGAGTCTTCTCCAGAACTGTTCAGAAGCTTTACTTGAATGTCAATACACTGCACTGGATTCAGCAGGGGCAGATTTGGTGGAAAAGAAGAATGGGAGAGCCTTTGAGGATTCAGCTGTCTCATACACATGAACTATTTTAAATGTGACATTATGTCATAGGTCAGAAGAAATACAGTGAAAGTACTATTATATATAGATACACAAAAAATTCAGAAATATATTTGTTGGGGATTGAGAAACATATTGTTCTATCAGTTAAGGGTTAACTGATTCCTCTTAGGTTATTCTTTTAACTGATAAGAAGCATTTTCTACAGGATCTGCTCAGTAACAATCAAACACTTATGTCTGAGCTTGAGCACTACCACACCTTGATCACGCTGAGTCAGAAAGAAAATACTGCAGGTGGTAACAATCTGCTGCATAAAGTCTGTAATCCTGAACAAGGAAGTTAATACTTATGATAATTTTGTCTACAACACAAAGTGATTCATGTTCTCCAACTAATTCCTTCATCTGCCATACAGTTTCCCCCAAAATCTGCTCCTCAAGACTCCTAATTTTTATCTGAAAGCCTTCACAAAACTGTTTAGTTCACCTTCTGGAAACACTTCTTAAGAACACCTATTTTGGTGTTTGATTTCAGGTTCTCTTTCTTGTGTGTCTGGGTATTTTAAGAATGCCTAACTCCTTCTCAATTACCTTGCTGGAAAAGGGTGATCATGCAGGCAGCAGGAACAGGACTTTGAGTACTTTTAGCATCTCTAAATATGCAAATTAGGTTCCTATAAACAGCTCTCTCTAACAAAACAATGTACATTGCACTAGCTGTGAGGAGGCCTCTGATTTTCTTGTTATTTTATGAGTGTGTCTAAGCCTTTTCAGCAGAGTGGAAACCAGAACCGCCACAGCTCAGGACCAAATAAACAGAGCTCATAAACAACTACTGCACTGGTTATGTGCCAACAGATAACATAATCTGCAAATACTTGCAATGACACAGAGGGCTGGAGCTGGTCAATAGTGGGAGGAAGAAGGAGGAAGAAGGAGGAAGAACAGGAGGAAGATGTGGTGTTACACTCTCTCACCGTGCTAGGTACTACCGAGTTAGGTGCAGGTATAAAGTGCAAACTGGGCTGATGGAAGGGAAGGGATAGGAGTTTTTGTGGAAACAAAAAACAGTTTTAAAGTGGATGGTGACGCTGTGTGTGCAATATTTGAAACTGGAACAGCTTTCCAGCGTTAACTGTCAAGCTGAACATTGCACTGTGTACATTTATAAACATTTGTATTTTTTTTCTAAGTTTCCCAGAAGGCAAACATATTTCAGAGTCCTTGCAAGATGACAGCTACTGTTCAGAGAATGGCCTTGTATCTTGGAAATACCCCCTGCAACCACTCCCATCTGGTCATGAAACTCACTGTGAATCTCTGTGTTGTGCTGGCACTGTGCTGCAGCCACAGGTTTTCCTGAGAGCCCAGAGCACAGTTTCACTCACATGAAGAGTGAGTGAGAAGGAGAAGAGGAACACTAGGTGAGCTCAAATCCAAGCCTAACTCCAAGCGAACTCCAAACTCCATCCCTGCTGCTAACATAGAGACAAACATCATCCCTGCTTTCACGTTTGCTAAAAGCTGTTCCCTCCTTCTCAGCATGCATACTTTTTCTCATTCTATGGGCAGCATTTGCCTTCCATTTTTCCTGCCCTCAAAATTAACTGCAATCCAGACTGCTTACACCAAGGAACCATCACTTCTAAAACTTGATATTCACAAGATAATTTTACTTTTGCTATCCCCAAAACTAACCTTGGAGCTGCTGCATGGTACAAACAGAAAAATGTAACATGAAACAAGACAAACTTTTCTCATTTTAAATCCATATTTAAATCTATGTCAAGTAAAGAAACTTAATTTTGTCTTTCATTAGTCTTGCACTCCTCACAGTTTACTGTGACTTATTTTATTAACTTATTTTTCTGTATTCCCTGTAGATTTGCAGAGTCTGTGAATCTCAATGCCATACCTACATTGCAGGCCAAAAAATGCCACTCCATACACAGAATTCACACTAAGAATTGACGGTTACTGATGGTGATTTTCAGAAATGAACAGAGCTATTAAACCTGTTCCATTATTTGACCGAACTAGTCTAACCTGTCATCAATACATGACAGAAAAAATAATTAACTGACTTATGCCAAGATTAGCCCTCTACTTTTATCTGCCAGCCTTAATGGCTCTAGGAAATAACATAATTTTTATTTCTTTTGTATTCTTTGCCATACCAGCCTTAATCTACATATGAAATCAGAAAGTCCTGCTTGCCTTTAAAAATTAACATAAACCATTACAGTAGCGAGTTACACAACACTGCTCTGGGAAAATGCATGTGTATCTTTCTGAAACATCAGAATTGAAGACAGCAAGGGAATATCTGGCTAGCATTCTGCTAACTACAAAACTTTTTTTACTGTAATTAGACAGGATGCATGAGATAAAGTGAAATGGAATATGACAGGAAAGAATACAAGAAAGTAGTACTAAAATACTTGCGAATGCTTGTTTCCAAATAAACTGTATCACGTATAATGTATTAACTAAGGCCCCTTTTCAGCCATGAGTTAAATATTTATTTTTACAAAACTTTGTATCCTTGCAGACCATCTTTACAAAATACTATAGTGAGTATAATGTAGTATCACTACTGATGTTATTATTCATCTCCCTAATATTTCTCCAACACTGTATAGAAAGCAATAGCACTAGGAAGTCAAATGAAGTTCAGCAGCAATGCCTCACCACACAAGCTGCAGGAGTGGCAGATCAAAGTGCAACAGGAGTTATTTCTGGGAAATTACACCATGAAAAAGCTAGTAACCAGCAAACTGTGATGTACCAGAAAGCAAAATCAGAATTCATAGCAAAGAGCTGAATTCCCAGCTGTTGTCAGAGCAGGTTTTATATTTTCTGGTTTCTTTCCCCCCCCCGCTCTCTTTTCATGTATTTGCTTCTTATTGTGTTGTGTTTTGTTTTGTTTTCTAAACATGAAGATGGCTAATAGGAAAATAACAGTAGAAAGAAACTCTTAGATCATCTGGCCTTTTTTCCTACAATTCCAGGAAGTGGTGAATAGATATGAAGACCAGAAGACTCTTCATGCAGAGATGCTTCTCTGCACACACTAAAACACTTCTCACCGTCTAAAACTTTTGATCCTTTCAACAAAAATCAAAAGTTCAAAAACTACAGTGAGGTATGGCAAACGAGTTTGAGTGACAAACTCAGAAGTCCTAGAAAAAAAGCAGCCAGAGCTTCTCCAACAAGGAAAAGGGCAAACTGTGCTGTATGCAGTCAGGGAAAACAAAACTGGGTAAAGAACTCAGCGTTAGCAGTGAAAAGAGAGAGCTGAAACAATGGCAGCTTCTGTTAGGGGAAAAAAAAATTACCCTCCTCAAAAGAAATGGCCTTTCTTATTTGAATCAGAAAGCTTTGAAAATCTACCGATTTCAACAGAAGTCCATACAGAAATGTGTCTTTTTGGCAAAATATGCTGTTGATCTGAAGAGGTCTCCAGAACATCAGGAGAAAGGCCACTATATTTGGTGACCAATGTGCAGTAGTTTCCAAAACTACTTTTGGTAGTGCAATAATTATGTGATACATCAGTAAGTGCACTGTAAAGTGTCATGATACTGATATGTGAGATGAAACAAAATATTTTATGACACAAAAATCTCACAATATAAGTTTAAAGCCAAAATAATTTTTAAAAGTACAAGTTCTAAGCACAGAAACTCAGCTGAGCATGTGTCTGAAGACACATATGTAGGAAAAAGCATTTTAACAGCTATCTACAACTATTGCAGTCTTTATCAGGTTTTAAACCTGAGAAAGCTATAAAACCAAGTCTCAGCATGGAGTAAATACTGTTACCTCTGAAGAATGTACTGGCAGCTGCTGTTCAGGGAAGGCACATTTAAGATGAACTTGACAGGGTACAATCTGGCTTTCTAAAAGATTATATTTATAAAATAACATAAATTTTGGTCTAAGATTTGAATGCAGATAACTGCTTGACAAAGAGAACCACGGCATAGACTGTTTCTGTGGTGGCTAATTACTTGTGTGGTGAACTGCTTTTCTAATTGATGAGTTTCACTGGTATTCACAATTTTACTTGAGTTCATTAAAGAGCTCCTTCTCTAAAATTCCCACCAGGCACCGTGAAAAGTAAGAGCTGTGCTTGACTTGTAAGTTTGTCCTTATTTATGAGCATCACATGCCATCAAAGCTCATCAATGCACAGCAGACCAGTGCTCAATTATCCTGGATTGTCTGTCTCTAACACAAAAAAGTCTTCCTTACTGGTTTGTGGTGCAGCATCCCAACGTGTACCAGACACCAATAGTTCTGCATTCCCTTTGGGATTGCCTTCCCTCTTCTCGCTGAGCTCATCTCCAAGCAAAAGTGAAAAGCTGTACCAATTCTGCAAAAAATTCTCTTTATAATTTATTTAATTCTTACTGCCTCAGGAGATGTACCTCCCAGAAATACTGCTGAATGGTATAACTGGCATCTGCTGTATTTCTATATCTCTTTCTTCTACTCTTTGAGAGACTACAGGAGGTTTTTTTAAGCTATATTTTATATAGCACCCTGTGAAATTATTAAGCAAAATCGAGGAAGTGATAAAATTTCTGGTGGACCTCAGATACTGGATAACCTCTTCTGGGAAAAGATGGCACCCCAGTAGCACATGGTGCTGTGAGCAGCCCCATTCTCTGTGCCTGGACAGAATTTTCTAATACATCACATTCTTACTGCACAGTGACAATCTCTTCACAAAAGCATTTGGTGATAAATGCTCCCCTCAGACAGAAAAGTCACCCTGATCTTATCTCAGACTGTTTATCTTGTTCCCAGCTCAGCCATGTCAACAAGAACTCTGTGCATGGATTGCAGCCTATGTGCTGCTCATGGGAGAAAACAACTCTACTGAACAACTTGAAAGATTGAGTGCTCTATTTGGGATGGGGGCTTGTTGGTTTGGTTGGGTTTTTTGTTTTGGGTTTTAGTTGGGGTTTTTTTGTTTTTGTTTTTGTTTTTAATCATGCATACAGGAAAAAGCTCTATTGTCCCAAGAAAAAGAAAATGGCCTAGAAATTAAGAGAACAAGACAGTAGAACACAACTCACTTTTCTTCTGAGTTTGCCTAATGATTTTTTGAGCAGGAGACTGAAAAGATCTTTTCTTCACTGAAGAGTCGCTAAAAAGTCTTAGTTACTTGAACACAAGCTGATAAAATTTCACTGATTTTTGGAGATAGGTCAGACACCATGCAGTGAAAGAACTAATGGTGAAGTGCCTACATACAGAAAAGTTTACCAGATTCAAAACATTCATACACTTAGGAGAAGATTGGTTGAACTCCATGGTCATAAAGGCCTTTCCCAACCTTAATGATTCTATGATTCTGTAAGGTAGGAAAAGTTAAACCAAAGTTACTTTTTTTTCCCTTCTATTCAGCACACATTATCTGAGAAGGTGGTAGTGGAGGAGTTTTTATATTAGAAGCAAAAATAAAAGAGGAAAATATAAAACATAAATAGCTTGAATGGTTCAGGCAGCTATTGCTTCTTCTGCAAGCTTACAGAAAAAACTCACAAGAAGTATAAAACACAAGGCAATTTCTCCATGTATGAGGGAAAAATGTACAATTCACTACAGGCACACATTCTTGTTCTCCTTCAATGGCTTTACACAGAAGCTGTTTTTTTGGGGGCAGTTTTTTGTTCCTTGGAGGTTTTTTTGGGTGGTTTTTTCTT
>VXBI01004861.1:22791-38515 GCA_013397375.1 Toxostoma redivivum | reverse complement strand
CCCCCCCCCCCAAAAAAAAGAAAAAAAAAAAAAAAAAAAAAGAAAGAGTAGAGACAGTGAAACGAAAGAATATTTGGCTAGAGTTAAATGGATAACTATTATTAGCAGAGCTGAAGGACTACTATGTCAGTAGTGCTGCTATATTTTTTTCTCTGTTTATTGTTTTTCCCATCTTAGTAAGAGTTCCTTCTCAGTAATTGTTGCTATTTTATATTTGACCTATATGTCTTTCAGGCATGTTTAAATGGGAAGTTTATTTGGTGAGCATAGTTGAAGGAAGTGTCATGTCACTTAATTTTTTTCTATGCAGAAAAGGTTAGCTAAATTATCATTTGAGTAACTTCAGCTGAATCTGATTTTAATACTATAAATTCAATCTATGTGCATCTAAAGTACTGCATATAAAGACAACAATTTTATACTACACAGTAGAAATACTGGGTAAAATAGTTTTAAAGTTCATTATTATAGAGTGCTGTCATTGTCTTATTAGAATTTACTGTTAAGAAAATAGAATCACTGAAAAATTATTAAAAAAAATATTGTGCTGTTCTTTAGTTAGCAATTAATATTCTCTTCAAACAGAAAATTCAAATAAGAACACAGCCACAGAGTCACACATCCTCCTCTGCAGTGATGTTTGGTGACTATATAGGATGCACTAGTTGCCTCAGGACATAATACTCCACTTGCTGCTGCTTTGGACAGGTGCCTCAAGGGGATTCTTCTGTGTTTAACTCTCCTTATTGTAGCACGTTGCTATTAAGAAATCAGGACACAAACTTGACACAGGCTGCCCTGATTCAACACCTATATAGACATGTACTCAAGTAAGAGAATGGGACCAGCCAAGAATAAATTTAGGCCTAAACTGCACTTGCAGTAATTTACTCTTTTGTTCTTTTAGCCAAATATATAATGAAGTAGAATTCCTTACCCAGTGTGCTTTCACAGCTGAAGGGAAACTTGAACACAACAGTCACAGAAATTGAGGAATTATGAGAAGTGACTGATGTGCATGTGAAAACTTAGACACACTGATAGCTAATTCCATGGTTTACCTATGTGCAGATGCGTTACTTCAGGCAACACAGAGCATGGCACAGGCATATATCCCCCAGAAGGTGCTGTGTTGACAGCTTCTAGTAACAGCATCCTTAGCTGCTTGTGCAGACCTAGCACAAGGCAGCTCCTTCTCAGGTAAGAACACTGATCTTGCAGCTGGCTGAGGTAGTTATTTACCAGGCAATCCAGTGAGTAAAGCAGCCTGGTCATCTGCAGTCTCATCATCACACACAGCTTTCTATCACAGTCTTAACATAGCATCAGCTGCTGCCAGCTTTTCTTGCTTAAGGTCACTTATGTTTGAGACAGATAAATAGGCAGGCAGATAGGTTAGCTGTCTTACAGATAAAAGGCAAAAACCTAGCTCAATCCTCCACATCCATCCACCCCCCATTCACATCTCCATCCTCAAGCTCAACTATTTTCTTAGGTATTTCTACTGTGCAATATAGTTCCTCCCCAAAGTCTACTGTTCACAGTAATTTCCCCCAAGATTTCTCTATTGTCTGTCCTTTAGAAATAATTAACAATATTATGCAAGAAGATTCATGTGATTAAGCAAAAAAAATAGAAAAGGGCATGCAACTGTATGATATAAGAGAAGAACTTATAAACTTGGAAGGAGGTTGTAAAGGGCAAAATAAATCAGGAATAAGGCAAGAGTTCCATCAGGGCTGTGCATAACTTCCAAGCCCTTCACCCTGTCTAACAGCAATTTGAAAGGGACAAAAGAATCCGTGACATTCATCATGTGTGACATTCAACCATGCAGATGCCATTCAGTTGCACACAAAATGTCTTTGCTCATCCTCCATTCAAAGCGTCTCTGTTGATTCTACTTCTTTGCCTGCTCTTCTAAGTCCTGAATAATATGCAAGTCTTATTATATTTTTACAGCCTGTGCATCTCCAGGAGAAAATAAAATTTTCTCCCCTGAAGATCCTGAAATGCTACTCAGGGAATTATTCAAAATAACAATTATCAGCACTCAGAATATTGAGTTTATTTGGCAACTTAAAAATCACAGCCTGATTTGAAAGTGATGGAAATGCTTATGTTGACTCCACTAAATGCCTCTAGTATTCGCCACCTTCAGAAAACGATTGCAATATGAGCAGGAAGAAGATTATTGCATATTGCTTCATAAAGATACATACTCTCAAACGATATAGACAGAAGGTATCATTTATCCTGTGTAATTCACATTCACTTATTTTCATTATCCTTTTATCAGTGCCTTAAGAAGGGGTATGTTCCTATAACTATTTAGCACAAATATTTGTCAGTCTTCCACCTAAGGGTTTATAAATAAAAATCCTTCTGTGTTATTACTTTTAAGAGAAAAGAAAAATAAGGCTCAGACAGTTCTCTGATGTCCTTGAGTAATTTAAGTTGGAACAGTAGAGTCAAATTATTTACACGAAAAATAAGCTTATCAGCTTGTTCTGTCTTGCTGCACAGGGTCTGAAATCCCAATACTGTGCAGTATCACAGGGGCCAGAGATCACTATGTGAAAAAGAAGCTCTAAACATTAAAACTGCTAATGGAAATGTCCTATGCCAAGCAGATAACATGTGTTGGTATGCAAGTGCATGGCTATGCCGATGAGAATCCAGCCTGTGTCCTGTCTGCATTTCAGCACGGTCACCATGGAAATGGGAACCAGCCAGCACAGAGCCTAACAAAGGAAACCTTTAAATGAAAATAACAACACTGGATAGAGGCTGCACAAGATTTCTGCCAGGGAAAATTACTTGCTTTACTCATCTGAAGATGCAGAAACCCCCTTTCACCTGCATTAATCCTAAAGGAAAGTACCTTATTCACTTAGCTGTTTTGGCATTAAGCCATTACACTGGTAGTTCCAGTTATTAGCCCTCATAAAAATACATCACATGAAGTACACAAAAACCCCATTTTCATTCACTCAAAATTACAATAGTGAAGAAAGACCACAATGAATAATATTTATATAGTGGCTAGAAAGCACAATGAAAAAAAGGACTAGCTGTACTTTTACTTCTTTAATTTCTTACACTGAAGTTCTGTGACACCGATTCAAAAACAATTCATAGGCTGTTCCAGAGAGAGGCAGCACACAGTTAAAACTTGTGGGTAGGATCTCATGTTGACTTTGACCAAATTACGCACAAATAAATATTAACTGTTAATGTGTTTAGGTGTCTGATGGTAGTAGCCTGTATGCTTTCTAAAATAAACATAATACAAAATACAAGTCCTGTAATGCAGTATCAATGAAGCCTTACTTCAATCTGCAATGCTGTGAGAGGCAAAACTCCAAAAATAATATGTAGTAGTACTGCTACTACTTGCTACCTCAGAAAGAAGGAAAAACTAGAGACAGGTTTACTTTAAGAATTCACATTTGGGTCCTGCTTTCAAGCCATCACAGAATGATTTTTAATATTAACATTACTCACAAATATGATAATAAAACATCAAGGTATCAAAAGATGATCACAAAGAGGAAGAAAGGCAAAAATCAAAACAGGATGTATGGATTTAGGTTGGTGTGCATGGATGAATATTAAAAGCATTTTCACTCCAACTTTTAGCTTCGTTTTTTGCACCAAATGTTCAACTTCCTTTGGTATTCAGTTATCAGTTTAGTCCATTCTGCTCTGCACATTGCCATGTACTTTTTATGTATATGATTTTAACCTTAGCAGCTTCCTTGTTGATTACCTACATATCTTGACCATAAATATTCAAGTATTTGCATCTGCCAGAGCATACATTTTTCAACACTAAAATAAAATGAGAGATCATCCCTAGCTCCATTAAAAAAAAGTACTTACCACTTTTGGATATCTAGTGATACAGCTAAAACCTTAATTTTTTTCACATTTAAAATATAAGTTCCATTTACTTCAGTCACAGCTGTGAATACAAAGTAGTGTTGCACATCAAGATGCACTTGCACTACCTGCTCAAGCCAGTAGAAGTGACAGGTACCAGTGAAAGAGATTTTTCCAGTTTTCCTCCATCCTCTGGCCACAAGTTCTGACTTTCCCCTATGCCAGGACTAACAAATAAATTGCTCAAGAGAGCAGGATCAGTTTAGCTCATCTAAAAAACTAACCTTGCTCAAAAGGGGGAAAAAATTATTGAAGCAAATGGGTCCCTGACCTGTTCCCCAGACTAAGCCCTAGTGATAGCACAGAGAAACTGGTGGAAACATGCAAACAGGAGTGGATGAAATGTCCTTGCAGCGACAGTTCCACATTCAGGCCAGCTTAACCAGATCATGAAAACACAGCTTCAGTTTTGAGAACCCCTGGCTGAGCAAAGAGAAAGAGAAGAACACAAAAGCTCCAACCACATGTCAAAGATTTGGTTTAAATGACTCATCTGAAATTGTACTCAGCNAAAAAAAAAAAAGAGAGATGAAGAATAACTTTTGTAGCAAAAAAAGAGAAATTTATTTCTCTTAATCCTACATTTTATCCTTATTCATTAGACCACTTTCTAATTTCAAAACTAAGCAAGGCAGGAGTTCCAGCTCGTTCTCTGATCACACCATCTTTCTCTGTTTATAGGTGGTGGCAGCATGATGCACTGATGTGCAAAAGAGACAAATCCAGGTGGCTAACTTACTCTGGCTTACACTAACTTACACTTTCCAACTTTTGCATGTTAAATGCCACTATCATAGCTTCCATTCCAGTTTAAACAAAAGCATGTTGAAGAAAAACGATTTGTAAGTAAGGTCTCCTATTCCTCTATGGGTCTTACTGCCCATTACTTACAAGAGAAGTATTTTCCAGTGATGGAAGAAGAATTTCCATCACTGGAAATTCCCTATTCTACACACACACATCCCAGTTTTCAGATAGATCTGTTTCCTTCTTCAGTCTGCCTGGGTCCCACAGAGACACCTGAGAATCCATGGCACTCGTGTAGTAAACCTATATCCCAAAAGGCATAACCCTTAAGTCACTTCAAGCTTTCATTTAGAGTTAAAGAGTTCAAGTGATGTGGGCTTCACAGAGTGGAGATTTTATGAATGTGCTAAGAGCTGTATCTTTCACATCCTGGGTTGATGGAGGAAGGTGCATGTTACACTTCAATGTGAAGGCTTCCTGAGATAGTATAGGTGAGGTCATACCAAATTTTACGTCCTCCCCTAGGTATGGTCTTCCAACACTATCAGTTGATGATTCACTATGAAGTAAATTATTCTTATAAAAAGGAGAACAAGCTGATTCATCTGAATCATCAGGAAACAGTGAAGAGTATGCAGTACAGACAGTCAGCAGACCATCATCCAGAAGCAAACTGGAAAGCAGAGTGACTTAACCATGGATATTGCTGTAAAAATAACATGAGAAGTCAAGAGAGAACTTTTTTGTATTTAGAGGTGTAGATCTAAGACCTCACATAGACTAAGGTGCACAATAAGGTGAACATAAATTAACTTAGAATCTAGCTGATAAAAATGCATTTCTTTCCAGAGGAATACAGTTTTGCAAAGACTTGTTACCTGGCCAAATTTAGGTAGACAATGCAAATAGTGCCTTCCTGCCAGATTTTAAATATCTCCTCTGAAGCATGAGGGCACTAAAGCTTTCCAAAGAAAATGTTACCAGAACTGATCCCAGGAAAGCTACTGTATTTTCCACTGGCTTCACTCTCAGAGAGAGCTGGGATGTTTTGGCTCTGACTTTTAAGAACAGAATAAGGAAAAAAAGTGCTTGTGTAAAATGTAAATTTAAAGAACTGGACATGGCAAATCTATCAGCAGCATGTAGCAACAAAAAAAGCTTCTGGCTTTGTTACATTGGTTGCCCTGTTAATGCATGATTTATTCCTCTTAATATAATCTACTTCCCTATGTCATATATTTTTTTGGTCAACAATTAACAAGGTTGGTAGCAAAGTCATGCTATCAAAATGATCTCTTCTTCAGATCTCGTCTTCTTGTAGCGTCTACAAAGTCCTAATGAATTTCCAGACACAGAAGTACACATTTTCAAGGAGTAACCCACTACTTCACTGTGGCACTATTTTTAGTTTAATTTGGAGACACAACAAAAGCACCCCAAGTAACCCATTTAATACAGCTGATAATTCAGAAGTTAATATATTGACATAAAATCAAGTCTGGAATAACTTGGAATATTTTCCAGAAGTAATGACTAATTCAGCTAAACTATCTCAATTCAATTTAAGAATATCACTTTTGAAAGTAAACCAGTTCTCTAGAATTCAAGCACTCTGAAAATTATTGTGAGAGAGCTACAAGGTTCCACCATAGCAGAACTCTAAAAACACTTACGGGAAACTCTCTGTCCTGAAAGTCTCTTTTTGTTGCTACTCCTACAAGATCAAAAAGGACTGAACAAGTATTAACCCAGTAATTTCATCCACTAACATCAAATGTCACGACACATCTGAAATCAGAATTATGACAGCTTTCAGATGTATAAATTGAGATAAATCATGAATAGTGCCTGAACGAAGTAGACCTATCCCACTTCTGTCATTCACAGCTCCAAAGGAATTTTCCTCTCATAATCCGTCCTTATCTTCTGCACTGTACTTACAACTTTTGCAAGTCTTAAGACCCCACGCATTACAGGGAATGGTAATGGTCCTGGTTTTCAGTAGCTATAATGAGGAGAATAAAGGATAGATTAAACAAAAGTACAGGGTGAAATGCTTTGGCCACTGGTACTTTTCAGAATTCTTCTTTTTTTAAAAAATTGCCAGGTTGTTTGTGTGCTATGTATCACATCACAGGTTAATATTTTTGTATTTTACTTCATACCCTGCAGCCACACATACCACTGCAATGCTCACTATAGTTACTGAAAGAACAAGTTGGAACAGCTCATCAGTGAAAACTCATTTTCATGCTGCCTCTTCGGTGACTTGCTAATTAAGGGTTTGTGAGAGTATACAGTAATATTAAAATTCTGAAAATGCCTGGGAATTTGCTCATGGCAAGTGAACATGATTGCTTATAGTTCCCAGGAAAATAAATGTAATGGTAATTAAGTTAGACAAGAGAAGGAGGAGATGGTTCGTTTCCCTGTCCTTTTCCAAGGAGCGATATCTGCCCAACAATATGTTAACAGTCCTAGAGGACTCTTGCAAACAGGAGCAGCATTGACAAAGAGAACATCATCTTCGCGCCTAAAAAGGTATAATCGTCATATAACCCTAAACTCACACATCAGACTGTCCCCGTTGCCTCCACGCCAGCGCACACACACAGAGTCTCTTGTGAAAGTGAAATCTATGCCACTCCAGGAGTTTAACCCTCTTTAAAATCGCCGCGATGCCTCCCACCGAGCGCAGCCACAGCCGGCAGCTCGCAGCCGCGCAGCCCCCGCTCCCCTCCGCGCCGCTCGCCGCGGATGGACCTTCCCTCCCTCGTTCCTCCCCGGAGCGGCCGGCCGGCCGGACAGACAGACAGACAGACGTACCCAGCGCGAGGAGCAGGGGCGGCAGCGCCGCAGAGCCCATGTCCGGCGCGGGGCGAGGTCGAGCCGGGACCGCTCCCGAGCTGGCCACTTCCCAGGGCGACACTGAGCGCCACCTGCTCAGAGCCGCCCCCAAATACTCCTCCTCCTCCTTCTTTTCCTCCTCCTCCCTGTCCACGCCCCCTGCCCCACAGGCGCGGAGGGGCTGGAGGCAGCTCCTCTCGTCTCCTGCCGCTCGCCCCGCACCCGCGGCGCTGCCGGCGCTGCTGTGCCCTGCCTGCTCTGCGCCCTGCCGGCTCTGCAGCCGCGTTGCTGCCCTCGGTTCTCACTCGGTTTTATTTCCCGAAGGAGAGCCCCGCGCTCGCCCCGCCTGGCGCTGCTCAAGGCTGCGTGCCCTAGACTCATGGCTGCGCTGGAAGGGGGGGTCCGGGATCGGGACACCCACCAGCCCCTCCCTGGGTACCTTGGGCACCCTGGGCGACAGCGTTTTGGAGAGCTGGCCATGCCTCTTTTCTTTGGTGGCAGAAACCTGTAGAATAGTCTTTAAACCTGTATTTGTTGAAAAATGTAGAGTGGCTATCTTCCTCGAGTATCAAATTGCACATTTGATGACAATGAGTCTATATCTTCTTTTTGAAATGAAATTCTTGCAGAATATGCCCCTAGCTATGCAGGAGTGAAACAGGATCCAGAAGCCTTGCCACACAACTGTCTCGAATTTGGCAGTGATGGTGAGGATGAATTGCCTAGGCAAAATAACTGCCTACGTTGCCTTAGATGCCAGGCCAATATCCAGGAAGACAGAGAATCTAAGCCAGTAAAAACAGGGAGGTGAGGAGTTTGGCTTCCTAAGAAATCAGGAGTTCTTATGCAAGGTGCTGAGTAGTTTTCAGCCTACCTACTCTTGTCAGCACTGCTTGAATACTGCATGTGCAGAGTATTTGAGAAACATGCATTTTCTCTGTTCCAGAGTTCCAATAAATATCAAAATTTATGGCACTACCTTTTCATATGACATGTATTTCATTTTGTACAATGAATTCTGCTGAATAATTTGAACTTCTTGGCATTAACATTGTATAATGAAAAAGACAGTTGGCCTGGAAAATTGAAATAAAAAAAAGCTTTCTTCTTTCACCTTTCTTAGCATCTAGGTCATGGCCCTTTAGGTGTGACACTCTGTAGCTATTATTTAAGAAGCACATGTATTCTCTCAGCTTCTTACTGATTTTAACATTTGGAAACTGAGCTGTAAGTTAAAATAAAGATGTTTGTCAGCATTTGTAAGCAGATGGAGTTATTCAACAGGTTTTTTTGGACGTGGATTTTATATGGACATTACACAGTTAAAGAATGCTCCACCAGGATGTTAAAATCCACTTGATGGAAGTGCAGCAGAGACCTGTCTTTGTAAAACTTACATTGAATTCTTTTATGTATTTACTTTATAGGACACACAGGAGTGTAACCCATCCTAATGGAAGAGCTTGTACATGGACTCACAGTGAGTACTTCCCAAGACACTGTCACTGCTGAACTCCAAACCTTTTCCAAAACCCTTGGTCAGTCATCACCAGGAAGGTTCATGAGTCTCTGAGAGCACTCTTGTTTCTTTTGCACGGTGTCACAGAAGACCTGCAGACACCTCAAGCAGTATCAAAGGGCAGATATTGAAGCAATAGCACCAGCCTCAGCACCCAGACTGATCCTGTGACCAGTAGGAAAATTGTGATGGGAAGAGCAGCCACGGGAGTTTTCTTTCTGTCTGCACTGTGTGTATACATGTATGTGGCACTCCAGGACAAGAAGGAAAGTCTGTACTTCCACAAGGAAGAATAAGAACACTAATTAATAAATACTAATGAAAGGACAATAGAAAACAACAAACAAAAATGTACAGCATTGAGAAAAATGGTTTCTTAATAATGGAATAAACCTGGAATTGCCCTCTGCCCCACCCTAAAATAACCTCTGCAGACTAATGTCTCAGTTTCCTAAGAAACAATGTCTTTGATTCAGTTACATCATTCTAATTATAAATATACCCTTAGGATACGAAACTTTCGTTCTCATGCAGACACAATGTGGAAGACTAATTTCTCACACACAAAGGCTGTCTCCCAAGGTGTTTAAAAGAATAGATTGTAGGATAATAAATGCTGTGACAATTACTGTATTCTTTAACAATACTTCCTTAGATCAATGCTTTTATTTTAAATTATAATAAGCCATTTGATAAAAACCTTCTCATATAATCTTGAACTGTACTTTGCATATTATAGGAAACAAGAGGTTTTATATTGTGCAATATTTCACCTTTTTTTGACTCACTTCAGAAATGATATAATATATTGTGCGTATCCAGGGAAGTTATTTTTTATTATTGTTCACCTACACGGATAATCAAATTACTCAGAGAACAGTTTGGTTAGTGCTTCTTATCTCTGCACTATAAAATGAGGTCAGATACACACCCTTTGTTGTTCATGTGTTTGTTGTTTAAAGATATTTTATAGCACTTTGTCATGTCTGCTTGTCATTGATCATAGGGACACTTGCCAAAATCACCGTATCTGCCTAAGCTGACTACAAAGTTTCAGACTTGGTTCTATGCAAATGCAGTGTGATTACACATTAGAACAAACTATTTTGTTATCAAGGGCCAAACAAACTTTCTTTTTCACAGTAATGACTGTGTGAAGCAGGTTGCTTGATCACTATGAAAAGATCACTATAATTTTTGCATTTCCAATAAAAAATAGAAGTTGCAAAGTGAAGATAACAAAGAAATATTTGCTTTTAAAAGTTATTCTGGTGAACACATACTTTATGATAAATTTTACAATTTATGCATGTTATTCTAGATTTTTAATGTGATGAAAAAATGTACAAATTAATGACAACATTCTAAGAGAAATGTGCAGGTATTTCCATTTTTTGTCATTTGCAAGAGCTGAACCACAGAATCAGAGTTTCAATTGTATGCAAAACTTAGGAGTTCTCTGTTAATATATTCCTGGGAGGAAATATTGGAAAAGTGGCTAATTTACACACAGGAGGCCAAGATGCATGGCTCCAGGTCAGTCTGATTTATCTGAAGATGCTAGAGGAAAGGGCTAAAAATATTAGTTTTGGTTTTAGCAGAAACATGGTGTCTATAACAAAATATTACATTAAAGGCTTCACTGAAGGAAAAAGAACAAGCTACTAAAAAACCCCAGATCTATAAAGGAAGTGTTAAAATTAGCTGTGAGGATGTAGTTTAGACATTAGTAATAGTTCAGTTTTGGAATAAAACTGGAAAAGGTCAAAAATATGCTATAATGGCATTTTAGGTATCACATAGGGGATGAGCAGAGGACAAAACAGCACTTTGCTATGCTACTGTGCAAACTGTACATTTATAACAGTTTTTGCAGCATTGGTTCAGTCATATCATAGTGCTACATAGGAACTCTCTAGTCCTGGTCTTGATGTACAGCACCACATCCTACTCTGAATTTACCAGCACATATTTACCTGTTTCTTGCTGTGTTGACTGTACTATGTTCTACCCAGCACAGAACATATACATATATTTTTACCAGTTCTTTTTTCAGGTAAGAGAAGCCTAAACCTGTCATGGGGAAATAATATAAATGGGATGCAGTGAAGCCAGTGAAGAAGCATTCCATTCACCTGGGATCCCAAAAGTAAGGTCCTATAGTGGAGCCTGCTAAGGCAACCTATGTAATTTCAGGGTCTCTGGAGTAGCTGATGCGCTACTCCAATTACCAAGGAATTAACTTTGATACAGCTCCAATAACCACATGAACTCTTAAAAATAGTGGGTATCTTTAAAATATTTATGAGACAAGATTTAAAAGTACCCTATGAGAAGACAGGAACCTCTATTTCCTTAGATTATGTCTTTCTTTACATTGTTGCCCATTTCTGTTTTGAAAAGTTCATAATTGTTTTGATTTTTTCGGAATTAAGATCTATAAGTGGCTCCTTTTTATTTTCCTGCCATCAAAAGTTGCTCAAGAATTTGGTAGACATTTTTTAGCAAACCTGACTACCTTAACAATTTCCACTGAATTGCATGGAATTTTTAACTAATTATGTGGGAAATATATTAGTCTTAATGCATTACTTTGTGGCAGATTTGTTTTCCTTTTTTTTTCTTTTCCTTCTTAGATTGTTTGCAATTTAGGTGTGTGAAGCTAATAAAGAGTAATACTGAGTATAAAAGAAACCCCACCTTTTGGTATATCCCTAACTGCTGAACTGGACCTATTCTCTCCTGGATATTTGCTACATTATGTAGCATTAGCTACAAACCTTGAGTAAAAGATGTAACATCAGAAAGGTGGTGGATAAAACATGGTAATGTGATCATGTGTTGTCTAGCTGACTGTAAAAAAGCACTCACATTATCAAAGAACNGCAGATCAACACTGCTGCTCAACTGGGTGTAGACTGTGGATTTAGTAAGGGTATGGTCAATTTTCTCATCCAGATCTTTAAGCTATTTAATGGGATAATAAACCTATTGGACAGACCTGTGCCAAATACTGAACTTTTTGGAAGCCCATTAGTGACTGTCCCCAGCTGGATGCAGCACTGTTCACCAGCACTCTCTGGGCCCAGCCTTCCAGCCAGTTTTTAACCCAGCAAAGGGTGCACCTTTCCAAGCTGTGGGCTGTCAACATGGCAGGACTGTGCCATTGGAGCCAGTGTAAAAGGCTCAACTGAGTTCTGGTAGACAGCACCAGNCCCTTTCTGTGAAGAAATACCTCCAAATGTCCTATTTCAGTCTCCCCTGGTGCAGCTTGAACTTGTGTCCTCTCATCCTGTTACTGCTTGAATGGCAGAAGAGATTGACCCCCATGTGGCCACAGCCTCCTTTCAGGGACNAGGAGATCAGGTTGGTCAGGCAGGCGTTTCCTAAACCTGTGGTGGCTGGGTGTCATCCCTCTGATCCCTATAGTCTGTCATGTCAGTGTCATGTGATCACATCCAAGATGACTTGTTCTATAACATTCCCTGGGACCAGGGTCAGGCTGACAAACCTGGAGAGTCACAGATCTTCCTTCCAGCCTTTCCTGTGCATGGGAATCACAAGGACCAACCTCTAGTCATCTGTGGGCCTCCCCAGTTAGCCAGGGCTGACGATGAAGGATGAAGAGTGTCTTGGCAACTCTTCTGCCAGTTCCCTCAGGATCCTTGGGTGAATCCCATCTAGTCCCATACACTTGTGGGTGTCTGAGTAGCACAGCAGGTCACTGACTACTTCCTCCTGGATTGCAGGTGTCTGTTCTGCTCCCCATTCCTGTCAAAGTGCTCAGGGGGCCCATTGCCCTGATGATCACTGCTCTTACAGTTCGAGACTGAGGCAAAGCAGGCATTAATAACATCAGCCTTTTCCTCACCTTTGGTAACCATATTTCGTGTACTGTGTCCAATAAAGCATGGAGCTTTTCCTCCATCTTCCTTTTGTTATTAATGTTTTTATCATACATTCCTTACCATCTTGCAAAAACCTTATTCACCTTCTAAGAAAATTTGTCTTGGGAACAAACAGGCCAGCCCTCAAAAACTGGAATAATATCTGAAAGTTCTTTGCATGAAAGGCTGGTGGGATGGTCATGGGAGAGGGGCCATGTGATGAGAGAAGTCATGTCCCCTCTGAGGGCTGGTGACATGTGACTGAAACTGTGTTATTAGGCCTGTGCAAAGGTGTGCATGTTGCACCTTTTGTAGATTTTACTTGGTCAGTAGTGCTGTTCTCCCCAGGGGCCAGTTCTGCTTGATATCTCCATCAATGACCTTTGCAAATGTTTGGGTGCACTCAGTCAGTTTGCAGATGACATTGAATTGGGTGGGAGTGTTGATCTGCTGGAGGGCAGGAAGGCTCTGCAGAGGGATCAGGACAGGCTGGATCATGGCTGAGGCCAATGGTGGGAGGTTCAACAAGGCCAAGTGCCAGGTCCTGCCCTTGGGTCACAACAAGCCCAGGCAGTGCCACAGGCTGGGACAGAGTGGCTGGGAAGGACCTGGGGGTGCTGGTGACAGCAGCTGAACATGAGCCAGGCTGTGCCCAGGTGGCCAAGAAGGCCAATGGCATCCTGGCCTGGATCAGCAATGGTGTGGCCAGCAGGAGCAGGGCAGGGATTGTCCCCCTGTCCTGGGCACTGCTGAGGCCACAGCTCGAGTGCTGTGTCCAGTTCTGGGCCCTCCCTGCAAGAAAGACACTGAGGGGCTGGAGTGAGTCCAGAGAAGGCAAGGGAGCTGGGGCAGGGTCTGGAGCACCAGTGCTGTGAGGAGCAGCTGAGGGAGCTGGGGGTGTTTATCCTGGAGAAAAGGAGCCTCAGGGTGACACTATCACTCTCCACAGCTGCCTGGAAGGAGAGTGGGGCCAGGTAGGGTTGGCATCTTGTCCCAGGTAACCAGTGATAGGATGAGAGGACATAAGTTCAAGCTGCTCCAGGGGAGCCTTAGGTTGGAAATTGAGGAGAATTTTTTCACAGAATGGGTGGTTAAACATTGGCAACCCAGGGAGATGGTAGAATCACTATCCCGGAGGTGTTGAAGAAATGACTGGACATGGGACTTCTTTGTGCTGTGGTTTTTTGATATGGTGTTGTCAGACTGTAGACTTAATGATTGCGGAGGTATTTTCCAGTCTTAATGATTCTATGATTCTATGAACTACGTTGTAGCAGCATGTTATAAGGCATATATTGCTCTCTAATATTTGTTGGCTGAGTGATATAGGTAATTTTCCAAATGCTAGGAATTAATGACATATAGGAGCCAGTACTCTGAGTTAATTTTGGCAGTTCCCCTAAATAAACAGCAAAAATAAATTTAGTAGTTTGTGAGATTCCTGAGAGGTTCAAAACTTCATCACCAGAATTCAGTTTTCTAAAAGGGTTATTGGAAATTATAGCTGAACCCCAAAAGTTTTGAGATGCAACAGCATTTATTCACTTATTTATTTATACACTGGCACAGTGTAGCATGGCTGAGGCCAAAGTAATAGGCTTTTGTCAGTGAGATTTTATGAGCTGCCATCCGAGAAAGTGAGTTATTAATGGCTATTAATTTGGACTGTGAGAAAAGGATACTGAGAACGATTTTTCTGTGTGTTCTCCAAAATGATAGAAAGTCATTTGCTTTTCTCAGACTATGTCTACTGTCACAGAACTGCTAAATTTCAAATGCTCTTCAGGGAAGACTGATGATATCCTCTGTTTTTCATCTTAATCATTCTGATGGAGTGAAAATGTGTTGTAATGGAAAATAGTATGAAGAAGCTTTCACCAAAGAGTAAGATTCTATTCCTTTACCCAAGGAAGAATAACAATACCCTGAATATGAATAAATCTTAAGCACCATAAGTAATACTGAACCAGATTATGTGAAGCTTTGCAATAAATATTAACTTCCAGTATCAAATCAAGCTGATCCATAACCAAGAAGTGTGATTTCACTGAAAGTGAAAGAGTGGGAAAGGGGATGGACAAAATATGCCAAGACAACTGGCTTGCTAGATTTATAAATTCAATCTACTTTGAATAATTCTGCTTCCTATCCTATTTCTTTGAAAATCCCCAAGAGATGTGACATTCAGTGAGCCCTTGAGGAATGTCTTTCCTTTCTGAGAATGCTCAGAAACTGAGAAAAGAAGAAGGTCAGAAGAGTAAGAGCATGAGCAGGGAAAAGCAGTAAAGTAGCTCTGTGCCTCACTGTGCTAGAGTCAGTATCAAAATCTGCCTTTCTGAGGTCATTCACTCATTTTTCAAATTGAATGAACAAAATCCAAGATCTCTGAGGTGTCAGTGCTCAATCTTTCTAACTAAAACATGATTGCACAGATGATAGCTTGTTTTATCATCCACTTTTTAAAACAGAATCTAGTTGTGCTGTCTAAATTGTGGTATCAGCCAGTTGTTACTCTAACTTCATCAGCACTTTAATCTTTATGACTCTTTATTGTTACAGGGCTCAAACCACACCCACTGCATGAAATGGTATTATCTCTGAACTGTGGAGTGCTAAAGCCTGCTTCTGATAAACCCAATGAATTATAATCCAATTCAGTGAAAATCACATGTCACATTACACTTCATGCTGTGAGAAAGTGATTCTGGTTATTCATTAGTTCCACTGAAAAGCAATTTAAACCAATCAAACAAAACTAGAAATGGATTCCCACCCCCCT
>VXBI01004861.1:0-22690 GCA_013397375.1 Toxostoma redivivum | reverse complement strand
ATGAATGAATGAATGAATGAATGAATGTGTCTTTCAACTTTTTTTTAGTGTCATGGAAAAAGCTCTGTGCCAGGAAGTCATATGGTTTTCTAAAAAGCTTTCAAACATTGGTGTAAGCACAAAGCCCATAAATCTAATGGCAATGTATTTCTGACAGCTTGACCACATCAAGCTTTCCTGATATGCTGCAAGAATGCTAGTTTCTACAATTCCTTTCTATTGACAGGCAGATGAATCTGTTTTTAGGCAGAGATGACTTGATATTATTCTTACACCAATAACAAGCAAACAAACTACACAGGAGACTTGTTAGACTCTTAATTTCTTTTTTAATCAATAAAGCACATGGAATATTTTTACAGGAAAAAGAAAATGCTGTGCAGAATGTTGTGGTTTTCTTAAAAAGTACGTAAATCCCCGTTTATTCCTGTTAAGTGGTATAGTTAAGAGCAATAAATTCTGATTATCTTATCTGCTTTTATTTTTGAATGGGTCATCATCTATACATCAGGTAATTCAAGAAATTAGCCAATTAGATTATGTGGAATTCATTAGATGCATATGACCCTAACTCCAGCGTCTTGGTGCCAGGTGAGATGAAAACCCTTGGCTTCAGTTGAAGGTGTATTCCCCTGACTCAAACTCTGAAGAGGAGGAAAAAGGAGGAACACCATGCTCAAAATGACTCAGCACAGGATATGTACTAAAGGGTTCGGGTAAGGGGTCAGGGTATGTGGGTTGTGTCTGTATTAATGGCTCATAGGAATGACTTGAGTGAAACCAGACAAGCCAAAGACCTGCTCAAGGAGATTGCTCTAATAGAGATGCTGCTTCATAAGTCTTCTAAAATCATGTATGGGATCAGTAATCTCTAGAACAACCTGATATTGAGGCAGGATTGTGCAGAGAATCCTTGCCCTATAGAAAAGTAGCTCATCCATTCCCACTAAAT
Source organism: Toxostoma redivivum (assembly GCA_013397375.1). NCBI lineage: Eukaryota > Metazoa > Chordata > Aves > Passeriformes > Mimidae > Toxostoma > Toxostoma redivivum. The sequence continues at coordinate 21,738 of VXBI01004861.1, read as the reverse complement.
TACCTACTTCAGTGCTGAAGTTAGGAACTGAGTTGGATGGGCCAGAATCCTTTAGTTGCCTAATCTCTGGTTACACACCCAATTTATTATTAATTTTTAAACACATTTGTTTCAATAAATATATTTTTCTTCATAGTTATTAGAATCACATTAAAACCCTAATGTGTCTATTTTTAGGAATAAAACTGGTTGCAGACAAAATTAGGTTCAGGCACCTTTAGTGCCTGACAAATTTAAGTGAGATGTTACTGATGTTTGCAATATTGCTTTCAGTAGGTTTTTCTGTTGTATATCATGAAAAGCAGTAAAATACTGCTCTTCCAGTGCTGTGTGGAAAGGCTAGTATGGATAAAAATAACGAGTTTACTAATCACTAAGAATTGTGTAAGAATAATGTGCTATAGTGCTATCCCCTTGACATACTTGTATGTATGTATGCACACTTATCTTTTAAATAGATATAATTGAAAACATGATAATAGGACAAATGTGAAAAGAGAGAAAGCATCATGAAAGAGGAAAGCGGTGTGGTTATATGAAGCTTATTACTGTTTTTACAGTGCAAAGAAAGTCTAAAATTAAATGCTGATCTTAAACATTGATAAATACTATTGTTTTTTTTTTTTTGCATAGTCTTCATCTAGGGAAATAGACTGTTCTTTTGACATATATTTTTCAGTTAGGCTGATGCTTTAAAATAAGATATAAAATGTCACGGGAAAAATGAAAAGTTTGGTTAACAGCTTATCATAACTAAATAGTGAAACACTTAAAAGTATGCTGCATAAGAATTATGTGTGTCTTACACAACTTGTAAGTAATTTTTTGAAGCCAGGAAAAATTACCTCATTGTTAACAAACTGAATGAATAATAATAAATACAAGTATTTCCTCTGCTACCACAGACTTTCTACGTGTGCATATGTGAGTCACAATTCCTTCAAAACTCTGTTCCTTTACAAGCTCGTAAGAGGTTAATAACACTGCTATGCCTTTTCAGAGATACTATGAGAAAAAAATTACAATTCCAATGTGTTCAAATGCTATGGTGACAAGTGCTATTTAAATCTTTCAAACAAATGTGCAAAATAATACATTTTCCTAAAGTAAAACCTGTGTCTTGCTTGGGGCTGAAATCACCACTGTATTAATTTATCTTCACAGTTGAACAAATATATTTTTGGCTTCTTTCACAATGAATGAAGCAGGGTTTCTAGCCACAATTCCCCTATGTCACTTTTTTGCTTCCATTCATGTGTTCTGTGCTCAGACCCACTTCAGGCAGAGTGCCCTTCCAGCTGTCCAGATGAGCACAGAAACCACGTCCCACAGGCTCAGCAGATCTCCCAGGCTCTGCAAAGCCACCCACAGTGTTCCCACGGAGGGCTCCCTGCCCTCGCCTTTGAGTCATACTGCTACCTTCAGCAGACTGCTGCTATGAAATAACCACCTTTCCCACAGACACGAGGAGAAATTGCCAACACTTTCAAACTCAGTCCTACTTGTTGCATTCACATAAGTCAGCCTCTCCCAATAACTACTTTCTCTAATTTAGGAGCTAAATAAAAGGTACTGAAGAGTGACAGCATCTTTCAAGCAATGAAGCACCTTCTGGCACACTTTCAGAGTTTTACTTGTCAGCATGTTCAACCCTAGCTATATTCTCCTCTTGAAAAAATAAGTCTTTAAAAAATTTATTACTCTTTTTTAAGCTATTAATGTAAGGAAAGTGACAAGAAAAAACTATTTTTTTTTTTTAAAGTGGTATTTGTCCCAAGAGGAGGAACAAATTTTCCTGGCTTCCTCGGCAAGGCAAAGCTTTTCTGCCAACAAGTATGCTTTAGAACACCTCCTCAGCATTTTCTGATCTACTGGCAATCAATACTGAGTCATGCTGAGGCAGTATCACACTTTGCCAGCATGCATCCTTTTTCTCCTGTTAATTTCATGTGGCTCCAAGAAACACAGGAAGCTCTCAAGTTCATGGCACAGCCATGAGCACAAGGCAGAGATCCTCATGGGAGGAAGACAAGTGCATGAAAGAAAGGAAGAAACTGAATGATCTAAATAGGAAGAAAAAATTTCTTAGAGAAACCTTTTGCTATCTACATTTCAGTGTATTCTCATATAAACTTTTAATCTTTGACACAAAATAAACAACATTTTAAGTGCTTATTTAGTATGCAAATTCTTCATCACTTCTTAAATTCCTAAGTAATAAAGATGAGCTGTGACTTATAATACTAGAAGCTTGCCAGTGCTGAATTTCCTATCTGTGCTCTTTTGATAATTTTCATTTTGTACACTTTAAATTCATTGGATTAAATAGCTACACAAGAAATTTACAGTGACAGTTTATGAAGCACCCTGCTGGCTACTCCAAGATATACAGCAAGAGTCAAACTTTCAGGGTGCCTCTAAACATTTTCTGCATAAATATGGACATTTCAACTTGCAGATACAATTATGCCCCTGCTTATTTGAGTACAGTGTGCAATCAGATGGGCTTGAATGATTTGCGCATTTTTAGGCCTGCCAAGATATATTTCAAGTCCAAACATTTAATTGATTTAATGGATCAACCCTTTATGGTCCACTTGACCATAAAAATCTCTTTCTTGGAGTATTCTTCATTCAGCTGGACATGCTAAAATGAGCAGAAAGAGAAATCCATGGTATTTCAATATTTTCACCCAATATTCTGGAGGTGCTTCTGTCTTCTGAGTTTCCATTGCATCAGATATCACACAGTATTTGGTGCATTCTCAAAGTTTACATGTTCTGCCTTGTGAATTGAGAATCTGCTTCCACAGAACTGAGATTAGGAGGGAATTTTGAAAATTATGCATTTTCCTTTTGAAGATTGTAAGGTGATAAAAAAGATTGGGATTGCTACATACAAGATGACCTGTAGTGTTATTTGGAGGGAAAAATGGTTCCACATACATAGGTATATAAAAATATGATTACAAACTTTCCATATTCATAAATGTTAGAATCTTTGAACTAAGTTACTCTTCAAAAATGAGTAAGGCTTAAAGGTATATTCTTGAAGATCACAAAATGCTGCAAGATTGTTCATTCTTTTTTTTGCATCATTCCTTTGCATGTGTGCTTGATTTTCTTCTTTTTTCTGTTTCTTGGGTTTTTTCTATGCACCAGCATTTAGAAAGCATTGTAACCACTGCATCTAAGTTTATAATTTTACAGTAACATTTTGGAGGCAGACCTGAGGAAAAAATTCTGCTTTTTTTTTTTTTTTATTTCTCCATTTTCTTCTTTAATGGCCTTTTGAAAAATCCAGCCTGCAGAAAAAAAAAATCAATTTCTAAATTTTCTAAAAGGAAAAAATGACTAAGAACTTCTCAAAGCATACAAACCATACTGGTTACATTTGTGGTTCTTACTACTATTTTAATACTTGGACTGGTGTAAAAAGTTAATGAATATTTTATCACATCATTGTTTTTTCTGGAATTGAAAAACTAAGTACAGTTAATATATAGTAGAGTGATTGCTGAATCATTGTTTTGCTCATATATTGTCAAGGATTAAAGTGCTTAATAGTAATATTTGTTACTCAGTTGAATAAATAACATTTTATTTTATAATGTCAAAATTTTCAAGAGATTATGCATGTTGAAATTTGTTAGCTGTAACCTTCTAATGTAATTATGAACAAAATATTTCGCCTGGAGAAGAGTGCCGACTTGTGGCAAGACTTACACCACAGGGCCTAGCATCTCTTGCACAACAGAGAAAACCTAGTTCACAAAGGACACAGCCAATGCTGATAGAAAAATTCCTTAATAAATCTTTACTTGTACCAAAGTATCTTCTTATTTTTCTTTCCCTAACATAATGGCAATATAGGTTTCAATCAGGTAGCACCACTTGATCCACATAAAAAAAAATGCAGTATAATTAGTTATTTTGTAATTTCTTCAAGATTTTACATTGCTTATTAGATGAGATTATTGTCTGTGAGGTTCTAGTTTTGAGAAAGAAATGGCTGAGAATTTAAGCATATTTGTTTATGCTCCTGAAGACAAGGATGTGCAGCTTACCTTCCACAGAGCAAATATAAGCAGTGCAAGAATCAAGAGTCCAGCAAAGATACTGAGGAGGATTACCCATAAGGGGACTGTACCCGGTGGGTGTTCTTTGGAAATCTTAATCATGGTCTGCAAAGTGTTCAGAACATAACCAATAAATAATTTGTCCTTTTAAAACATCAAAACCTAGACGTAATTAATCAGTATGCAGTGATTTTTCAGGGTACCATCTCATTTTATCTACAGGAATTAGTAGGAGGGAATTAAACTCCAGCATGAAAGGCTATGTTTACACAATGCTTTGCACTTTTTTAAGTGCATTCATTTATGAGAGTGCCACTAGTCATTGTTTTGAAGGACACAGGACCAAAAGCATGAGCGGTGGAGGAATGAGCTAAGGAGTTTCTGCAGTACATTCTTCTTCACTCAGTGCTGGCCTCCCCAAAAGATGGAGGTAAGCACAAGTGTAAAAGCCTGTGTAGACACTAATTTGACTTTAAACATGGCATATCTGGTGTAAACTGAACAGAAATAAGTAATATTCACTTTTGAATAGACATGACCATGTAGGAGTTTGAATTAACTAAATAATTTTTTAGAGATTAAGTTTATAGTTAAAAAGAGCACTGAAGAACTGAACACTAAGCATGAAATTATGTCCCTAAAAAGGGTAAATCTGAAATTCCTTGTCTCCATTATCTGCAAGCCTCTCAGCTGTGTTTTTACTCCTGGAATGAATTTTAATCTGTCACTTAATAGAAATTTCTAGATACAAAACCAGCTAACAATGGACCTCTGATTTTTGCATTTCAAAATATTTTGTGCAAGATGTAGTTCACACTGAATATTGCCTTTCTAAATTTTGGAGTACTAACAATAAGAACCCATAATAAGACTTTTGCTTAAAAAAATGCACGTTGTAGTAAATAAGTTCCTCCATATACAAGTTATCACAAAACACCAATGTTTAAACACTATAAATGCTTGGAATTGAGAGTATTAAAAGGATGAATAATACCTCTAACAAAATTTAAGACATTTCTCTTTATATCTGATGCCACTACTATGATGTTATATATTGCCTTATCTAAGAGAATTGTAGTGAACTTCTGAGAAATAAAAGATCCTGTTTCAAATATATATCCTGAGTAACAAAGTGGAAAGAAAGAATAAATAAGGAAATAGTAAAGAAAATATAAAATATGATCAATTTTAATTGATCCAGGACAATTTTCAAATACTATTGATTCCTTAAAAGTTTTAATTATATATTTAATTTGCATAGCTCCAGGAAGTATTTATATTGCAGCAAGCAGAAAAAATTCAGATAGTACTTATTTGTACCTAGATACTTTGGTGGGTACTGGGCTTTTGGTGTTATTTTCTGACTAATTCTGACATTTCTACTGTAATATGAAATCACTTCTGTTTAGAGTAGGATAATGCATTACTAAAGGTAACAGACAGTTCATTAGAAATGGATTAAAATGAATGTTTCCACAGCAAAACAAATTCTATGAAGAACAAATATATCAACTATCACGCTCTTACCTCCAGTTTTTGATGGTCATTTCTCAAAATCAGTGATGAGTTCTCACTCCTAAGCAATGCTTTCACAACAAGGGTTAAGCTGTGAATACCGGCCTGAAAGAAGATAGTAGTTACTATGGTTCACAGTTAGGTATTTTTAGTAGAAAGCTTTGTAACAATGAGAAGGGTGAAAGAAAAACTTAATACTTTGGGGGCTGCTGAAAAACATGAAAGTCAGTGCAACTGCTCATATATGTCACCTTCAGCACACACATTATTGCTTGCAAGACAAGCAATACTGCTTTGAAAGGGCAGATTGCAGAGACTTCAAAGAAATATTAATTAATCCTGGAATACTACTGTCTCTCCTGGGTTTTTTTAATCAAAAAATTCTTTCGAGAGTTGATATCTTAATCTTCACAGATTTAGACTTAAAAAAAATATTTGCCCCTTCTTATATCTGCTGGATTAGACTTTGTGGATGCATAAGTAGCTATTAAAAAAGGACCATCAATACAGAGTAAGTAAGGGGTGTCTTCTTACCATGGTTTTAAACTCCTGCTAAATTATAAGTGTTTACTTTACGGTTAAGAAAGTGCATGTGACACAGTCTTTTGGAAATTTTAAAACAGCAAAAGAAACTACTTCAAATACTAGAGGAGACACTTAAGAAAATGGAAGACACAATTTTAATAGACATTAGAAACATTGGCCTAAGTTTCTCAAATCTAAAGTATTCTGAATTCCAACAGGATTTACTTACCTTTATGATGGTAGGTTTCCATACTCTCAATGAAACATTCACTTGATATAGGTCAGATGGGACCAGGGCACAACTAATAGAGGCACAGCTGTATGTATCACAGTCCTGTTTAAAAGGGACCAGCATGAGGTAAATAGGAAAGGACTTTTCACATCATAAAAATAAAAACACGTAAACTACTATATATAGAGATCACTTGCTATGACACCAACTGGTATTAATTGCCATAGCTTTTTATGTGAAAATGACACTGCAGTATATAAAACAGGTTGAGATGTTAATACTGTGGTAGAACAGACTCAGTTTTTGCAGGCTGGCAAGCCCTGTGGAATCTCTGTTGCTGCAGCTATGGAGCAAAAGTCATCACAGAACTCCTAAGGCAAGTGTTTTTCTACCAGCACAGTTATGGCTTTTCTGCAGTTTTTTTTCTAATCTTGGGACACCTGAATCTCTCAAGCAGGGCAATGTGTGTGTGTGAAAATTCAAGTATCTTTACTTCCTAGTATCACTTGCTATCTGTGAGTACAGCAGGATTATGTTGTAAGAAGTTAGAAACAGTCATTTAGCCTACGCCTTTGTCACCTCTGTTAAGGACGATGATAAACATGGCAAAATACTCTTCCCATGACATGGTTTCATTTGCACCAGAAACTCTACTTGTACCTCTGTGCTGAGGACACCTTCCTCTGACATGTTAACATAACTACAGCAGTAAAATCCCTCTGTAACTCTTCCATCTAAATGTGAAGGCTAATCCTTTCCAAATAGGATCATCAATTACAGTTTCATGGAAAATCTGTCAGGTCACATTTGAATGAAACCATGTCATGGGAAAAGTATTTTCTACTGGATATCTAAAGAAGCTGAAAGGGAGATAAGAAGCATTTAAAATATTACTATTTATTAATTACAATGGAAACATTATTGGTAACAATTTATTCAGTTGTCAAATGTGCTATTGCTATTCACATATTTTTAAAATTAAGCCCCAAACTATCTAAATTCAGTTCCACATAGAGTTTTGCAGCCAAATAAAAACCAAACTCTAGCTGACATAAAAAAGATTTTCTAAGCTATTAAAACAAAGTGACTTTCCAAATGATTCTGTTTCTGAACAGCTTTTACACATCTTTTTCAGAAGGACTCAGCTCCAAGATCTGGTTTAATGTCTGGGGTGAATATATATACTATGTGTAGGCTTACCATAATTGTATCCCTTGTAGGTTCTTTTATTTTTGATAACACAAATGGTTTCCCAGTGCCAATCTTTAAGGGATCTACAGGGTAACTAGTTTGGCAGATGGCATTCTGTAAGCAGAAATAAAAATAATTTTCTTATTGTCGGGATATGCAATCTATTACAAAAAATTATCTGGAAACAAGTCAACATTAATAATATTTATTATTTAATAACAATTATAATGCTTACTAACCACTAAAATAAATAGCATATTGCAAGAGTGGAGAATAGGAAATTCACATTTATATATTGAAGTATTATTATTCAAACAGCACATGAAATATTTATGAGATTATTTAACCTAAACTCTATGCAGCTTCTTAAACAACTGTGCAAGCAAATAAGAGCTTCCTGCAAGATGACCATTATGTGAACCAGCAAGAGTTGGTATTAAATGAATTAAACAGCTTTTGCATGGGAAGCCACAGAGGTTCTGCCCTAGCAAGCAGACAGTCAGGTTAAGTGCAGGATGCAGAATCCTCACTTGCAATATCTAGGGAGGGGAGCGAATGCTGGAACACTTCTGGATCTCTGTGCCTGCTCCACAGGTAGCTAGGAAATCCTTTGGTCACATTGCTAGTGTGAAATGGATTACAAATCCTCTGTAATGCATTTTGGCACACTACTATCATTAGGGTGTAGTTAGCAGGACATGGAACTGGTCTTAGAAAAACAAGATTTACTTCGTTTATGTGCAAACATATCAAATGGGGTGATTAACTAGGAATGACAATAAGGGGGAAAGGAAATCAAGAACAGACAAAACTTTTTTTTGTATTCTAAATATGGGGAGGTTTTTTTGCTCATTTGATATTTGCTTTGTTTTAAAGTGAACCTTGAACATTCATTCATATATTCTGGTTTATTTTTCAGTTGGGCAACACTGCAAAACTAAGTGAAATTATAACCAGGGAGGTGTACGTGTATATGTCTCTGAACAAAAGAAAAAAAAAGGTAGTTTAGGTCATCACTTAGTGATAGCTGGGTTTTTCAGCCACGTAGTTATTGATATAGCTCTAGCTGTAATATCTACAGCTCTAGGATAATGGAATTTGTTGGAATTGTGATCTCTGTCAGTTGCACTGGAAGAGTGAAATGGAAAAATTAAAATGAGGACTGCAGTGAAGAGCATTTGAAACACACAACCTACCATCCCCTTCAAGATGTCTCAGTGCCCCAGAGAAGGAAGAAGCCAGAGGACTGCTAGTGCTGGAGAGCAGACATGCACGAAAGTTAATTTCAGCACCCAAAAAAAGAGAAGTGACAGGAGGTTGGGCTTTAGATGTACACAGCAGGATTCGAGCATTTGCAATAAGCACAGCTGACAATGCAGAGAATATAAGGCTCATATCTGAGTCTGGACATCTCAGCACTTGCAATATAACAAACTAGCTTTGTTATAGTGCAGCTATTGTTCAACAACATCTTAAATCTGCTTGTTTCCTTTCATGAAAATTTGTCTGTCTTCCTATGCACTTCTGTACATACTCTTAAAAAAACAACATCTTGTTATTTAGACTAAAACAATGCATAATCCCAAATGTTTGCAATTCGCAATTCCTTACAACATAAATTTCAAACTTAAATTGATCATAAAAATAGAAATTCCTATCTTACCTGGGAATGTGATAATGCAGTAAGGTAGAGAAGAGTGTTTTTGGCAGCAGTTACATTGGGAAATAAGATCTGCAGTGTGAGGTTTGGCATTGGAAAGTGTTCACCTTTTTCAATCTATGAAAGAAAAAAGAAAAAAAGAAAAGTATATATATATAAAAAAAATTTTGACTAGTACTTTCCTCGTTTTGTTAGTATTTGATTGTGAGTTTTTTCCTTTCCTGTGTTTTTATTTTCTTCTGTTCATTTTTACATTTCCATGGTTAGTTAAGCAAAAAGTGCTTTATATGAGAGAGAAACCACTGTATCAGTGGTGGCTCCTGCTGGTTCCTCCTCAGCTGTGCTTAGGTAATTGCTCTTGTGCTCATCTGTTCCTCTCTCCTGTTTTCTCTGAGAAGACAACACGACATATCTGAAAGCAGCAGCTCTTTCTGGAAAAGCCTGCTGTGGTTGAGGATTGGGTAACTACCTAGGTGGAATTGCTGGCAGGGGAATTGGTGATATCATCTTTGAAGTGGACAAACTTAATAAATGCTCAAGAATCTTCTAAACTTTTTCCTTCTGGGTACTTTTTTATGATTAGCTGCTTGCAAAGATTTACTTTACAAGATCATAAATGGTATGCTCTGAAATCCAGCAGCTTTTGACTCAGAAAAAAAAATATTGGCAAATTAGATTAATAATGTCTTAGACATCCACAATAGACAAAAATAAATGGTAGCTGAGTAAAGCACTGTAGTGGCCTAAAAGAATAGGAAAAAAATCCTTTGTCACTGCTATTTAGTAAGAGCAATAATTTTACCATATCCTATTTTTTAGATGGAAGTTGATTTGGAGACTTTTATATGGGACCCTTGCTCAGTTTTGGATTTGACTCTGGGAAACAGGATGCTCTCAAGAACATTTTGATGCAACTTTAGGTTGGACTTTTAGTCACAGAATCATGGCATCATGGATGGATTCAGGTTGGAAATGACCTTAAAGATAATCTAAAGTTCCAAGCCCTTGCCATGGGTAGGGACACCTTCCTTCCACTGAAAGAGGTTTCTCAAACCTGGCCTTGAACAATTCCAAAGATGAGGCATCCTCAATTTCTCCACTGCCTTACTAGATAATATACAATCTAGACCTACCCTCCTTTCAGTTAAAAGCCATTCCCCTTTGCCCTATGATTACATGTCCTCGTCAAAACTGTTTCTCCTGCTCTCTTGAATTCTCCCATTAGGTACTGGAAGGTCTCAACGAGCCCTACACAGGGCCTTCTCTTCTACAGGTTGAATAACCCTGACTGTTCCAGACTCTCCTCACAGGAGTGGTGCTCCAGCTCTGTATCACCTTTAAGGCCCTCCTCTGGACCCACTTCGGAAAGGTCCATGTCCTTATTTTGGGAGTTCTAGAGCTAGATGTAGTAGTCCAGCAGGGATTTCACAAGAGCAGAGTCCATTGGATATCTTTCCCATGTGATTCTACTTTGCAGTATCCATTCAACTAGGAAGACCACATTCTTGGATCATGGCATTTTGCCTATTACAAAATTATTAAATTGACTGGATTTTGGAAACAGCTGTAACCTGCAGCAGGGGTAGTCCAAGTTCTCTTTTACCAGGGCATGCTTTCTTTTCCCAGCTGAGGATAGAAGGTCTAAAACCCCCCGGAACTACTCTGCAGGAGATGGACCATCTGAGACCTTCTAACTCCCTGTATTCCAAGAAAGGAAGGAGAGAAGTATTTTAAGCACAAAATATGCAGGGTTTAACATATTATATACCTGCTATTTAAATAATTCAAACCAAATGTAAAAAAAAATTCACACAGTACCTATGTCATATATTTTTAATTGTTTCTTACCCTATAATGTAGAGTAACTTCATCTCCAATCTGCTCTGTTGTGTTAATAGCAGTAGGGACAGTATCATTTGCTGCAATTATAACATGGTGTTCTTTGAAAACACTGTGGGTTAAAAAAAACACACAAAAATGTAAGCTTACAAACTTCATAAAAACCCCTAGGAGTTAATAATATAGATATTTTCATTATTTAATTAATTTCAGGACTAGTGTTGCAATTAAGAGTGCACTGCTGCATCCACTTAAGTTCAACTGCTCTATTCTTTGAATAGGCCGTACTTTTTACATTTAGAATTTTTTTGTTCAGATATAGCTATGAAAAAAGAAAATATTATTCCCAAAATTAATACATTTGGGTCTGATTTTGCTGTCTTTATTCTAGTTGTGCAGTCCCTTATCCTGGGCATTGACATGTAAAACAGGCAGGATCCTGTAAAAGACAGAATTAAGCAAAAACAGAACCCAGCCAGCATCTTCCAAATTCAGCCTTATTTCCTATGGGGCAAACAAAGGCTGGATTTGAACCATGAAATGCATTCAAAATAAATTTGGCTTAATTATTTACACCTGCACACCACAAAATGTTGTTTACCATTAATATACAGAATACTTTTCAGGGATAGAATCTAACTGAATTCTGTCTGTTTCTGAAAATAAAATGTACTACAAGATCTGCATTAAAGTAAAAGTCTGAACTTAAAAAAACAAGTGCCCAAGAACCTAAAATTAAGGCTAATTTTTGAAAATGGAAATCAAACACCACATTGCAATATTATAGCAATACAAATCCACGGCCATCAAGAAGCTGGAAGTATTTGCTTTCTTATGTACCTGAAATGCCTTTGAACGAATATAGCAGAGCACAGGAGCCAAGCACAAGCTGCAGTTATACTTGCAAACTGCGGACCAAATTTAAATAGATAAAACAGAATTTCATCAACTTAGGGACAGTAACTGCTCCATTATTTCATGACTTATCTTTTTACTGAAGCCTATGCTTCCACTTTATGAGCTTTGAAGCTGTTGCCTGTAGATACTGTGCACATTTCAAAAACAGAACAACACTATATTCTTTGAATACAGTGCAATTTACTGTGCTAGCACGAAAAGTACATAGACATGTCAATACCTTACAAATATTAATCCTACTTCATATTTTACTGGAATTGTAACATATCCTCTGTTGTCACTCAGGGTCTCAGGTGGTTCTTCACTGTCACTGAAACAAAGCAATGTATGTCACTGAGATCAGACTTGTGCAGACACAACACAACTACTGGATGGAAAGGGATCTTAGAAAATGAAATATCTGCAGCTCTGGATATGAAAGCATACTATTCATTTCCAGTTAAGTACTGTCTTCTAAAAATAGATTAAAATATTTTTTCCAATAACTAATGATTTAAGTCCTGCACCAGCTGATAAACGCATCATTGTTAAAATTACAGATGGCAGGTGATTGAGTGAAAATAAATCAATTAAAAGCCACACCATCCCTCGATTTTGCAGGGACAGCAAACACTGAGGGCAAGTGCATTTCTTTACCCTATCAGGGACAACTTCTGCAATGCTCTTACTCCTTGAAGGCCAAGCTTTTTGTTAACTGTGATTCATGCTTAAGTATGCAGTAATTCTCTAGGAGAATAAACCTTTGCTGAAGATAAAACAACCAGAAATTATGACTCAGTTGTAACTCTAAGGCTGTAGAGAGTATCAACTGTTTATTTAGTCCACTCAATCCACTGCTGGACTGAATACATCTGTAAGGGTGCCAGCTCTACAGAAAATTTAACTGTTTGTGAGTTCACTTGTGTTTTACTATGAAACACAAAACCATGGAGCTTTCAAAATAAAAAAATAAAAAATCAGAAGGCAAATACTGCAACTAACCTTGTTGCATATACATGAATAGTGGCATTTTCCAGGAGATACGATGCGTTGAACTGGAATGATATTTTGAAGGAAATCTGCATAGAGAAATACATTACACATTTTGAAAGGAAAAAAATGCCCACCCTAACAGAGATTATATAATGAAAAATGTACAAACTTTTGCTTTTACTTAGGGAATCCTTATTCGTATGTTACCAGTTTTTTATGAATCTGAATGAATCCACTATTTGGAATTTGCCCCAACCAAGAAGGAAATCCAATAGTTATCACTTAGAAGCGTCAAATTTTCACAAACCTCAAGAAAAAAATTATGTAGTGTATTAGAAACACATGGCTAAATAGTTCTTAATTGAAAGCAATTGATCTTACAAGCAATTTGTCAAAATCTCTTTTTTCTTCTAATGAGGAAGAAAAAATCTTAAAAGCCTATTGAAGTGGAAATGAGCTACCTGTAGAAGGCTGCTGGAATATCACTTAATATATATCAGAACCTCTAGAATACCTAAAAGGAATGTTTACAGTGTAGACAAAGGAGAGACCACTAGGTATAAAAAAATCTCATTGTTATTATAATCAGGGCAAAACTATCATAATTTGGAATTACATAAAATTTAGGAACACTGTCCCAAATGTTCTTCCTCATATCCTGATACTTAAGAGTAATTTTATACGAAGCAAAAGTTTTCTTTTTGTTACTTTATGGAATTTTCAGCTCAGATTTTTATCTTTCTTTTCATGTGTACAAATCTTTATTACAAAGTGGTCCACAGAAAACTGTCCTAAATATTTATATTTAAAACAAAAAGCAGCTTTAGAAAGGAATATATTAGGGGTGCTTAGAAGTCAATCAGAGATTAATTTATTTCTGAATGCAAAGAAAAGTTAGGCTTAGGGCTTTATAGCTACAGACAAACTAACAAGCAAAGATGAAAGGAAAATGAAAAATCCAGTAAAGTTGTGAATGGAACACCATGGGCAGAGGCATTGAACAAATACACTTATTTGGCTTCAAGAAGGTAACAGCTGACTTAATCCCTACAAGTCCAGGACACAAGCTGGAACATTTGTGTGGGAGGCAGTGTAAGAAGAAATCTCTCATGATCCTCCCAGTGCATGACAGAGGGGCGAACAAGAAATTGCCAGGAAAGATTGTCTTATTTGCATGCAAATTGATATCTCCCAATTCAAGATCAAGATCCAAGTATGGCTTTTTGGAGCCTTAATTTAACTAAAGCTCTCTCTCCATTCCAACAAGAGATAGGTACAGACATCACTGGAACTGTCAAGATGGAGTTTGATTTTAAGTGGACTACTTGCTGGAAAGGCCTCTCATTTGCCACTGAGCAGAGGTGAGGTCTTGATGTCTGACTTTGGCAGATCTGGGTTAGCACTTCCACATAGCACCTTATTCTATCTTCAACCAAGGGACTTTACATACAAAATAACTAAACCAGGCAAAACAAAATAAGCCTCAGGCTGTGGAAAGCCTTGAGACAGACACTTCTGGCCAGGTGAACCACTTGTGTGTCACTTGCCTTCTGACAGTGTCATGGATGGCAATATGCATGCATTACATCCTCATATACCACATATGACTGCCCAGGTACAGAATATCTGATGGTTTCCCATCTGGCTCTGTGCAGTTGATACAAAAGATAGCTTGGGAAACATGCATGGAGAGTTTTTGGGATGAACACAAGAGAAAAGAACTTCAGAGGTGATATGGCCTGCCCTGCCCTTAGAACAACATAGGGCAAGGAGAACTTGCATGCAGGGGGACTGTTTACCTCTTCTGCAGGTTTTAGAAATGGATATCCCACTTTACAGGTGATGTTGTGATTAGATTCACAGCTATCTTTCTGTATATCCTGAAGGGAAAAAAGACAGTGAGAACATGGCCTAGTGCAAATTCCTTTTAAATTCTGGCTGAGCATCACAGACCTGCTGAACACATACACCACTGCCACTTTTCACTGTCAATATATTGTAGGACTCAAAGCTTTAGTTGAACTAGAATAAAAATATGAAGCTACAAATTCTGCAAGACAATTTTCACCTATTTATACCAATTACTTGCCAATATGCCTTTCCAATGACAGTGTTTGGAACATTCACAATTATATACCTATTGAATATCATGCAAATTAGTCATGGGGTCTATCAACCCCTAATCAACATATCTATAATTACACAGTTTTCAAATTTTGCAAATGTCTTCCTAATATAGCAATAAAAGTCGCATTCATACTCCATCAATTGCAATAGGATCAGTGACAATGCTATAGAACCCTGACTCTTCCTAATGTGCAGCATCAGGACTGCTGACAGAAAAGAAACTGTTCTAAATGGTTCCCATTGGAACCAAGGTATATTTTTATCATATCCGCTCAGGCAGGAAGGAAAACAGCCACTTCTGGAAATGCTGTCTGAGGTACAGTAAACACAAGCATATATCATGCCCTACCATGACAGTGCTTTTTCTATACATGTGCAAAAGGAAAATTCTAGAGTCTTATGAGTTCAACTGATAAAGAACAAGGCATTTCTGGCTCCACAGATGTACAGATGATTCATAATGCTGAAGTTTGTCTAAGAGGCAGGCACTTTTCCTAACTGAAATTGTGAAATTTGCCACTGAGAAATTTGCATCTGTATTTTATGGACAACGCTAGGCAAGAGTCCACTCATGTCAAAATAAATACACTCCTTTAGAGGCATAAGCAAGAAGAGCAACCCTGGGAAATCTCTTTCAAACAACTGAAATGATGCCCAAGCAGTCAAATTGAGATTTAATAAAAAAGTTTCCTCCTATCTCTCTAGCATTATATGTTATGATTATTGTGATAATGTGAAAAAAAATTCCTACCTCAATGCCAGCAAAAATAATATTTGGAGAATATTGAACCAAAACTCTGGTATTATAGGCACTGTCTTTTTTGTTCTTCACAGAGAGTTGGATGGTGAACTTATCATTGCGTGACTTTACAATGAATGGAGAAGAGCTGTAAAATAAAGTAAGAATGTCAGACATCTTAACTATTGAATCTGTTTTTAACATAAAGAGAAACTTCTTTCAGTCTCCAGACTATCTTGTTTTTGAATTAGAAAGAAAGCCCCAGCATAATTTATAATNAAGATCTGAAATGCATTTATTTTTGGCTCCACAATCTTTTGTAAAAGGAATCTGCAAAAATAATATGTTTATTCCTAATCTTATTGCATTATCAAATACTTGCATTTTAATGCATTATCTAATTTTATTTAAGACCTTTTATTTAATAATCAAAGAAGTTTTCCCTAATATTAACCAGTTAAACATGCCAATTGTAAAATGCATGGGTAAAACATAAGCTTTCTCATCACTCCCTTCTAAATGATTCACCTGGATTCTATAAAGAGGCATTAACAGCAGTATGAATGGTAGCAAGCACCACCAAGGTAAGTGGATAACACTCCTCTGCTCCATCTACCTAAAACCTGACAATAAAATAGTTTGTAACTCTTTTCTTTCTTCAGCCAGCTATGGACAGCTTTGAAACCCCAGGATGGTTCACAAGCACATTGGATCAAACTTTTCATTCCTGAATACTCATTTGGAGGAAACATCTCCTGGACAGGCTCAATGACTCCTCTTCTCTAGCAGTCTGTGCCAATAGTTTCAGCTCTTGTGTGGGCTATGATTTTTACCTTAAATACACTGGTTATTGATACAGAATCTTTCTGACTTACATATTCTGCTATTGAATTTGGCAAGTTGCTATCAAGAACAGGTCCACTCTCTGGATCAGAAAAATTGAATTCCAGCAAAACCTTTATGGAATCCTGAAAATCAGGTTTATCCTAGAACATAAGGAAAACAAACTGCTGTTACTGAAATTCACTTTAGTATCTAAGGAGACCCAAAGACACAAAGAGTGCTGAGGTAAAATGTATTTCTGTCACACTGTTGCCATTCTTGCTAGAGAAGCATCTGAATGCTTGTAGTTGAGGATGAAACATTCAATGCACCAGGCATTCCTTATAAATATTTACTAAGGTTTTTGTGTATCTTTTCACAAAATTTCACATAGCTCGAGCATGTCCCACAGAGTTTCATTGAAGAATATCTCAAATGTTGACTCACAGACTTTTCTAATTGTGCTCAAAGGGTCAATAAGCATCAGCAGTATCACCTTTCGTGAAGTCAAACTTAGGCCTGCTGTTTGGTGAAGAAAATTCTGGGTATCATTTACCATTAGTTTTGCATTGAGATACAACTGTGAAGTCACTAAATATTTTAAATGTGGGCAGCTTATAGTATGCAACTCCATTCACTCCACATATTAGCTACAGTCTGGGCAAATTCATACCCACAGTTGCTAATCATGCTTCTGTTTTGCAGTGAATAAATACTCTCTATTCCAAACCTAAAAGTTTAATTACTGTATTTTATTAGGAGGAATTGCACCAATATGCAAACTGATATTCTCTCACATGCTCCTGCTGAGTTTTGAGGGCACCTAAACTGCTAACTGTGACAGCTGCTTGGTTGCAACAAGTGAGGTCGGCTTTTCCTTAAGACAGACACAGAGATGCAGCTAAAAAGACTGTACATTTAAGTAAATTGTTAATACACGTATAAATAAATACGTTTTAAGCAAATTTTATGCACACTTCTTAAGATTAATTCTGAATACAGATTATTTTTTTGGTCCAATTTGCAATTAATGGAATACATACTTGGGTTACTCTAGTGTCAACATGAGAAAAATACTTTAAATGATTTACTTGCCAACATGTAGAAGTTATGTTTCGTACATTCTGATCCTTTGATAGTTATATTTTTTTGCATTTTCCTCTCATGGCTTTCTGTGAACAAGCTTCGAGATATCTGTCTTTGTGCATCAAGGGTAATCCAATACTGCAGACCTGCAAAGGAGATTGAGATCAATATTATGAAGCATATTACGAAGCACTTTACCTCTATACATTATTTTTTCCTAAAATATTTTAGATGCACTTTGTATACTGAATTTAGAAAAGTTGCATTCCATTTTTAAATTAATAAATGCATGCTAGCATATGAGTTTTAAAGCTTAAAGCTTCCACAGCTTAGTGCTTATCTACTTACTGGATTCAAATATATCTTCTTTTGACTTTAGTCTGGTCTTAAAACAAATTGTGGCATCTATGCATATTGTTTTTCTTATATTTATCTGACAATTTTGTTGTTGAATGTTGATGCTTTTAGGTACAAATTGCATGGAAACATTTACTTCAGCCACATCACGAGACCTTAAAAAAACACAAAGAAAGTGCTTGGAAATTAGAGCAGCAAATTTTTAAAACTTAAGAATGAACTTAGAAAATATGCACATTCAGCATTCAGATATAGACATAGAATCACAGATTAATGGAATTGTTTATGTTGGAACAGACTTTAAGATCATTTGAGTCCAACTGTCAGAAAGCTTGCAGATAAAAAGAAAAAATTCCTTAATGTTCTTTGGAAAATAACAGAAGCATAAAATCCAAAATTGCAGTGAGATTTCTGTGGTACATGTTGATGGCACCATGCTGCAGTACAGTAGCAGACACAGTGTTGGCCATGTTATGCCAATTAAGAGGCCATCTATTATTTCATGTTTTCTGTCTTGGCTGTGTGATGCTATAAAAACAACTGCCAGTTGCAATGCATTTCTCTAGCACGTTTTCAGTCTGCATTTGCCGTTCTCCATTTAGGCAGATTACTGCATGCCTGTTAACTGCCATCACAGAGAGAACTCATCATGTAGAAAACCAAAAAGTGAGCAGCAAAAAGAGGAGGCAAAGAAATGCCCCCAGCAGCCAAAACCTATAAAGTGCTAGAGCATTTTTTAAAGCTCAACTGTCACTCAGTAGGGAGAGCCCCTGAAGAACTGGAGACAAGAGCAGCATGATGGTCTAGAAGAGTAATTAACTATATATCCTAGACCTAGTACCAGTAAAAGAGGAATTACTGAGGAAACAGATTTTTCCACAGTGCTGCACTTGTTTCAGAAAAGATAGCAGGTGAAATATTTCCAAAAGCATTTAAGCAACTCTACAGAGCCAGATCCATTTTAAAAGAGACTGAAGGTCCAGACCTATCACTGAAAGTATCACAGAAAAACATGATATTATGCATAAGTTGGAGGATAGCAAGCCATCTCTTAGGCTGTGAGTAGACAAACAGATTAATATTTGCCTCCAGTTTGTTTCATTTTAAATGTCCTTTGCCCCTGCAATGCACTCCTGTCTCATCCCTTGGTCTGATTCAGTTCCCTTTTGGCCATGAGATGCAGCATGTCAGTGTACTAAACCAGCAAAAAATTTATCTGGCAAAGTAGCTTTCTTCAAAATTGTGGTCTCAACAATGCAGTGAAGGGTATCACACTGTGTTTACACATGCAACACTTAGAAAGAAACTACTAGGTGAAGTTCAGAAGAAGCTGGGACCTTGAGGATGGTAGCAAGCTTTGACAAACTTGATCACGTGCCAGGTGAGTTAGGTGAAACAGCAGGACAGGGAAAGCAAGTAGATTAGCAATTTCCTTATCAGAGACAGAAATAGTTTCAGCTGTATTTTAGAAATGAGGGATTTAATGTCATACTGTTCATCTGTCTTTTCCCTTAAAAATTATATTGTTCACTACTAGATCTGAATCATGCTCTTATATAAAAAAAATTAATAGACTGTTAACCAGAAGGCTTAGTTTAATTTTACAGATTTTCTGTAGGGAATCAAACTGCAGTTTTCCTATTAAGAAATAAAATCAGTTTTCTTAATGGCCCCTTTACATCTGAACCTGTTCTTGATATTGTTAATAAAATAATATGCAATATTCTGTGAAAAAGGGAGAAATTCAGGGGTTTTTCCTATTTTACTTAGCGCCACAAGTGGAATCAGTTTCTCTTTTGAAGATAGTCTAGGAGGACAAGTTCTCCATTCTAAACTAGCAAGATTTCTAAAACATTTCTAAAACTTTTAAGGATATACATTAAATTCTATGCTCATTCCTCTAGAGAGATGTGAACAGATGAGTATTTGCAGTCAGTGTCAAAACATGAGATGAAACCATAATCTTACAAAGTCCAAAGAGTCATGCATGCAAGTTACACTGGTATTCAAGAAAAAGTTTTTTTGTCCTGACAGTTGCTGTGAGTCTCCGTACCAGAAGAGGGCAGCCCCACCAAGGCCTCCGATGGTGACATCAATCAGCCCGTCATCATTTAAATCCATTTCTCCGTGCACAGACTGGCCAAAAAATTTCACTTTTTCCCCATCTCCACCTGATGCAATACGCTGTGAAATGAGTTAAGAGGTTAATGCAGTGCTCTTTGAAGGGTTTTATAACAGTCAAGATGCATTTGACGCAGTGAGATGAGGTTTAGGCTCTTTAACTACATTAAATTTTCATTATAATTCTCCTAAAACAGTTACCATGGTGATGAACACACTATAAATGTTCAGATTGCAAAATATCTGCTTTTCTGACTGCTCAGAGCATGTCAGAAGGTTTATAATAAAAGCATGTGAGCATATTCTTTAACAATATTAAGACTCAGATTCAGTTAAATCAGTATGACTTTTAAAGTATAGAGCAATTTAAAAAAGAAGCTGTTACAACTGGACAAGTCATAGTCTCATCCTATGTTGGGAAGACAGGTTTATAAACATTATATACATTACAGCAGCTGGCAACCTGCGGAGTTTTACTTCATACCTGTGAATATTTTTTACTGATTACTTTGCCGCGGCCATGATAAATATAAACAGCTCCCCGATGATCATCCTCTAAGGGAGAGCCTATCACAATGTCATTGTATCCGTCCAGGTTGAGGTCCTTCACTGCAGCAATCGCAGTCCCGAAGCGTGCACCGCAGGGCTCATTCTTAAGAACTTTGCAGGTGTCCTGTTTTAATGCTGAGCAGCATGTTTGCTTTATGGGTTCAAGACTCATCTGATATTCAAACTTTGTCTGTGGAAGAACAGATTTAGAGTTTGTGAATTTCCACCAACATTTCAGCAATGTGGACTTTTAAGAGCTCCTGTCCGGAAGACAAATGTATGAATTAAACAGAACAATTACAAACTATTCCTGGTGATTACATGCACCGTAGAAACTGTAATTCTACAACTATAATTCAAGTGCTCTTTCTGAACAGCGTATGCCAGTAACATTGTTTCTCCCTCTCTTTCTGCCTCTAGATGCTTCTGCATATTTCTCAAAATTAGAGGTTCACAGGAAAGCACAGTATCTAACAATATCTGGATGCTATTGTAAGTAAATCACTTCATTCTTTAGGCAGTGTAAAGAGAGTTTTTCTAAAGGCATTCTCTTAATCTGAGAAGTTAGCCAAGTTTCTAATGAAACACAGATGGCAATACTGTTATTCCAGAACAAAAGATAGCATTTCTTTTACACAGACTGAATTTTGCCCCCAGTAGACACATACACCGTGGCCTAACATACATATTCTGATTCAGTGTGTATCCTGGACCAAAAACACACAGACGCTAGGGCATGTAATCAATCTTTCCCATGAATTCCATGTTAGAAATAAGCAGTAGCAAGCAGTTACTGCATCTCCTTTATTTGGAGCTGGATAACAGTATACACAGGAAAAAACAAATTTCAAACCCCACGCTTCTGGAGGACTTGGAATTCTTGTTATCTCACCAATCCTATTCACCAGCAATTTGTTGCTGGCAACATGCATGTAGAGACTGTAAGAATTCCTTTTCAAAAGTATCCAGTCTCTCCAGGTCCTTTTCTTGAAATAGGATTTTAGGA
>VXBI01004859.1:424146-494725 GCA_013397375.1 Toxostoma redivivum | reverse complement strand
TGCTGGGGGATCTGGCTGTGGGGTGTTTGGTGGTGGCGGTTCCCTTCAGGGAGAGGAGCTGGTGCTTGCCCGTCCTTGCGTTTGTCAGTGTCCATGCGTAGAAGCTTTGGAGGGACTGACGAGGTAAGAGCGAACTGCTGGACTGTGAGCTTTGATCTCAGGATTGGAGTAGTGAGGTAGGAGGTGTAGCTTAGAGCTCATGTTGGAGGCTTTTGGACCGCTGGGGCATGTCTTTGTGGCTGCCTAAGGCTGTGGCTGTGGAGCTCTTGGCTGTAGGAGCAGGAGCTTCTAAGGCGTGAGTGTTTCATCATGCTTTGGCCGAAGCCATGGGATGATGAGGTATGTGTGCAGTAATTACTTGTTTTTACTTTTTGTTGTATTAAAGGCACTTGTTGTTATAATTTGTTGTTTGTATGGTGTATTGAGCTGGCTTTTTTGTATACCGAGGTACTTATCTAAGGTTTTTTTGGATTATTTTTTTGTTATGTGGAGGGTTTTGGATTGTACAACACTGTACTGGATGTGAATAATGAATTTTTTTGACATGATGTTCTTTCCTTCCACTAATTTTGATGTTCACATTCGTCTTTCCCGTTTTCATGTCATGATGTGCATGGATTTTTTCATGTGCAATGGGTTAGATGCCCTTGCTGGAAGGATATATACAGGATTTTCTTGTTCTGAAATATAAATTTAGAGTGCAAAACTTCTTTCTCCCAATGCGAAGTGATGTGTTTCAGGCGATTCAAAGTTACTCTTTGGAGACATGTAATAATATTGTCTTTACTAAGACTCTTTATCCACATAGGAGCCTTGTCTTTCCCATGAGGAAGTCTCAGTAGTGTCACTGAGTCACCTTTTTGTTGTCACAATTATTTTTCTTTTTCTTCTTGGAGCAAATTTCTGTATTTCCTGTATGCCTAATTGTCTCTTTCTCCTTGTCGTGTGTCTGCTTTTCTGGTCCTTTTATAAATACTCAAATCAAAATTTATTTTACATTTGTTAGTAAGGTCAATCAATGTCTGAGAGGCCGAGATTTCAGTTTTGAATTTCGGGCACTGAAACTGTGCTGGGTTCTATTTTCCGTGGTGGCCAGGTGCCTTGAGTGGCAAAGAGATTTTAAAATGAGGAGTAGAGACATCTGAAAAGTAAATGCACGGGTTTTTAGGGGTGGATGAAAGTGTAGATGATTGATGGAAGGCAGGAGTGAACTATGTTTCAAACTAAATTTGTCTTCCCTCTCCCTGTCTCCATCCTTTTGCAGATTAAGTTCCTTTCATTTTGGATTCCCCTTTTTAAAGGGCACAGCACTGTATGAATAGTTTTGGATTTTTAACACAGAAGTGGCCTGATATAATTTCAAACCTGGATTAATTAATTTAGAAATTAGGTCACTCGAGTTCCTTAAAACAGTGCAAGTCTAATACCTTAATTAAAATGGCTAAATGTAAATCCAGATTGTTTTTAGTTATCTTTGTAATGATGTATTCAGTTTGCTGCACATAGCATCTGTGCTGTATTAATTAAAGAAGAAGTTGTGTTGTTCATGTCTATCAGTTCATGGAAGGTTTTCCATGATTCACTTAGGGCAGATCACAGTGGAAAAGTGAGATGGCTTTTTTAACATTTGGTGTTCCAAGGGATTGGAAGATGTCACTTTGGACAGGCAAATGTCTTCCTCCCCCTGGTCTTGGATATACAGATGAATTCCTAGGCCCCCAACTTTTTTTGAATTATGATTTCCCTACCAGCCTGTTGTTAGAAACCTTTAGCTTACAATTAGCTCTCAGTGAGATCTAATAAGAGCTGCCCATTAGTTTTGTCAAGATTAAGGATGTGTTTGGGGAAGTCTCAAAACTTGGGTATATTTGCTTTCATGGTGTGTGTAGTCTAAGATAGTACAGGAGATAGAAATCAAAGTGAGTTAAAACAGTGGACATAGAAATAGAATTCATGAACAGTACAGCACCAAACATTTGCATATGCTAAATTTCAGTTTGAAACATGGAGTGTGTATGGGAACGATTTGTGGGTGTACTATGAAAACAATTACTATAGCATTTCAGAAATTGCTATTTTTTCACAAAGTATCAGTGGATGTAACCCAGGCTAGAAAAAGCATCATAGCAACTGGCACTATGCAGTGAAAAAAGAGTGTTCTCAAGTTTAAGTGTATTCCATAACACACTTAGACAATTTTTATGAAAACTATATCTTCACCCTAGAGGCCACTTAGGAGGGTGTTACCCAAATAATAAAAGCAAAACACGCCTGTGAGCTGTCTGTGCTGATGTTTAGGTCAGTAGTTGATGTTTGTACTGTATGATAAGCTAAGCGAGGAGTGGCAGTAGTAGTATTAAACTAAACTTGTAGTATCATGTGGAGGTTGTTTGGAATTTATCTGAGGCGCTGTGCGTGCAACCAGCTGATAAAATTTTTTCAGTAGATTAAGTTAATTCTGTGTGGCACAAAAAATGAGGCAGGAGGATAAAACTGAACATTCCTTCCAGCATCCCAGTATCCCTCATCCCTGGGTACTTAGGTATATGGTCAGGCCTGCTCCAGTTCACTGTCAGCTGCCAGAGCCCTCCTTCAGGCCATTTTTTTCACCTTAAAGCTATCTGTCAGGCTGCTAACATGGCAATTGCAGGGGTAAAGCTGGAGAGATGCTCCTTAGCAGAGGTCTCATAGTTAGAGACTCTCCTAAAATGAGGGAAGCTTCATGCACTTCCAGAGTTGTGCTTGCTGGAGTGTCTTTGTGCTCAGCTTTGCCGGAGTAGCCTCCCTGAAGGATGCCAGGGCTGGAGCCTTTCCCTGGCGTTCCTGTGCACTGTAGACAAGAGCACAGTGTTTACTTCACTCACTGCTCGTCCCCGTGAGGAGAGGTAAACACACAAAGTGCCAGAGTTGCTGAGTTCCACGTAAAACGGGGAAAAGGATTGGACAGTGCAGCGGGGGAAGCAGGAGTGGGAAGTGGGATGGCCCAAAGCAGCCCAGATAAAGCTTTCTGTGGTGGAGTCACTTAGTGATACCCAAGGGCAGACACATCTCACCTCTGACTTCCTCCACAAGAAAACACTTTTTTGCACTGATAGGCTGGTAAATCCCATTATCTCTTTCAGGCTTAGGAATTTTTCTCACTTATAAGCCTTCGAAATTTTATTACATGTTTCCTACTTACATAGATTCAGCTCTCTTAATTCATTAATTAATGAATCTCTGTGAGCTCTATGTGGGCCTGTCTTTACAGAAGCCTAAGCAGCTTCTGGTGTGCATCTAGAAAATCTGCATACTCTGGGCTTCTGTTCTGTTTTTCATTTAAAGTATAAATCAGGCAAAAGAGATAAGAAAAGTCATTCTGAACTTCATGAACCTTTTACAGTGGATTCTGTTCTGGGTTATGATAGTTTTAATGTTTTTAGGAGCTGAATTGGAATTTTGTCAAACCTTTGCCTGAGTATCTATATCCAGTTGGCACCCTTTAAAAAATACTAGTCTTACAATGCAAAGAGAAGCAAGGAGAGCAAAACTGATTAGTTTCACTTTTGACTATCGCATTTCCTGGCCTGATATATAAAGCTACTATACTCAATGGGCCTACCCAACCCATTTCTCTCTCACTTCAGTGGCACCAGAAGAAGTGTGGTTTAGGCAGGAAGAGCAGAAAATATTTTGGCTCAATTTTCCAAGAAGGTTTTCAAAATTAATAATAATTATTTCTCATTGACCAAGCCTGGTTGGAGAATTGTCTCCTTCAAAGGGAGCTTCATTTGAATTTCTAAAGAGTTTTTCAAGTTATTATCTTCTCCTCCCCCCCTCTAACAAGGGTTTTGATAATCTTCTTAGCTGGAAACATGAGTTACAAATTTGATTTCTCAGACTGCTGCTTTATAAAGATTCTGTAAAATGTCTTGTCCAGTATTTCAGAGAGGTTCACAGAGAATTCCATGAACAAAAGTACCGTCATTATTTTATCTTTTATCCTGGTTATCTGCTGAGCCTCCCACCCTGGCATGAGATCAGAATTTCCCATTTTATCAGTTATGGACATATTCCTGCAAAATATATGCTTTTAGATCTGGTAAAGTGCTTAGGGCCATCACAGCAGTGCAAGGTGCCTCTCATTTTCCTTCTATACACCTCATCAGGTATTCTATCAGCTGTCCTAAAATGCCCTGATCATGGGAGATAATAGTTTTATCAGAGGCAGGACCTGGTTCCATCTGCTTCTCTCAGGCTGATTTACAGGACTGGAAATGCTTCTGTGCTTCCATTTTTCCTCTTAGTGACCACCACACCTATTAATGAAATGTAGATATCTGGGCAATTTCCTCCCCATTGTTGAAGGGTAATGACACAGCAGGAAAATAAAGTTTGTCTGTTGTATGTCCTACTCTGTAACTCTCCTCTGACTTATGATGGCAGAATACTGGTAAAAATTGTGCAATGCTGGGCAACGAGAATTTAGAATTTTTTAAATAGGTTGACCAAGCAAATCCACCTGTAAAGCACTAGTTAAGTCTTGCTGTGTACATAATGTATATTTATCTACCATTCTCCATTTTCTGGTAATATCCTGAGGTGTTTGTGATTGGTCGCTTTTCTCTCTTTCTTTGAGGCATCCAAAGAGTTTTCATATTGGAAAAATAATTTTGATGCGATGGGCCACAGTCATGCCCCAGTTAGGGCTGTGCTCCATAATGAAGATAATCTTCAGTGGGAGGATTCCTGCTGTGAACTCATTAGATACTCTCCTAGCTGGGAATGGAATTCAAATAAAAATAACAATAACTCTCCTTTCCACCCTCCCCCAGTCCATCTCAGTGCTCACTGAGTAGCTCTCTAGGGATATCTGCGTTTCCCTGTGTTTCACTATTTTAAAGAAGCTTTAAATCAGGGCTTTTTGATGGTTGCTTATGGAATGGGAGTGACAGAAAGGAGAAATAAAACACAAAAGAAAAGAGTTATGAAAATGACAAGCAGCTCTCAGAGTTTCACATTTGATTTGCTTTTGCTTGATTATCTGTTGTTTTAAAAGTGGATCTTATACAAAATGAAACTGGGGGGAGGTGATTCCAACTTTGCAAATATTGTGAAGAAAGAAATCACATTTCCAACATTAGCAAGCAGGACTTGGTTAGTCATAGCTTATGCTGTAGCCACTGAAATATTCTCTGCTTTAATCTATTTGAAACATGTAGAGAAACTACCCTTCAACACCCAGAGATCCCAGCAAGTCTTCAGCTGATGTCATCCATTTGCAAACTAAGTAAGGGAATCCTTAAATCCAGTATCAGCAGTATTATTTTGGATATTAAACTTGCAGCTGAGTTCAGTCCACTGTACTGCCCTGAAATAATTCAGGCCGCTTCCAAGCCTATTTATAAGGCAACTGTTTCAGCTATTAAGTTTTTTTGTTGTGTATTTCATCTGGAATTAATGGGTTTTATTAAAATAAAAAACCTAAAAATCCTCCAAGCCATCCTCTTAAAGCACTGCTCTTCTGCTTTCTTTGGTTTTATAATAGATAGCTGTTGTAAGAGACACCAGGTTCAAAAAGGCAAAGAGATTGTTTTTCATCAGCATCGTGACAGTTGTTAGGGAAAAGAAAGAAGTCCAGAGGGGAGATTTGTGGAAAAGAAGAAAAGGGCATTTTTATCAGTGAGTTTTGTTTACAGGCTGATAAACAGGGCTGCTATCTGGCCACTGGAATCTCTGCCTGGCTTTGGCTGAGATTTAGCACATTTCCAGTGCCTGCTGCAGGTCCTGAAGGGCTGCACGTAAACAGGGTCACGTACACAGGGAACTCTCCTGCTTTTCCTTCAGCCACGGGGCCTGAGGCTGGCACAGAGCTTCGAAGCAAGAAGGCAAACTGCAGGGCTGCAAACTGCATCAGCCCTGGCTCTTTCAACACACTTCATCTGAAACTGTAACATAATTCCTCTCCAATTGCAGAGTACAACACAGCTTTTAAAAATATTAAGAACATTATTCAGCGGGCTTGGTAAAAAACACTCCCTGTTTGATTTTGGTTCTCTTAGGGTTTTCATGCTTCCCAGTAATGCTCTCATTTCCCTGCTCAGTTAAAAGTTGCACTCAAGTTTGTATCTTAGCTGGTTCTTTCACTGTGGCTTTGTTATCTGAGTGCCCTGAACAGCAGCAGAAAAGGCAGCAGTGAGTGATGGATTCCACGTGTGCTCTCTGGATAAGAGTATATGAGAATCTGTTCAGCGTAGAGGAGCTGTTACCTTTCAGGTTTTAATTGAATCACGTTAAATAAGCACAAAATTCACTGGGGAAAAAAGGATTTGGGATACATCTTTTTAGGTACCCTCAGAGATTTTAATATAATGTGGCTCTATAAAAGTATTTTAAAGTATTTTGCACTTGGAAAGATTTTGCATCATCAGGCAAGGAGAGATAAACCAGCAGCAGCAGGAAAATTTAGTGTCAACAGCAGCCACTTGCAACATTTTCACTCATGTTAGGATTGTACTGACTCAGTGCATACTTGTTGTCACTGGTTAAAATCACTCTGTGCTATATTTTCTCTTTCTTTTTTATCTTGTGTTTTGCTAGCACTTATGAGAGTCTTGTCTTTTGAGTTAGTGTGCAGGTAGTGTTTACAGCAGTGCAAGAGATCCTTAATCCTTATTTTTTCCCAATTCCCTTTTTAACCCAGTTTACTAAGGTGCCTTCCTGATCCCTTCAAATAAAGCTTTTTCTCAGCCTTTTCTTCCTGTCACATGTATCAGGTCTTGCATATACATATTTAGAAATAAGTAAATATATACATACATGGATCCAAAAATTAAGCAAAAGAAGCTGTGGAAGAGCCATGGCTGTGGTTGATTCATGCCTAAAATCTGAGCTCTTGGAACTGGTGCATCTTTCTTTGCTGGAAATAAAAGACAGGATACCTCAATACTACTGTAATTCACTGTAATTAACAGAAGGTGATGGATGCTGGGGTTGGAGGAGGGTGGGAGTGAACCAGCACCTCTTGGTTTGGAGACTCTCTGTGGAGCACTAAACTGGGGAGTAATTCCTGAATATATTTTAGATTTAGCCTCTTGTCCTTTATGAAACACTCAGCACCCATAAATCCTATTATTTTCTCTCTGGTCTCCTCAGGGAACTCCATTAACTCAAGACATAATGCACTAAAGTTCAATAAGCTTAGAAAATGTGTTCTCTTCAATGAAATAACATCCTATCACCAGTTACCACTTCCATGGCATTCCCTCCTAATCTTGTGCCTGATCATGAAAGCATCACTGATGAATCAAGAGCTCTCTCATTCCTATCTGCAAAAAAAATCAAAATCTTCTTAATTCCTGTGATATTAGTCTTTCTCCTTCTCTGTTCTGTTCCTTTCCTAATGGGGTTAACTCATATTGGTGCTTAAGCTTGAGCTCAGATTTGAATTTCAGGGTATTCTCAGGTACTGAGAAAAGTCTGTATTTAGTAAACTGAAGCTTGAATGACAAGAATTTTATCATGTCATTATCTTAAAATGCACTGACAACAATGTGCAGTGTGTATTAAAAACCTGCAGAGAATTAGGATGTGTGAACTTTTTAAGAAATAGTTTAATTAACCACTAAATAATGTCCTTTGTTTGCAACATTATTGGTTTTGACAGTGTAACTCTTAGGTTTTTTTATCATTAAGGAGCAGGTGGCCAAATATTGGAAATTGTTTTCCCTTGGATGTACACACACCTTTAGACTGTTCTTCACCCTCCATATCTCCTACTGCTGTTTTTTCCCATAAAATTTATTTCCCAGTGTATAATGAACAAAAATCCTTTCTGGTTGTATCTAGAAGTGGAATGAAATAGAAAAGCAACGTTTTAGGCGTTACAGAAAAAGGGAGAGTGTGGTGATTGCCAAGTGCCTTTTTGGGACTTGGAACAAGAACCCTTTACCTAAGGCACTTAGGAATTCCCCAATAAAAGAATGCAAACCAGAGTACTTTGCAGTAGAACAGGAAGAATAACCTTGCAGATCTAGGTGTTGAATATCAAGAGAAATTGCTGCAGGAATTAGGTGATTATATGTGTTAGGTTATTGCAACTGCAATCAACAATTTGCAGAAACCACCAGTGATTGTTTTTGTCCTTGATTTTCATTTCCAGCAGGTGCCTCCTTCAGGTCATGCTGAGGGGCTCTTGAAGGACACAGTAGAAAGAGTGAGGTTATAAAAATCCTCCAGGTCTCTTAACCAGACATTCCTGAAGCTTAAAAGATTCTTCAAGTGTGCATTTATAATTTTATTTAAAAGTAGAGGCTTCTCATCAGGAGCTCCTTTGGTTCAATTAGATGGCCAAGCTAATACTGCTAATTATTGCTGATTTAGACCTGATCAAGAGATTGGCTTTGAGGTAGTAAAACCAATAGAATTTTGTTAAAAGATCTGTTTGATAGCCCACAACCTATGATGGGTGTGTATTTCCCACACCTTAAGGTATTGTACTTTCCCAAAGAGAGCATAGAGGGAAAATATCAGATTAAAAGCCAAGTAAACAAAATAAGAAACTCCCATCATTCCCCAAGAAACCTCTCAGCCATGAAAACTTGAATCCCAGTCTGACAAAATCCAAGTCCAGGGTAGATAGATGGGAGAAAACCCAAAGATTTCAGGGCAGGTCATGGGAAATGTCACCTACCTTGACCTTGATTATAATCATTAATAATTGCTACAAGGCTCGTGTTGTTTTTAAGGAATGCAGTAATGAAATTTCAGCTCCCTAAAACTGTAACCAAATTTTGCATTTAATGTTAGAAGGCTCTTTCCTTGGAGATCCTGCTGCTTACATAGTAAATAGGGCTTGTCATCTTTGTTTTCTTCTCTAAACATGACTGGAATGTTTAATATTGTTGCTAAATAGAATATAAAAGTAACTTTTGTCTTAGGAAGCAAAAGAAGGAACTTGATTATATCACAAGTTTCCATGTTTTAAAGGAAGTAATTTTCTTTTTTTCTTGTTACTTTACATGATCATTATTATTGATATTGTCAATTTTTACTAGTTCAAGCACCCAAAATGCATTTTAATGGCTGCTGCTTTCAGCTGAGAACAGCACTATGGTATGTGACAGCCAGCAGGAACTCTTGCAAACACACTGTGATTGCTATACCAGCCAAATCTCAACTGCAATCAATTCCTTTGTGACCTGCAAAATGCCAATGAATGCTCTTCTCCTGAACTAGGATCTTAGGATTTCTTTTTCAAGTCCACCCATATTGGGTAGTTAGGGTGGTAGATAGACTTGCAGAATCCTGTATGATGAGGCCTCAGAAATTCTGTGTATTCTTTAAGTCCTCCTAGAAATAAAAATCTTATACAGAATGATGCATCTCTACTATAGAATTTATAACTGGATTTGAAATACCCTAGAAGGGTGATCAATCCCTTATAACTTCTGCTTATGCTTTTTTCACTAGGAGGTATAGATGGGACTGTTTCTCTGTAGCCAAAATGCATCTGTGGATTTTTTCTGTTTGTCATCATCACATACCAGACCAGAAACAATTACTTGACTTGTGTAATTCTTCAACTTTTAAGCTGGGTATTAACTTGCAGTCCCAGCTTCAGTTCCACTTTCCCATGCCATCTGCTCACCTCTTACAACTCTCTTCCCCAACAGAATGGAAGACTGGTGGTCAGAGGTCAAAATTCTCTTTATAACAAAGCACAGGGTTGGATTTGATTTTAGAGGACTTTCCCAAGCTAATTCTGTGATTTTTCCAGTCTGATTCTATGATTCTATAACTCATTCAAAAATTGGTCTATGAGGAACAATAAATGGCAAACCAGGCTTCTCCAAGGCTGATCCCTCCTGGATCCATGGAGACCTTTGGGGACAGGCCACACTTACAGAATAAATGCACCTCTTATTGACTCTGTCTTACACTTCATAATCTTCCTTAGACACTTTCTGAAGGAGGATTCTACTCTGCTTTTGAGAAATTTCAGACAGGTCATTATTGAACACACTCCTTTCTTTGAAACTGGGATTCCTGCTTCCTAAAGCCCATAGATCTGTTCCATATTCCAAGTGCAATTTGCTATGCTCTTTAAGGATCTTGTGTTGGTTTTTTGTGTCTGTGTTGTTTTTGTGTTTGGTTGTTTGCTTTGGTTTGTTTTTTCCATGCCGTGGTAAGACAGCACTGTCATTTTTGTAATCTCTATAAATGTTTTTCTTTTATGAATATTCCCATTTATAAATACTGTCTCTGTTGTAGCATAGAGATTTGATTTCATACTAGTCCAAGTCATTGTGTGATCTCTAGACACTTTGGAGATAAACACAAGTCCCTGGGAACTTCTGTTGCAACTCAGAAGTAGCACAGCTGAGTATCAGCACGATCTGAGTTTTGACACAAGGCTCTTTTTTTCTTCTTTAAATGCCTTGGAATGTACTTCTTGAAGGCTTCTGCAACTGAATTACATTAGAGCCTCCCACCTCCACTTTTACTGATAAAAAATTGGCTGTTGAGCATTTCTGGGGGGAGATGAAATGGAAATGTTGTTATTGATTTATGTGTACTGTCTTCATTTACTTGGCTGTGGTAGATTGAAGAGTTGTTTATTGGTCCCTGGGTTCCATTAATCAGCATTCCTCCTTCTCACACCCGTGGAGGGCCTACAAAGCCCTGTGCCTACAAAGCCCTGGCTTTAAATTTGTGCAACTCATGGGGCCTCAGGAGAATCATAAAACCATCCTGGTTTGGGAATGTCTTCAGAAGGAAAGCCAAACTACAACTGTCAATTGTGTCTGGGTAATAAAAAACTAAATAGTGGCATTTTCTGTATTTTTTTGGTGGTACCCATCTATATTCTTTTTCTGTACAGATCTTTAGGAGTATAATTTGCAAATTCGAGGATTCTCTAGGAAATAATCTCCCTGACAACATTTTACCTGTTCCAAATGTCCTGGAAGAGGGGAATCTGTTAAGGAAAAACTGTCCTTCAGCTGCAAAGCCATGAGCTTATGATACCCATTTTCAATTAGCAATACATAAATTGGCACGAAAATCATGATGCCACCCAGGTTTTTTTCCACGTTTCCCCTTACCCTAGTTGAGTTGCTGTTGCATAATGTGGGGGTCTAGATGCAGGTGGCAGAGGGACCTCCTGAGCCTGCTTTATTCCTGTTCAAATCAGCTCAGACACGTGGCAGTCAGGCTGAAAGATGCATTGCAGAGGAGTCATTGCTGCTGCCAAAATATTTGAAGGAGGCAAGAGGAAAGCTGGGTGGCAAAGGACTTCTCAAGATGGAGAAAGATGATTTTAACCTCAGATATATTTGGCTCATAAAAGTGGGATCAGTGTCGAGAATCTGCTACTGGCAAGGAGAAGGCAAAGGGATGAGATTTTAATTATAAGCATATTTATTAATGGGTGCAGGGACATCATAGGGAGAAGAAGTTTTCATTTCTAACACGTGCAGTATCAATCATGAATGATCTTAAGGTTGCAAATGGGAATCTACCTTCAGGCAGAGGGCAAAAAAGATGATTTGTATTAAATATACTGAGCCAATTTCTGTCTTCTGATGTAAGCACACAGATTCTCTCCAACTCCATGGCGTCCTATACTTGCATTTTAAGGCATAATTTTAATCCATACTCATTAACAATAATTAAAATTTCAGTTCAAGAATGGGCTGAGGAATATGTGGCTGTGGAGGAATTAGGGCCAATGTAATCTACTTTATCAATCTGCATTTCCTAAGGTACTTTGTAAGGTGCCTCCTCATAAGAAATTAGAATGTTCAATTCAGTTATTTTCAGTCCTGGATGAATAATATGAACAGGCTCAACCTAAATTCCAGAGTGTTTGACAATTGAAATACAATTAGAAACCTTAAATATGTATATTTTAAGTCTTTCATACAGATACAACGATATCATCATTTCACATGAAAGCATTTTTGATGATAGGGATGCAACTCATGGATGAGATTTCAGTCTTCATACAAACTCTTGATAAAGTTTCACTAAGTAAATCTCAGGAGATGGTTGTGCTAATACCTACCTATATTTTGAGTATGGTGCTGCTTATGCTCTTTATTACCTTCATGATTCTTGAATTTTACACAGAAATATTTAGGATAATTTGTTCTTAAAACTGAGACCAGTTGGAAAGGTTGGACCTTTCAGGAGGAATTGCTTTATTGCAAGGGGGATTAAGCATTGGAAGGGGCTGCCTGGGGAGGTTTGGAATCCCCATCCCTGGAGGTGTCCAAGGTAAGACTGGGTTTGGCATTCAGTGCCATGGTTTAGTGACAAGGTGGGGATTGGTCACATGTTGGACTTCATGATCTTGGAGGTCTTTTCCAAGCTGGATGGTTCTGTGAAGATGTGGAAAAGAGCTCCTAACCATTAAAAAAAGATGAATTCGTGACTTGCCACATAGAAATGAGACTGGAATTATCTGATCTAAATTCTCTTTAAGGCAAAGGTTTAGATGAGATTTCAAAAAACAGTTAAAAAAATGGTGGAAGTTTAATGTATTAAACAGTATTTTTGTTAAGTATTGTTTTTGAAGAAAAGTGCACATTTCCTCTGAGGCACATATCTCAAACCTACCCTGACTCGAATCTGATTGTGTTTCTGATACATCATTAAAAGCTAAATAATTATTTCAGCAAGTTTTCCTTTGGAAGCAGAAGAATATGCAGGGACACTTGTTAGTGTACTTGAATATCAGAAATGGGAGGTTCTGGTGCTGTAACATGTATTGTTTAGCTTCACTGGTGTTGTGCTCAGCAAACGTGGGTGTTTAATGCTGGACAAACTCCTGCCTGTGTGGTGAGCAGGGTTCAAGTAATGCAAGGGCAGAAGCACTAATGTATAAAATTGAAAATGGAAATAAAATGGAAAATGTGCTTTGGGAAATACTAATGGCTAAATGAAGGAAGAGGAGACTTTTTCAAGGAGGAGGTGATACAAAAGAAGTGGATGGAGGAAAGAGACATTTCCTGGGTAAGTACAGAGAGTTTCCTGACCATAACAGCATTAAAAATCACAAACTCATATTTATATTCAGCAGGAAGATAAAACAAGATCACATATTTTTTTTAATCCTCACAAAACTCATCTTTATATACAGCAGGAAGATAAAACAAGATCACATAAATTTTTTAATCCTGTCTGCAGATTTTCATGCTTGTACCTTTATCATTCTGTCTAAAAATCATGGTCACCCCCTTTCCATCCCAGTAATAGATTATTGCATTAAAATGAAGGGACTAGATATGACCAGGAAGAGGAAGTGAGTGGGCCAGTTTATTTTTCAAGTAGTTCACTGCAGAGTAAATTTGGCTGTGGCAGAGAAAAGCTGAAAAGTTTATAAGATTACATTTTTTTAAGAATTCACCCCCATCAGTGCTTCTATTAAAAAACTGGTAAAGAGATTTAAAAAAAAACAAATGGGGATGATAGGTAATTGTACATAAACCTCAGAGCTGGTATCGTGTGGCACAATCATTTTTCCATGCTGTCCCAGAAAATTTGGGATCCAGGCTGAAATCCTGGCTTCCCTCAAGTCAGTTCCAAAGCTCCAGCTGTAATTGCTGTGATGTGGAGAGTTAGATGAGATCCAGCATTTCCTCAGTTACCAAAATCCTTCAGTGAGATTATTTTGTAAGAATGTGAAGCAGGACAGGAGAAATCAGTGCCATTCTTACAACTCTTCCAACCTAAGGGGGCAGCTTTTATTTTCATCTTCTTTATGCCTGCATTTTTTAATGCCACATTTGGAGACAGAATCTTTAATCTGTTAGAAATTTCATCACAAGAAACTGATATTTTTGCAAGGTTTTCTTTTATTCCTGTGACATATGTTTTCACTTCTTTGAATTTTGACTTTATCTTTCTGTTCAGGATGAATGATCACCCAGAAAATCCTGATTTGTGTGAAACTATTCCCTAATACAGTTGAGAACCAGACATCCACCCCTTCACATTTCAAATACAAGCTATAAATAAATAAATCTGTCATTAAGTAGAATTATTTCCAGCTATGTCTACTGAAAGAAGAAAAGCTTAAAATTAAAACTAAAAAGATGAATGAGTCCAAACTGCTAAAGGGCATTTTCTGTGTTGTACATGACCTACTTTAAAACTCACAAATCTTTAAAATGCCAAAATCAGCGACTTTTTACTTTATACTAATGAGACAATGCAAAAAATCAAAATCTTCTGTATTTTCACTAGTTGTCTCAATATAGAGAATAGGCAGAGCATTTAAAGGTATAATTTCTAAAAGGTGTTGTTCTTAATCTTTATGTATGGGATGGTGGAAAATAATTCTGCAAGATTATTACAAATACTTTTCTGTCCCTTTAAGTGAATACAGCTTTTAGAGACTTTATCACAGAATAATCTGATATTTAGAAATGAACTTGAATTATAAGGGCATCACATGCACAGCAACATCTCTTTTCAGAGCCAGTTGAAGAGAAGTTTTTCCTTCTTTCACCTCTCTGTAGTATAAAAAGGTAAAATGTATCTTCACTTTTCTGGGTAGAGGCTGTGAATATGAATGTGACTGCTGGTCTGCCCTAAAATAAATATTTTCTAAATTTTCTGTCAAAAATAAGGATTCTTAAGACATCTTTTTCTCATTTCTGTGTCTTCTGTATAGATTTCAGCTGTTGCATATAGTTTAAATTTACTACCCTCAGATTATTTCTGTATTCAGAATAAACATGAAAGGCAGAATCTGGACAGTAATTAGTAATTTCTGATAACATTTTATATATTTTTTTTTCTGCATTTGTCTGCAGAACAGTAGTTGGGACTAAATTCCAGTGTAAATAGAATGAAAACATATCCT
Source organism: Toxostoma redivivum (assembly GCA_013397375.1). NCBI lineage: Eukaryota > Metazoa > Chordata > Aves > Passeriformes > Mimidae > Toxostoma > Toxostoma redivivum. The sequence goes on along the minus strand of VXBI01004859.1, from coordinate 479,874 downwards.
TTTAAAAACAGATAATTTTATTATTGTTGTGATAAATAAAGCAGGGAAAAATTGCATTAAAATGTTTTTGCTCAGAGAACAATGTGCAGACAAGATATAATCAGTGGCCACAAGAAACATCTTCAATTATAGATAGTCTGTAAGGTCACTGTAAATTACTGGAACTAACAGGACTTAGCACATGAAATATTAAAAGGTAAATATCCAAGGAATTATTTATAAAATAAAAAATAATAATATTTCCTACAGCATCAAGAAATTACACATTACTGACTTTTAGTTCAACAGCAAAAGGAGTTTTGTTTACTTTTTAAGCTAATAATTGATTAAATATTCTGCTTTTTCCAGCCTAGTTAGGGCATACACAAAACAAAACAAAACAAAAAAAAAAAAAAAAAAAAAAAAAAAAAAAAAAAAAAAAAAGACAAAAAGAAAAAAGCTGTTTTCTGTGGGAACTGAGATTATTAAATTCCAGAGGGAGAAAGGTGAAAGATTAAAAAAGGCAGAACTGAGGGCAGTGATTTGCTGCTGTCTGGGTAACCTGCTTTTTGCCCTCCAAGCATCTTGAAAGCAGGTGCTGACTCACCACCCTGATATTTGTTAATCACAGCATCCATCACCAAATATCAGGGACCTTATTACAGGCTGACACTGGGAGACAATGTTTGCTTTGTTAACTTTGGGGTTTGGGACTTGGCTTTGGATTGTATATTAAAAAAACCCCAAACTAACAACTGTGGGTTTGTTAATTTCTTTCATGTCCTTGTCTGCCTTAAATGCAGTTTCAGCCATGAATTTTGCCTGTCCAAAGTATCTTTCATGCTGCCAGTGCAGAGAAACTTCACCTTCCCAAAATGCCAATAATGGAGGTTCTTCTCATCATGAAAATTACATTTTAATGGAGTTGGAGCAGTCAATTTTCACAAAGTGAAATGCATTCATTTTATGAATTTGTACAATTGTTGCTCTGCTTATGTGGAGAAAATTTTTAGAAATTGAGGACTTGATTGTCATATATATCTTATTTTGTATGGAGGGCTGAGATTTTTAGGCCACTAAAAATTATATCAAAGTACCCAGAACTGTAGAACACAACCTTGTAAAAATAGCTATACCATAAAGTTTTTAAATCACCAATGATTTGTTATTTATACAAACTTTATTTTTATATACAATAATTTTTATAAAATATACAACCCCCAACAGAGTATTCTTTTTGGTTTATATATATATTAAAATGGCAAAAATCCAAGAAGGAAGAAATTTTCCTTCTCCAGTGGCATTCCACTTCTTTCCTTCTGTGAGGTTGTAACACTCCTAAACTACTCATCAACTTTAAAAACAAAGAGTCAGATGTGGGACTTGTGCCAAAATCATCAACATTTATTAGTTTGCTTTCTTCCTGCTATATTTCGGTATTTTTGTTGAAAAACAGACTTGTGCATGGCAGAATAAGTGCACTGTGTGCATTATAAACAATCAGCATTTTGAAAAACTCAGGGTAATTTTAAATGATTTTCTTTTTCTTAGAATGAAGTAGAATTCACACTAGGAAGACTCAATAAGCTGTAGGTTTTGATTTTTTTTTTTCCTGGCCTGGTTTCAATAGGTAAAGGGTGTGGTGCTCTCACTTGAAGTTTCCATTCATTGTGTCCAGTTCTCTCTGGGATTGTAAACTGCAAGTTAAAACTGCATTTAGTTGTACTTAGGAATATAAATTTTGTATCTATAGCTGCCTGTATTTGCTGTCTTTTCTTTTTGTAAATCTTTACCTAAACCTTTTAAAAAGTTTAGTTTGTCCAGCACTTTAAATCTGTGGAGTTCCTTTATTTTCATTAATGAACCCTTACTCAATAGTTCTTCCTCTGTATCCTTAACTTAGAAAAATGTTAGGGGTTTTTCTATATCATAATAAAAATTTCATAGAAAAGTATCAAAAGCAATCTCTTGAGGTGGGATCTTCAAGAGGATTTTTTGGTACAGTAAAAATGATTTATTTAAAATTTGAATTTTGAAAGCTAATACATAAACAGTGGTTGTTCTCTTTGAAATTTGCACTTGAGTTCCCTTGCTTCCAAACAGATAAATTTTTTCCTTATACTAACATGATGCTTGAATTCCAAATTTTGTGTAAATAGAACTTCATATTCATTGACAACACAGAATTTTTGATGAGAAGGCACTGGGAGAGGTATCAATAATTTATAAAAGCCATTTTTAAATCAATGAGTAGAACTAATAATCAGTGAAGAGCAGAAAGCTGACATTGATAATTCAAATATCTCTCATCTGCATGAGAAAATCAGGAAGCAGTACAGTCACAGAAGGAGGACATGATAAAGTGTTGATATGAATGCAATATAATATTAATTACTCATTTTGGAAACAAAGCAGAGCTAGGAGAGTCTACATGTACCATGAAAAGTAGTTAAAATTAATGAGTACTGTTGAGTCTTCCTACTCCTCAGCCATCATAGTCAGCCAGGCATTGTCACAGATAGAAATTTCTGATGCTTTCCCTCCACAGAAAAGGTCCTCCCAACAATCCACAGTTCTCATTCCCACTTGACATCCAGTGAAAATTCATCTTTTACTGTGATTTCATCAGTTGATCTACAGGTAGCATTTGGCAGCTGCCTTGCTCTGAATTGTGTGTTTTCTAGCAAGGTGGCTTAGAGCAGTTTCTGAGTCTGCATTTTGGAAGCACAGGGCCTCTCTCCCTTGCCATGCTCTCTAAGAACGCTCTGTTCCAGGTCAAACAGGAGCTTTTTTCCATTCCTTCACCATCAATTCCTCCAGAGCTACAGCACTTTCTGTGCCTGCCTTCTCTTTTTTGAGAGAAGCAACTACAGCTGAATTTTGTCCTGAATCCTGATGGCCTGACCTAGACACCTTCTAGAAACAGCTTTGGAGGAGAGAACCCTGGGCTCTGTAGTTCATGTTTAGACACAGTGGTTGTTCACAAGAAGTTTTCCAGCAACTGAGCATAAAATAAACTCTCCTCCCTGTCAAACCAATGTAGTTTTGACCCTCTGAACTCAAACTCGCTCTGGCCCCTGGTGTCATCACAATGAAGTCCATTTGGAAAGGGTGCTTTTAGAAGCTTTCTAAGGAGCAATTGAGGTGTTCATATTTTTAAATAAAATACACATCAAACTGTTCACTTGAGATGGGGATGGAAAATCAACTTTTTTCCTATAAGTAATAGATACATACTGAAGTTTTCTAGCAGCTTACTGCTAGTTTGTCCCAAAACCATGTAGAAATTGAGCAAAATTAAAGCCTTAAATTATTTTCTCTTTGTTGTGGCAAGATATAAGCTGACATTAAGTTACATACAGATTTTTCTCCTGCAAGGGAAAAAAATTGATTGTTTCTACTGCTGATGAAATTTCCTTAGTGTCTTATTGGTGGTTTCAGGAAGACTCTGAAATATTATGCTGACCTGAACCTAAACAGGCAGGCTCTCTGCTTTTATTATTTATATTTTTCTTACTATTATATTTTCTGTATGTTAAATATTCATGAATGGTAAATCACAAATTTTCTTCATAGTGTTCCTTCAACAGGGAGTAAGGAAAATAAAAATCCATGAGGATCTACCGGTGTCCAAAGAGAGCTCAAAGCAACTTGTGGGGCCCATCCTGGTTTTGAAAACATCTCTGATTTTTGTTGGTTTTCATAGCCTAATTTGGTTGAAAAATTCTTTTATTTAATAATGCAGAGATAAATTATAAATGGGCAAAATATGGTGAGTAGGGAGCAAACCAGCACTGCTTGGTTTCCTGTTGTTCAGTTACTTGCATTCATCAGAACTGAAAAATCAGTCTAGACCAAACTCCATTGAATTTTAGAGTATTACTGATTTTCTGCTTGGGCCAGAGGGTTCACACTGAATTTTGGGACACACTTGTCACATTTGAAGAGAACCTGGCCAATCTATTGTTTGAGGTGGTGATGGCAGGAACCCTTAGTGCTCTTGATTTACAGCTGCATGAAATTTTGGCTTCACTGCAAGTCTTGGGATTTATTCAAGCCAGGACTCAAATTTAAATACAGAACTTATGAATTTTTATGAAAACAAACTGAGAAAACATCAGAGAAGATCCCAGTGTGTTGGGATGGCACGTCAGAGACAGCAAGTCTCATTATTCATTTCCTCTTTTCTCCCTTCCACACTGACTGCAAACACACCAGGAGACAGCTGCAGTAAATCTCCTCCAGTTTTGCATAATGAAGAGAGTTGAGTCAAAGTTTTATGTTGGTTGAGATAGCCATGAAGCTCATTTAAAAAAACCAACTCATTTGCTAAAAAAAAAAAAAAAATACTGTTTCCAGGCCTTAAATATTTCTCCTTTCCAATTTTCACTTCATTTTCATTTTTTATCCCTTCTTCTCTTTTCTTTGTAAGTATGAAGTAACAGAAGGAAAAAGGAAAAGAGAAAGATACTAAAATCTAGAAAATTTAGGGTATTTTTTTTTAGTATTTTTTTAATCTGGTTCAGTCAGCTTGAACTTTCAGTTTTCAAATAATTGTCAAATTTCTCGAAGGGCTGGCAAATATAAGGGAGTAGAACTTCCAGGATAAGGATATTTTAAAAAGGACAATGTAAGAAAGTATCTAGTGAACCTGCAGCATGATGGGAGAGAAATTTTGAGCCAAATAAAAGAGAATGAATTATATTGGATAGGTTTCCAAGGCATAACAGAACTGTTCCTCTGTTTCACCAGATTTGTGGATAGATAGCCTTAAAGAATAGAGCACCTTGACATAGAGGAGTTGAAAATATGAGTGTTTTTGGGTGTTTTTCTTGGTGGCAGTTAGAAAAGGTATTAAATTTACTGACATTGAGTGGATTTCTCTTCTCAACAGCTTTCTTTGGTTTCTGGGTGTTGAAATAAAATGGCATGAGGTTAAGATTAGGCTAGGTCACAGAACTTTGTTTAGCTTTAGCAGGCTTTCAGCCAGGGAATTTTGTGAGGCTCAGCTTCCTTGGAGAGGTGTATAGCTGGCCCATGCCGTGGCACCTGCTCCTCTGGGAACCAGCTGTGGGTGTAAGGCCAATCTCAGCTATGAGGGGAATTTCCATGAGATAAAATGAGTAATTGAGGCTGATACCCCTCTGACATCACAGCCCAGGCCTGATGGCCTCCATTTTCCAGCACTTCCAGCTGAAATCCTGCCCTGCAAAGACCACTGGGGCCTCCTTTTCTGAACACCCTTTTCCAGAGCACATTTTGCAGCCAGCAGGTCTTTGTCCCTGGGAGCTCAGCCAATCCAAACACTCCCACACCTTTGCTGACCAGGGAGGAGGCCTTCCCAAGTGCTCTGAAAAGGAGTTATTATGGAGAGGCTGTGCTCTGGGCAGTTGTACAGGGCTGTGCTGGGAATCCCTGCTCAATACCTGGCTGGGAGCTGACACCTGAACTGGGCAGACTGCACACAGATCACTTTGCTGGTGAACTGGGAGCTTGAACTAATAAAATAAAGCAGTAGAGAAGTGAAGAGCTGAAGCATCTCAGGAATGACACAACCCTTGTGCTTCCCAGTGTGCACCTTAAAGAACATTCTCACCTCTCTCTGGGAGTGGCCTTTTCAGACAACAGCAGGTCAAGGTGTGCAGAAGATGCACATCAGAGCATCAGTGGAATGCTAGAAGGAGCTGCTTACTTTTTGGGTGGGATTATATGTGTAGTTAGAGAGTAATTATAACAAAAGATGTTGTAGTGTTCTTGGTATTACAACAGAGAAGGTGATATAAGTCTTATCTAAATCTAAAAAAATGCACATACCTGCTTAATAACAGGAAATAAATCCTAAATGTTCCATTTTTATCCAGTTACTAATAGACTCAGTATACATGGTGGTCATGTGCTTGGTACTTGGAGGTTACCATGACAGATTAACCAGCACAGGCAGCAGTTGTAGAAGGAAAGCAGAATCAAGGCTGTAATATCTGTACCATTCAGCTATTGGATCAGTGCAGGCAAATAGAAATCATACTCACTTGGTCTTATCCCAAATTTGGGAAAATTGAGCAGGTACATCCATTGGCACTTTATAACTTGAACCTTTACAAGTGCTCCTTTCCCTTTTGTTTTCTTCTATGCAATTGTTTTCATTCTTTCCCAGGTGAAGAGTCTACCCCCATAAGGTGGAATAGTTACAATGACACTAAAAGTTAATTGGTAAAATTGATGAAAAAAGAAATTTTTTACAAACTCTTCCAGTATGTATTCAAACCTTCAAAGAGGAGGCATAAGAAAATGTTGACAGAGATCTACCTTTTCTAAGAGTTACAGCGAGGTTTTTATTTAACCTTGCTTTAATTTATGGGAAAGGGAGGGAGAGCAGACTTGACACCTCAGGTCAATTTTGGTTTCTTCAGGGCTGGCCCAACAAAGCAGTAAATGTTGACATTTTCAGTGGGGAAAAAATAGTCTTCTGTGTCAGTGGAAGACAAGTGGGAGGAAATGAAAGCTAAAAAATAAAATAAAAGGTACTTGGAATACTCTCATGGGACTGAAGGAATTGAAAGAAGCCATTCAGGTGGCTAAGGATGTTGATTTAGAGGAGCTCCCTTCTTTTTGTCAACTCTTACCTTGCTACAAACCTTCTAGAGGAAACAAAAATTAATATTGAACAAAAATTTTAATTGCCACATCATAGGCATATCCACAAGCAATGTCACCTTTTACAGACCAAAAAGTCTATGAAGTGTAATAAAGCTACACTTCTGTGGGAAACAACAATAAACAAATAAATGCAGTTGGAGCAGTGGATTGACTTGAGGCTGTAAAATTGTCATTTAATATATCTCAGATTAATTTTTAATTAATTAAATAATTGAGGTTAATTTATTTGTGTCCTTGTGCTGTGCTGCATCTCATGATTCAGCTGTCATTTGTAATTTCCATATTTAGCTATTTGTGTCCCTCCAGCCTTCATGCTGGAATTTCCCTGTTCTTTAGGGACAGGAACTGAGGATGTCCCAGGCATCCCAGTCACAGGAGTTAAATTGCATCACCTGAGATTGGGTGGCTGGAGTCAACCTTGTCTTCAGTGAGCAGAAGAATGTCACTGATGTAATATTCACTGGAACTGTTCCTTCTCCCACAGTTTGGGCTTCCAAACAAATAAATGCACTTGGAGCCCTGGATTTACTTTAAGCTGTAAAATTGGCGTTAAATGCATTTGAGGTTAACCATCTGTTAATGACATTAAATGAAAGATTGAGCAAGTCAAATAAATGTAAGTGATAGCTCTTGGAAGCCTTTCACCTGCCTGTAACCATGACAAAAAAGTGAAAATTCTCAAGACCAGTTTTGGTTTCTGCATATGAATTAGTTGGCTTTAACTGTAATCCTTCAGAACCTGATTTTAGCATAGTTCCCTGCTTTTACCTTGAGTTTATTAAATTTTTATGTCTCCCATATTCTATGCATTTAATTTTCCAGTAAATGGCCACAGTGCAGTGGTTTCCCAGCAGTGAGGTAATACTACAGAAATAGTCCAAGCTGAGTATGATTCGAAGTGTTACATTTTTGCCTTTGTTTCTTGGGTTTTTTTTTATTCCTTCAAAAAATAGCTCCAGACTGTTTAAATTTTTTATAACAGGAAATGTATACAGAGCTTTGCTGTTTATAAACAGCACCAACTGTGCCACTGATACAGTGCCTTACCTCCTTGGGTGCAGAAGCACCCTGCAGATTTTTAACATTATCAGCCTGCTTGACTAAGGGTTTTTTTTTCTGGTCTTCATTTTAAGTGAAGGCCTAGATAAAAGCTAATTGTTTGAAACTCCCTTATTAGACAGAAGCCAGTGCACTTATATCTTTCTGAACAAAAAAAAAAAAAAAAAGAATCCACTGAGGAAGCTCAAGGCTTTCTGTTTATTTGCAAAGTGTCAGGAAAACTCTTCAGTGATTCTTAGTGCAGGACTCTGGATAAATCAAGGTGGAGAAATAACTCATCTCTTTTTTTAACTATTCCAGTTCACTTTATGTTGGACTAAAAGGCAGCAGTTACCAGCTCTATATGTCAGTACAATCGAATTCTCTCGGTATTTTATGGAGAAATGAGATTTGCTGCCTCTGTTCATCCATGACCCCTCCTTCTCTAAGAGCCACCTGACTTCTCTACCTCTTCTGTCAGACCCCTTTTCCTTTTGCAAAGGGCTGAGTAAATAGTTAATTCATTTATGGAATAAAACTATACACTGAGTGCTGTTTATTGTCCCCTTCTCTGGGATGGGCAAGCATAGTCCCACCTAATGCCAAGAAAATGCCTTCTTTGGCTCCAGGCTTTATTGGGAGCCATTCTGGAGCCAAGGACATTTTGAGGCCTAGATCCAAGTCTGTATGGAGAGGGCAGTGCATAATATTTTGTGAAAGATGGAAACATAACAGTTGAATTCATTTAATAATTATTAAATGCGTATACCTTGTCAATGTATTAGGCCTCATTTTCATTTTGAAATTACCCCAACAGAAGACAGAGGCAAGCATTGGAAATATTGCAACTGATCTTAAATTCAGTTTCTGAAAAAAAATATTTGTCATGGCAGCTTCCAGCTTGTGCCCTTTTTATTGCAATCCTGCTTTGCCCAGTCCTTCTCTCATTTTCAAAATGTGTTTGAATCCTTAAAAAATGCCAGATTTTACCAGAAAAATAGAAAGAAGGGATCTCTTTGCTGACTCTGCTGGTAATGATGCATCATGCTTTAAAACAGCTTTCCTATAGTTTTTTTTTTATTTTATTTTTTTTCTTGAAACAATATATTTAGAATAGGAGTGTCCTTTTTTTAGTTTTTGCTTATAGATATATATATTTTTTTAATGGAGAAACCAAATATATGTAATAAGAAAAGAGTGCACAGGCAAGTGTCAGTATTAGGAGAGCCTCTTCATGATAAGTAAAAATATTTTAAAGACTGCTTCTCTGCAGTGCTATGTTTTCTGTAGTATTGTGAGTTTAAATTCAGGGTAAATTTTCAACCTTGAAATGGGATGAAAATCAGTCTGGTTTTCTCTCTGGGAGTCAAACAGCATTGGTTTTTTGTGTTCCTAATCCAAAGCAGAAGTAGTGAAAAGGACTTCTGGATTGAGGTTATTTGCTAAACTTCCTTATTTGTAACTGACAATAATTCAGATCTGGAAATCTGATCCTGACTCACCCATCTGGCTTTTTATTTGTAGAAATATAGGTCAGTACAGTTCTAACAGAGTGAATCATGCAAGTATTTTTATCTGCAAGAATAAACCATATATACATTTTGTGTTACTCCCAGGGCTCCTCTCCTGCCTTATGGAGTTTTTGGGGGAGAATGTTGAGTGTTTGCATTCTTGTGTGTGCATCTTGTAATCTCTCAGCCTGGAGTTTTCTGCAAGTGTTCCAGTAGATTTTGTATTCCTGTTAGTCAGGTGCACCTGGAAAGGCATCCACTCTACTGGTAGGAGTGACCTGAATGAGGGAGAACATCCTCTACAAAAAACCAACCGCTACAAAATCTTAAAATATTTCCTGTCTGTCTTTGAGATAAACACCACCCATACTTTAAAAATCTGTTGATGGAATGAAAGTAATGCCACCTGATGCTGAACTCTACTTTCTTTTTAATTGTACATTTAATCTCTCTTAGGAAGTTTCTGACCATTTCAGCAACATTATGTCCCTTTCTGAGGTATCCTGACATCTGCCCTAAAGGCTGGTTGAAAACCTCATTGTAGAAGGGACACCAGTGGTGTGAAGCCAATGTTAACTCAGCAGAACAAGTAGTGGTTTTCATCTTCTGTTTGCATTTCCTTTCCCTCCCCTTTTTGGCTGGAAAGAAATACAGTAGGTCATGCTCAGTCTGCTTTGTCTCCTTCTGTGCCCAGTGAGGTTGGAATATTACTTTTTACTATCCAAATCAATATGTTCCAAAGTAATATTTTTTTAATTTGGATTTTCATATTATGTACATGGTATGTATTGGGTCATAGGAAATGGTGTGTTTTTTCTTTTATAATAAGATGAAAAATGGTATAAATATTCTGAGAGGATTTTCAGTTCAGCTCCCTTCATCTTAAATTGATTGCACAATTTTTCTTATTCAGTTGAAAGCAAAAATTGAAGAAAAATTTTGGAGTACAAGAACTCAAACCTTTTCATTTGTAATTTAATTCTTTTCTGCAGTGTATTTATATGAGTTATTTAATTAGTATAGAGAGAGTATTTGTATTTCATGACATTTAGGGAACACATGTAGAATTTCATCTTAGTCTTGTTACTGTTTGTACTTTGCTAGGGCAAGCAGAGTCTTTGCTCTCAGAAATAGCAATTCAACTCTACCTTTAGGACACAATAAAAATATCTTTATCCTGAGCTCTAAAAGTTACTTCCATGTGAATGGGAGCATTTCTTGCTCCAGTGTTGGTGCTGAGCAGGAACCACCAAAGGAAGAGACAAATCTCCAGCAAACCCTCTCATGCAAACAGCAGCAACCACACTTTGAAGGGTAAATAACACATATTAGAGAGTGCACAGTGGTGTGATTCCAACACCCATCTCTGTGTTTAATGTCTTGCTGTGACATATGTTCCATTTTCTAAACAAGTACACATTCTAGTGCCCTATAGAAAAAAGACAGAGTGGGTTCTCCACTATGAAGCTGCCAGGTAAAGCACTTAGGATAAATCACCTGAGGAAAAAAATGCTGGAGTGAGCTGTGGGCCTGGCCTCAGCCAGTGGCAGGACTCCCACTGACGTCAGCAGAGTTATTTTAGCACTGGTTTTGGCCTGCCTGATGGGAGGAGCATCCCCAGATGCAACTTGCACTTCTCCTATCAGATGTCCCTTAAAAGCTGTGCAGCGACTGCTGGATTCTGTGGGACTCATTCCACAGAAGGTCCCATGTGGATATGGAGCACTCAGTTCTCCTCCTGCCCAGCAAGGGTTTCCCTTGGGTGAGAGATTTCTTTGCTCCATGTTTTCTAGAAGAAATACCTGTCCCCGAGTTCTTTTGCTCACATTCCCGCCCTTTTGCCAGACTCCTGTGTTTTTTGGGATTTTTTGGGAGTAGGAATCCTGAAGTATCTGGGAGCTGCTGCCTCCCACTGCAAGCTCCTGCTCACCTTGCTGAGCTCAGGCACCCATTCCCTGTTCAGGCACCCAGGGCTCTGTCACTTCCCAGATTTCTGGAATCACAGGAAGTCAGAAAAAGCAGGGAACTGCCAGCATCAGAAGCAGGTTTTTAAAGGAGTTGTCAAGGCAGTTTATGTAAAAGATTTTGGGAAGATCTTTTGCATGTTTCCTCTTTATTAATCCCTCCTTTTTTTCACTTGTCATTCTCAAACTTTTCATTCATAGACCTTCTTTTCTGAGCTTCGTTTTTGTTGCTACCCATAGTATAATTTTGTATTTATGTCTTTAATATAGATTTTAAATTTTTCTAATGGTTTCTGGTTGACCTCTCAACCCAGTGACATATTCTAAGCCCAGGAAAGCTTCAAATAAGGGAACTGACTGGAATAAGTCAGAAATAAAACATTTCTTATTTCTTTTGATATCCACCTCCTTTAACCTGTCAACTTTAAGAAGAGGAATTTTATCTAAAATGCAGAAAGAATTATTTTTATAGCTACCAGCAAAAATAAAATATTTCCTTATGGAAGTAGGATATGCACATTGGGACAATGCCTGATTTTAATAAGGACTTCAAAAGGCAATGTGATTATTTTAAATTATGATTTATGCCTTTGATGGCAAAATGAAAGACAATTACATTTTATTTGGCAAACGCAAACGTTATAAAGATTTATTTTTACTTTCATTTTATGCCTGTGATAATGCTGTGTGTCTTCACTGAACTGTTTTGGCATGTGGAGGATTTTTTCACAGTCTGAGTTGATCTGTTTGGTTCTCATCAATTTAATCATGACATATTACAAGTTGTTATATCCTGCTATCTTTTACAGAAAACAATGAAGCCCCACAAAATTATTTTGTTAGTCCAGTGAGCTCACTTAGCTTGCTCCATCACTAATTTTGGTTAGTTTTGAGGATGATGTTGCACTGATTTTTAAATTCAAGTGTTGAAAGATGAAACCCCTGGACCAACATGTTTCTAACATCACCGATTATTTGGGAAAAAAAAGGACACATTTTGTATTTCCCAGCTCTTGAACCAGGGGTTACATTATGCATACAAATCTCCCACACAGGCAATGCATGACCCAGAAGAATGAGGTCCAAACACAGCACTGCTTCAATCAAAAATGTTTGCTAAATAAGGATCAAAACATAGCAAAAATACTTTCTATTTTAAAGGAAAAAAAACCACCAACAAGCAAACAACAAACAAAGCACTGGGAGTTTTGTAACAGAAAGCAAAGTGTCTTTTCCTACTTTGCTTCAATTTTATTTTAAATAAATAAACCTTCACCTTCAGCAGTTTCATGTGTTGGCAGTCACAGTTTGAAGGGAATCTCCCTCCAAAGGATTCCCATTTCAGGACTGAAGATAAAAACATGGATTTTTAGGAAGAAGGTAAGAGTGATACAGTTAATGTAGATCCCTTGGGGCAGACTGGAGTGAAACAGCCCTGAATAGCTGGTTTTTATGAATATATAATGATATAAATATATATATATAATTTTAATACATAGTTTTTATAAGTTTTTACATGCATAGATATACATATACATACATATATGTATTTATATCTATCTCAATATGTCAGTCTCTCACAACTTCATCTCTGTCCTCTTTGGAGTCTGACTGTATATAAAGAATTTGAAACGAAATTTTTTTTAAGAGGACATTGGATTTGTTTGTTTGTTTGTTTGTTTTGTGCAGAAAAGAATTCACACCAGTAAATGTGCTTCCATCAGTTTGTAACCAGGTTGCCTAAGCTTCAAATCCATGTCCAGGAGCATAAAACATAGGCACAGTGTTATTGTTTAAATCATATTTTATTCAGTTAAAAAAAAACATTTCTAGGAAAACCTTAATATAAAAAGAGCTGTATTCCTGTACACCAGGAAAATAACTGGCAAGGAGAAAATTATTGCAGGCTGACATTTAAAGAATTTCTGTGAGTTCATTAAAAAAAAAAAAAGACAAAATAGATTTTTATAATGATGCCAAATTGTCAAAAAAAGAAGTAGTTATTCTCGAATACTGTTATGTCAGCATTTCCATTTTGTCTTTCTTGGTTTTGTAGGTTATATGTTAAGGCTCACTCACCACTAAAATGAGCTTAGGTTTTCTATCACTTGTAATGAAAAGGGATTGTCTTTGGTTCAGTCAGTTTTAAGGCATCTTACCCAAACAGCACTTCAAGTTCAAAATTAATCCCAAGAGGATTTTATTCTGTTCTGTGGAATAGCAAAGCAAAGTTTATTGATATTTAATTTTTTAAATAGGAATTTAATTTCTTAAATTGTCAGTCCAGACCTAAATACATCCAGGGCCAAAAAGTTTAATTCGTAGGCTTTTCAAAAGCATTATACAGATTGACTTTTGGATCTGCTCCTTCCCTTGGAATTAATTTTCTGATGTAGATTTTGTGGGGTTTTCCCTTGACCAGCGTTCCAGGTGAATTTTGGCAGGTAAGGGATTGACAGAGACGGGTCTTCTTTTTTGGACTTGTGAGCATTTGTGCTCTTTGGAAAATCTGGCATGCTGCCAGAAGGGATTTTGCTCTCTCTGAACATTTGTTGAATATAACCTGCCAACCAGGTAAATCTGGAGAATTCAAATATCCCAGGAATGGAAACTACTTTTTTGGTATAACGCAAATCTAGCAGTTTGACCCCGATAGCTTCCAGCTCTTCATCAGTCTGTGTGACACAGACACCACAAACTATAAATTTCAAAATTCCAGTTGAGGCAGGAGCTTGAGAGCTCCAGACTGGGAGACCTGTCACCTGAAAACTTGGGAATGTTAGGAAAATACCAACCTCTGAGTAGGTTCCTAAGTTTTGGTCTCCAAACAACAAAGTCTTCTGAGCTCACAGGGAAATTCTCATCCTCCTCCCTGGGTGACTCCAATCCAAACTCTAGAGAAAGCGTGATCTTCTTTATCCTGAAAGTTCCCAAAATCTTTTTCAAGACTATCTCTCATTTCTACAGAATAAAAGGAAAATTAAGTATATCCAGTAGTACTGGATAAGGCTGCAAGGAATGGGATTGAAGGTGATGGAAACATCTGTGCTGGCAATTCCAGTAAGTCTGAGCAGTATTATTAGGATAGTGGTAATATTTCATTTTTGGAAAAAGGTAATTTCTGTTAAGAAGTACTTATGTTAAACAGTTTTTCCACCTTCAGCTAGGTTTAATATCCTAAGATAATGAAAGTTCATTTAAAATAATCTCTAAAGCAGATTGGTGACCTTATATATTAACCCATCATAAAGCTCCTCTGACAATGACACAGTAGATTCAGTTTTTGCACTCATGTAAACTTAAATCTGGATTATTATTATTAATATTATTATTATATGCATTGAAGAAGTATCTAATCCACAGCATTAGAGAAAAAAAAGCACAAGGACTGGGCATTTTTACCACTATACTTTTGGTATCTTTTTCAAGTTAAACAGGCACTTTTTTCACATTATATTTAGGTATTACCTTTATCTCTAGTGTCTAAATTTTTATAGCCAGCAGACCTCAAATGTGAAAAAAAAAATACTATTTTATTGTCTGTCAGGAAGACAGAAACCCCAGAGAAAGACCATATTCTTAGAATCTCAGTTTTTGTCCCAAAGGCAGCAAACGCCTGTGACACCTCCTTCCCGTCCGCTTGCCAGCTGGGCCCTGGAGAGCCAGGGAAGATGGGATTGACAGAGCTCCAGCTATTTTCTGCACACAGTAGTTAGGTCCTTTAAAACCTGAGTTATGGACAGCAGTTCTTTCTCCTGGAAAATGTCTCAGGGAAAGGGAACGTGTTCCAACAGCAACAGGAGTGTGAATTTATGTGGGGGATAAGAGGGCCGAGAAGGATTCGGTGAGGTTTTATTATCAGAAGTGTCTGTGGGGAGGGAACCACCTCATCAGAAGGCTCCTGAATCTTGGCACAGAGGTGGGAAGTTCCATTCTTTATCCTCTTCTGGATGCCACGTTTCTGATGTGCCTCTCCTCTGCTGTCACTGCTCAGTTGAGGTTTAGCTCCTCCCCAACAGATCCAAAGCAGTGGCTTAGTGTGAGTAATACCTTACTCTGTGGTAGTATCCCACTAAAATACAGCAGCAAGGGAGGGAAAAAATATGTAGGGAGATTAATTCCAGGGTTTGTCCAAGGAAATGTCTAAACCACAGAGGAAGAATTAATGCAGCAGTATTTCCATTAATATTGAGGTCAATGTGCCAGTTCCACTGTCTACTCAGCATTTGGTCTCATTCTCTCCTAGACTTTACTTGCCCCAGCAAACTCCTAGAGTTCCAAACCGAGGAGAGTTGCTCATCTGCTCCTGTTCAGAGGCTGGAGGCCTTTCTATCAATGTATCCTCTCCTTTGTTCTTCTTGCAGAGGTAGCTGAGTGTTGCCTATGCAAATCTGAGATAAAGCCTGGGACAGGAGAGAGCAGTGCTCCAACTCCTGGTAGAGATGTAAGGGAGGAACTGAATAATTGGGTAAAAAGCAATTTGCTAGCTTCAGAATCATCAAAGAATTCTGATTGCAGTGGTGAGGAGAGCAACCAAGACCATCTGGCTTTCAGAAGAGTGGAAAGAACCTTTTTATGCCAAAACTAGTCCATAAATGTCTGGCTCAGATCCCAACTTTGTTGGCTCATTATAAGAACTTTTATTTGACCTTTTTATTAATGTCAATGTTGTTCCAAGCACACACATGTCTTAGATTCTCAAACAACAAGAAAATTAAGAGAGATGGTTTCATTAAGTTAAATACAGTGCAGGTATCACTGTCCTAAAGTCCTTGTCAGAAACCAGTGAGAAGAGAGGTCACTTTGTGTGTCATCTGGGGATTTTTTTACTTGGGTGCCAAACAGAAAATGAAGAGATAAAAAAGGGTTGTGGCCTGTTTGACATATTATAAGAAATCCCACCATATGATGTAAATAGAAAATCATACTTTGGGATTATTTATGCCTTTATAATAGCTTTTTTAAACAGGAAGTTTTGTTGTTTCTTGTAGGGCTCCATCTGTCTTATGGTCTCTTACTTGACAATAACAACCTATTGTGTTTCTTGGAAATTATTGTACATAAGGTTTTACGTCATAAAAATAGGAAAAATAATTTTCTCTAAAAAATTGGACCTTTTAGGAAGTTCTTTATGTTCGTGAAGAGAAATTGAGCTATAAATGTGAGTTTAAATGTATTTAGATGAGCAGATAAATTCAGTCTTAAATTTCTTTATACCTGTAGGCACCAAAATAAAATTCGTTATGAAATGTTGTCATGGTTTAATCCCAGCCAGTAGTCCAACCCCAAACAGCCCCTCACTCCCTCCCTCATCAGTGGGATCACAGAGAGGGTAAATGCTGGAAAACTCATGGTTGAGATTAAGGCAGTTCAATGGGGAAAGCAAAATTTGCTGCACACAAGCAAAGCAAAACAAAGAATTAATTCCGTTTTTCCCATGGGCAGGTGTTCAGTATCCCCAGGAGAGCAAGGATCCCCATCACACCTAACAGGGATTTGAGAACACAAACCCCATCACTCCTCAGGCTCCCTCTTCCTCCTTCTTCCCTACACTTTATATCCTGAGCAGGATGTTTCTCTTTGGTCAGTTGGGGTCACCTGTCCTGGCTGTGTCCCCCTGCACCCCCAGCCTCCTCCCCAGGAGCAGGAAAAGCAGGAAAGGCCTTGGCTCTGTGCGAGCCCTGCTCAGCAACAACAAACCATCTCTGTATTGTCAGACCCAAAACACAGCCCCACAGCAACCACTGGGGAAAAAAAATCAGTTTACCCCAGTTTAAACCAGCACAAGTGTGAATGCTTTAAAAGAACATTGTGACGCATGAAACATTCTATTTGATGAAATTTTCATCTATAGGTCCAAGTATAAAATACATGGGCAAACAAGAACTGGACCTCCAGCTTGGAAATATTTTTTTATTGCAGAGCAGGATGACTCAGGAATTTGTAGTGGATGGAGTTCAAGCCAGTTATCCAAATGTGGACCGAGCTGGTAGTGATTGCAAGGCAGTGGTGGCTGCTGTGGGTGTTTGAGGGGCTGAGGGGGCACACAGGCCTATGTGACATGCCTGGGCAAGGGAGATGGGAACACCAAACCACATATCCTTAATGTAAAGTAACCTCACACAACCTGCTCCTGGCACTCTGAGCCCAGAGGCCAAACATAGAATGGGCACTGAGACAGAGCTAAACTTTCCACTCTGTGCAGTAGTGGCTTCAAACACACTTTTCAGCAGGGCGGGCAGCGAGAACTCGGCTTTATTGCTGCCGGCCCTGCTGTACCGAGTCTCTGGAAAAACTGAAGAGTGCAGCTTCCAGCACGCCAGCCTGGTACTCCTTAGAAACCCTTTCACATTCCACCATTGTGCTTGGATTCTGCTGGGAAATGTGAGTCATCCCTATGGGCTTGCACCTCCACCATGGCTGACAGGGGTTCTCATCTGAGCACAGCTTTGCAATCCATTTCCTGGAGTTAGAGCTGAATGCTGCTCAGGATGAGGTGGCACTGTTCAGAGGAGGGATTCAATCAACACTGTTTCACTCCGTGTCTTTTAATTGATCTGCGAAATGCCCAGATAAAGGGGTTGATCAAGGGGCTGGAGGGCTGGAGAGAGGCCAGCCTGAAATGGGCCCAGGACAGGGATAAAAGCTGGTCACGGACCCCAGGCCTGGCCAGGAAGCCCCTGGAGCAAGGACAGGGTCAGGTACAGACACTGCTGCATTAAGACAGCAATTGGCAGAAATCTGGCAGAAGTAAACCTCCTTGCTTTCCACCTCAGAAATCAAAGGACTGGGTGCATCTGGGCTGAATTTGTGATAATAACCAGCTTGGTTGTGGGTTGCATGCAATAAGGTCCCAGAAGCAGCAACAGTGGGGGGTTACACCCTTATTTAAGTCTCATCCATGATCACAGTTTCACCAACACTGTGTTGCCAAACCAATTCCATAAGTCTGGTTGAATTCAGTAACTTTTACCAGCAGATTCATCAAGAGTACAACAGGTTTAGATTTATTTAGATCTATTTAATAATTATTGAAGAAACTGAGTATAGATTCTGTTAGATTGCCACTGATAACTGGACTATCTCTACAAAATCTGTGTGTATCACTGTGTGCAAGTGTTCCTGGGTACTCCAACAGGGTTGGAGGCACAAATCCTACCAAAGTGTTCCTGATTTGTGGAGGAGAGAGGACCAAGCCTGACAGGTTGTCTTCAAGATGGTCAAATTATCATCCTCTAACTCTGAGGATTTCAGATTACTATTTGTACTTTGGAGGGAAGTGGAAGTGAGACTGGAGTCAAATATTCTTCATATTGATGTCATCGTGGGGGCAGCCATTTTAAATATAGTGAGGGATGTCAGAGTTACAAATGCAGAGATTACAGAGGATGTGGGACTTGTGCAGGGACATGAGGCTTTAAAAAGTCTCCCACTTCCACCTGGCTGAGGCAGCAATAAGAGTCATCCAGCCTCCCCTTGCTCACCTCAGCATGTCACCATGCCTGGCATATCCCACAGAAATCCCTTCACCACTTCCCACATTGTACGTCATGGCTTTAAGTCTCATTCCTACAGAGTCACCAACATCACCCAGACTGACAGAGAGAGGCTGCTTCCAAATTGACCCTCAGTTCAGGAAACCAAAACCTGGAGGCAGGTTTTGGTCAGGGCTCTCAGAGCTGTGGGACTCTTAGGGAAACAAACATCTTGGAGCACTCAAACAAGTTTTCTTCTGGCCTTTTGTGTTTTCGTGGATGCAAATTTTTACAGGCAGTGAGATCATCTTAAAAGGACTTTTTCAGATGCTCCCAGAAGGGACCTCTGCTCCACAAACAACGCTGCTATACATGTCAGGCCAGGATGCAGAATGTACAACAGCAGTTGTAATTCTTCATTTTGGTTTGGTCCTGGCCAGCAGAACCCATAGCATTCTGTGGTAAACAGCAACCTATGATTTACACCTTCAGTAACACAATTCTTGGGACATTTTAATGACGCAAATTCCCTTGGCCCAGAGGTTCTGGGATATATAATGCTCTGGTCAAAATCAGGATCCAAATGGGAAGAGCTTTGCTATGTAGTTCAGAACTCAGTGATCCAGATGGAGATAGTTAAGAAACAGCATTGCTGAGAGCTTGGTCTGCATAATATATGCAGCTCAATGGCAACTTTTCAGGATCACTGGCATAGATTTCCTTTTTTTGCTTTTTTTCCCTCTAATTTTAGGGTCTCTGGCCCAACACAGAGGACATAGGTTGGTCAGTCATGCCTGCAGCAAAATTTTTGGTTTTCTATTGACCATGACTTTACCTTCAAAATGGTTTCTTTTTAACAGAAGTGTCTCCAAGGTTGCCAAAGACAAATTAAGGCTGAAAGCCAGCTGACCTTATCTTCAGACACCTGCCCCATGCTCCTCTATGGCCCCCTTGACCAACTCATCTGAATCTTTCCTTCCATCGATTTCAGACAGAAGATGTTTTTTTCCTGAATGAACCCTATAAGAATAAGAAATTTTTTCATTTAAATTTGTTACAGTGTTAGTTATGTCTAACATACAGCTGCTTCCTTTTTCTAACATTTTACACTGGTTTTCATAAAAAAATACAAAGGAGACATTACATGACAAACAAGAAGTAATGAAAGAGTTACACAATATGATAATGATAGTTAAGCCTCAAAGTACACAAAGTTTAATTTGGCTTGGATTAGCACCCCAAAGCTCTGGTCCTTATTAAAATCTGCATTTTAGACAAGAAATTGGACCGTGTATCTTTCAATAACTGAATGTCTGGTTAGAATTACAGCCTGTCCTGGTTCTTGTCATACTGAAAATGTCACAGGATTAGTTTTCCACATGGAGAATTCCTCCTTCCAGCCTCTGTGATCTGTATAGGATAACAGGATGCTGACTGGGGTTACATGGCAGTGGCTGTGTATGCATGAGACAGGCTTGAGTATAGCCCGTGAACAAATGAGAATGGACACCTGAAAAGTTAATTAAATGGCATGAATTTGTGTCATTGCACACCCAGAAAGCAGAGTACATCTCAGCATTTCAGAGCAAAGGTGAAGTAGTGGTCCAGGGCAGGTAAGAGTGATGAAATCTCAAGTTCAGGGTTCCATAAAAATGTTTTGAGAGACAGTGTAAGATTTAAATGTCATATGTGTAACACACATCACAGTGTAATGAGAACAGCTTTGTGAGACCAAATGTAGCAAGTAGCACCTGCTCCTCATGAGGCTCAACAGAGAACACCAAGTTCTCAGTTTTACAATCATGGAATATCCTGAAGTGAAACGAATCCACAAAGAGTCCAACTCCTGGCTCTGTACAGGACAGCACCAAAAATTCATTGTCTCTGCCCTGTGATGAAATTACCTGTCTCTGAGCACCCCAGACCTCATGGTCTCTTTCCACATTTTCCTATGATCCTCTCCCATCTGAGGTAAACATTGGAAAGAAAGATATCTTTATCCCTTTTCTCTTCCCTGGGAAGTGTCATAGGGAAGATGTGGTGTTGAGTTATGATAACTGACAGTTTTGTGACTTGGCTAAACAAATTCTGGGGGGCTTGAGGGGGACTTGCCTCCTCCTTGCACCTCTGTCCATTCCCTACTGCCTCAGTGGGTACTGGAGAGGAAAAGAGGCAGGTGATTCCTGCCAACAGCTCCCAGTGTCTCCCCCTCTCCACTGTCCTGGCTGCTGACACAGGAAATGCCAAACTAATCTCCAGGTCTGAGGCTGGAAGAGGAAAAGTGGTTTTTATCAGTGGGCTAGGGCGGGAAGCCATGCCCCTCCCTTAGCTGTAACCCCACTTCACCACAGCAAATGTCCTCCTCACCATCAGGCAAAATACGGAAAAGAGCCCCTCTGCATTGCCAGGCAGCTGCATCACCTGGGACAGCTCACCCCTATTTCAAGTGAGACCAATAATCCTGAGCTTCATGTCTTTTTGGGACAGAGCCACTTACTTCAACAGCTGGAATTTCCCTGGCAGGATAAACAGAAGTGCCAGTAGTCCCTGGCAGTACACTGAGAGGATGAGCCAAGGCAAGTGGAAGCACAGCTGAGCCACCCAAAAAGCTGGCATGAGCCTGTTGTTCCTGAGGGATTGGGATGAACCCCACTCCTGCCAGGAAAGGATCTTTGAGAAACCAGTGTCCCTCTTTGACTTCTTTTCCAATTAAATGTTTCCTTGATGTACCTGAATACAATTTACAATCTCAAATCATATTTTTAAGGCAATAGAATTTATAGCAGACATGAGTTGATCTTAGCCATAATCCACTTCTTCAATTAAAACTCTAAAATGATTGCGAGGCTTTTAGACTTTTCAATACTTTCTAGTTGTTTTTTCCTCACACACATAGTTTTGCTCAGGATTTGATCCTTGTGGATCTTTGCTCATCTCACAGTGATTCTTACAAAGAGATGTCAAATGTTTCCTGCTTTTGCTGCAATACTTTAGACTCAGACCCTACATAATTTTCTAGAATGTCTAGAAATTGAATGTCTAGAAACCTGCAATCATAACACAACTTAGGCTCCCAAATTACATGAGACTCTTAAGGAGTTTCCATTTTATTTCTAATAGTTGCATCCTGTTAATTTTTGTTGCTAAGTGAATTCTTTAACAGGGTAAATTTTTCTAGTCTCAGCTCATGGAAATGACATGAGATTTTAACACAAGACTCTCCAAATCTGAGCATGGTTATAGTTCACATTATTCGTGTATTAATTTAGACCAGCAGGTATCAAGTTGTACAGACTATTTAGTGCATAAAAAACTGAAATTTCCTTCAATTACTTTTTGCATGCAAAGACTGAGAAAACAGGCCAAATTTTTCACTCATTAATAAAATGGAAAGAGAGAAATGGAAGGTTCTCATGCATTAAAGGAAGGAGAAAATGGAGCACATATATGTAAAATTTAAGGGAAGGAAAAAGGAGTAGGTAAAACTCAGATGAAACTCCTGTAGGGTTTTTTTCTTGGTTTGGATTTTTTTATTCATACAGTTTGTTTTTTTAATTAATTGTATGTCATGTTATCAAGGTTATCCCTGAAAAGTGAGTCATACAATAACATCTGATTTGTCTTGGATAGGTGCGGCCTTCCTGTTGGAGCTGAGAACTTCCTACTGCTCAAACAAAAGGGAGTGGAGCATCCTGAGCCAAAAAGTGAGACAGGAGGGGGCTGCTGAGATAGGATAGAACCATAAATGGAAGATAACCTAGATCCTGAAAAAAGAGTTAGAATTATTATGTAGGCTTTTACAAAGAAATGTAAAGATTTTAGTAAACTTCAGACCTGTTCAACAGATTTTTGTATATACATTCACTCTTAAAATGTTTCATCTGCTTTATTCTAGTTGGAAATTACAACTGGTGCCATATTTCTTTTTCTTAAATGTACATCAGACAAAATGTATCTCCTACAATTTAAATTCTGCTCTGAGTGTCTCCAAGGAGATAAATCCATTATTTCACTCATATGAGTACTTCATGCTTGATTTAAGGGTTGGGTGAAGTAACCAAAACTAATTTGTCTTGCACAGAGTCAACAGTCTTTTTTATTTAAGTTTGCCTTTGTTATTAGAGCTCTTCATAACCTTTTTTTCAAGCCATTCTATTTTATAGCAGAAAAAGGAAACTATTTTACACTCTTGTTGAAGAAGGTTTCACTGCTGTAAAGCAAACAAAAAGCAACTCCAAACCATGACATCATTTTTTGCTATATCTAAGAGTAATCAGTAAATAGTGTTCAGCCAATATTTGAAATAACACAGTCTGGCTGTCCTGTAGTAAAAATTGCAAGTTTCATAAGACATGGAAGTGTTCATTTCCCACCTTATCTGTGGACACACATTTCAGTCCAAGAGCTTCTTCCTTGCCAGGTAAACTTCAAACATGTCATTGCTTAGGGCCCTTTCTCCTTTCAGAAGAATGTGGATTGGGAAACGCTGAGAGAGAAAGATTAGTCAAGCAGAAAGTGCTGGGTTTATTAAATGAATCCTCTTTCCCAGAACAAATTAAGAATATGGAGTAGATAAGTCTCCCTTTCCATATTTTTGGTGATAACAGACGTGTTCTTACATAACCTTGGAAGCACATGCAGAGATCCATGCCCCTACACATTTACAGAGGGAACAACTTAGGAAGGTGTATCCTGAACCATAACAAATAGAGAAGTGAAGCGTTTAAGAGTGAATTTGTCATTTTTCACAGTAAAATCCAGGGCTGTCCAGCTTGTAGTCCACAGGCTGGACCTAACCACTGCTACCCAGTGAATCAAAAACCCCTCAGGACTGGGGAAGATGCAGGCCTGGAGCTGTGTGTAGACTGGAACTGGGAGGTGAATGAGGCAGTTGCCACGAAAAAGATTGTGTCCCAGCAGGACACAAATGTGTGCCTTGGGTTTGAGTCTCCCTCAGAGCTGGCTGAAGGCTGCTGAGGTATGGGTAGGGTCAGGAAGGGAGGATGGATAAAAACAGTGCTGTAGAAAGGAAAGGCTTTGAAGAGCAGGTGGTTTTTGCCCCTAACTCCTTTTCTTGCTAATTGCTGCTGCAGGACTTCCCTGCTAATTTCCTTGTACCTCATCTGTCTGCAGTGCAATTCTGTCTGGCCAACACATCTTTGGGAGAGAAGGAAACAAGAAATTATGATGTTATCTTTATGGGCTGGTTGGATCCTAAATGATCTCTTTTTCTGTCCCTTGCTTCCTTTTTTCACAATGGGCTTTGTGAGTAAAAAGGAGCAGCCTTTGGTGGCCCAAACTCTTCTCCCCTGGTCACAGGGGCTGTGACTGCCAGGGAAGGGAATCCAAGAAACTACACCAAGTGTCCTAAGTCTTTTTTCTGATCTGCTCTGAAATATTTAACTGTTGACCCCAATTGTGTTATTACCTATTTGTCCATCACAAGTTGTGTTTGCTTTATTGTGGAGCGAGGGTGTTTGTATCATAGGGGCAATTGGAAATCCAGCTCTCCAACTCAACAGGAGTTGTGTTTGCCTAATTGTGCTTCAGGCCACTGAACAAATCCCTCTAAATATTTGTTAATTACTAAATTGTTCTGCTCTTTGAGACAGTAGAACCAAGGACACAACAAAAGCTCTCTTGTTGCTGTACAGAAATTTCTGTGGTTCCTACAGCACCTCCCTTCAAACTGATGGAGACTGGTGGAAAATGTTTACTAAGGAGCTTTACAATCCATTCTGTGGAAATCCTTCTGAAGTGTCTAATATACCAGCACAGAAATAACATTTTTATTCTAAAGAATGGAAGTCTGCAGGTTAGGAAATTAGTTTGGAAGATATAGATTAACATTTTGATTGTTTTTCCTTGGTTGTTGAAATGCTCAGCCTGGCACAGGAACTTTTACAGACAGTTGGAAGCTGTTCCTGTTATTACCCTGAGCTGTAAAGTGAGAGATGGCTGAAGAGCAAGTTTCTATCTCCCTTTGCTCCAGGATGACAGTGACCTCTGGCAGAAATGTGAGAGAGATGAATTAATCACTTCATC
The DNA here is from genome assembly GCA_013397375.1 of Toxostoma redivivum. NCBI lineage: Eukaryota > Metazoa > Chordata > Aves > Passeriformes > Mimidae > Toxostoma > Toxostoma redivivum. Next base: position 455,205 of record VXBI01004859.1, on the reverse strand, counting down.
AAGAAGTGCCAAAGTTCATTTGCTCGTGCCTGAGGGCCCATCTTCAGTTTGGGTATCATCTGTCACATAATTTACAGACACAGAAAAGCAGACAGCCTCTGTCTTGAATAGATTATGATTTTAAATAGATGGGACAGAAAGCAAGGAGAAGAAATATTACATGTGGGCATAACAAATAGCAATTTTATTTTGGTCTTTCCTGGGGTGAGGGGGAATGAATAATGAGGGATGTGTGGAAGGAGTTAGAGCAAGGAATCAACCAGCATGAGGGAGATAACATCTAATAAAACCTGTGCAAAATGCTGATGAAAACATTCTCCACATGTCTCTGCTTTGGCTGCTCTAATTTGAAACCCTGTCTGGGTCTACTGCAAAATTACTGAACACGGTTCATTGAAGAGTATGAAGGAAAATTTGAATTTCAAAATATTTCTTCCAGATAAGTCTTTCGCAAACTCCATTTCAAAACTCTGAGGGCAGCCAGGGTCCAACAAATCTCATCAGCTGATGTAAAGGCCCTAAAAATGGTGATCATAGCTGACTTTCCTGACATCAGCTCTGTTGCATCACTAGAGGGGGAAACACAACATGTGGAGGCACTTCTCAAACTGGTTTTTGTGGTCACTTGACTTTTTGAGGGGCAATTGTTTATTGAGGTGCAAATCTTCTCCTCAAGGTATTGAGCTAAACCTTTCCTTCAAGCACCCAAGCTCCCACACTGCATGTTTAAAGCTGATGAAGTCAGCTTGTGAGCACGTAGATAGGAAAAAAAAAGTAGTTTTACGAAGTCAGTGAAAAAAAAATATTAATGATTTCACATGTAGAGTTTGCAAGATTGGAGTGTGAGGAAGCAGAAATCGTTGGCAGACACTTAATGCTCAGGTGGTTTGTTGCTACAATATTATTATTTCCAGTTATGTCAGTAAATTGTGATGGAGAATCACTGCAACAATTTTTGTAGGATCTGAGCCTGGTAGGAGTTTGAAAACAGAGGAAAAGAATTCTGAAATTTTTTAGTTAAAAATCTACCAGTTACACTGGAATTTTATATATCTAAAAAACTGAGCTGCTACATTATTTGTGACCCCAATTGTGAACTTTGTTGTCAAAAAAATCCAGCTTATGTAAATAAAGGTTGTCATTTTTCTGTGATGGCAGTGTCTAATAGCAGGTCATTCTGTTTAGACATCTTGCTGTATCTGCATGTCTTCAGTAAGTTCATTTCTCTTTGGATTGACTGTCCCAGCTTTTCCTGCTGCCTTTCCTGTAGGTAAAGCACAGTTAGTGTTCATCATTAGCAGATTGTTGATGAGGGATGATGGTCTGGAGGCCCTGGTGGAGGATGATGTTGCCAGGGTGTTACAGGTGGAGACCAGAGCCCAGCCACCCTTGAGGGTAAATACCTGAAACCCTGGAGATAGAAATGTAGGATTGTAATGCTGTGGAGTCCTTACACAGGTTTGATGTCAGAAAAGCAGTAGCAAAGAATTTAGCAAAGCAGCTAAATAGCAGCTACAAGAATATGATGTGCTTGCATTGCCTGTGTTTTCTTCCCTACAAATGAGAGGCTGTAGAGGAGCACTGGAAATGAGCAGGTTTCCCTTCTCCTCCCCCTGCTTGCTGAGCTGCAGCATCAGCATCAAGCAGCTTTCTGTCCCCACCCAGAGCACCATGTGGTAAAGAGCTTGTGCACAGACACTGCCCTTTTCTTCTTGTGGAAAAAAGGAGCTCCTGTTTTATGGTGGCCTGGAGGCTGCAGAGCTGCCTGCTGCCAGGGCTGCTCCTCCAGTGCTTTCAGCAAATCAGCCTGGCTCCAGGGAGAGGCACAGTGCCTGAGCCCTGCTTCCCCTCTGTTTAACTCTGCAGCTCCTCTCCCCCTCTCCTCACAAACCTGAGCACAGAACCAGCACAAAAAATCTCTGGAAAGCACCACCTGCCCAGGCTCAGCTTCTCTCTTAAGAATGAGCCTTTGCTTCACTTTTCATCTCAGCTGCTGGGCAAATGTCAAGAGTGAATGAGTCACATGGCAGATGAGATCTGAGTAAGAGCTTTTTTCACTTGGTGCATGCAGAAGTTTAGTGCAGACCCCAATGCTTAATCAAAAAGGGGTTTAATATTTCCGTAGACTTTGGAGCATTGTCAGGAGTTGCTGACATAAAAATTGCTATCACAGAATGTCACAGAAACTGTTAGTAAAACTTTTTTTAAAATTTTATTTTATATATCAACACCAAACAAACAAAATTAAAACTGCCACAAGACTGGGATTCTTGGCTGTTCCAGTTCTTAGTTTAATTTTTTTTTTTTTTTTTTTAAGTCAGGCCTTAATGCATTTGAAAAAATATTTGGCAAGATGAGACTTGCAGGCCATTTCAGGAAATAAGTACTGCTGCTCAGTCTGTCACGTTCACTTTTATACCAGATCCTGCTGATAGATGGTTCCATGTTAGGGCCAAATGTTCAAACACAAAGGATGAACACTGATGGCCTGACTCTGGTTTGCTCCTCTCTAATCAGCAGCTGATTCTCACCTCACATCAGAACTTTCTGCACTGGTTTAGATATTCATGTTTTATCTCTTTGCAAGCCAGGTTAAACTGTGGGAAGTCCTGGCTGTTGTATTTAAGGATTGTTGCCTCTGCACTTCAAATGAGATATTAACAGTTATGAGATATTATCATTTAATAATCATAAAGATTGTAAAACTCTCCATTTCCATCCAAAAAATCCTTCTTAATAGTAACATGAACAGATTTAGAAATCTCTTCTACCTAAGCCCAAAACTCAAACCAGGCAGCTGTTTCTGAAATGTATAGAACATTCTGTATTGACAGTTTTCTTGTGTGTGTGAACTGAGAGCTATTCTGTGTCTGTCACTTGTTGAGCTGGGAAGTGCCATGCTGGCAGACCTGAACTGCTCCACTGTAAGGAGTGAGAAGAGTTTATAAGTAGCTGCATGTGTTATTCTTCAGTATAAACTGAAGGCCTTTTCATTTTCCAGGCCTCCCCAGAATTAAATCCCATTCAATTTCCTATTCAAGCTTCCATGTAGTACTTGAAGACTAATTATTGAGCAGGCTCCATTTATTCAGGCTGGGTTTTTAGCTGTTTTCTAGCTTCTGGAGCACGTCTCACATGCAAGAAAATACTCTGAGGAAGCAACAACCAGAGGTATAACTCTAACAGATATGACAAATATGGAAAAGTATCAACAACATCAAACCTATTCTTTGTCTGTAGCACAGAACTCTGACCCAAAGAGTCATACTGGAGAACGGTTTTTAGCACAGTGTTTTGGATAGTTATAAAAATGTCATGAATCTTCTCCATCCTTTCCTTGTGTTCTTGTGGAACACCAACACAGCCTAAATACCCAAGGACAGAGTCAGTTCTGCAAGTTGTTACCTGTGTGTGCTAAATTCTGATGGCCATAGAAAGATGTCTCTGATTCACCAATAGAGCTGTGATCAAAAACTAAATCTCCCATTTTTACTTTCCATCTTACAATTTTTATCCTCATCTCTCCCTCTCTCCTCAATTGCAGTATGAAAAAAGGTGCAGCAAGTATCAGACCTCATACATTACAGGTGCCTTTCAGAAGCTATGAACCTCAAGATGCTTTTCTCATTAATATTAAGTGAAAGGGTTCATATTTTGAACTGAACTTCTTTCAATAGATTTTTTTTTCCTGAAAATATGCTAAAACAAATTAGCTTGTTTTAAACTATTATGTTTAGGGTCTATTAAATAAAGACAGAGAGCAGAAATAATTTTTATCCTCTTCTCTCCTCCCCTCTAAAAGGAGGATTGAGTTGTCAGGTTTCTTTACAAATAAGAGTACTTTTCTCCAGTGTTTCTCATTTGGGCACTTACAATTCAGACACTATTGTGTTTATTTCCCTGCTTTCTTCAGTACCAGATTCTGTCACCTATCCTGCCTTTCTGTCCTAATACCTGTGTACATTCATGCCTTTTACTCTCTTATGTGATGAAGTCTGGACACTGGGTTGTCTAATACCATGTCAACCTAGAGGAACTGAGTGGAATTTATGGCCTTGGATTAATCCCTCTCCTTTTCACCTTCCTTTTTGGATAACATTGATTGCATCATGTGGAATACATGCCTGATCCCTTGGTGGTTAGGTTACCAACGGTGGGATCCTGCTTGGAGACAGGGCTGGGGCAGTTCAGTCTTTGCAGCCTCAGCTGTTTTGCTCTGGTAATTGTGCATACACTTTCTGCCTGCTGTTTTGATCCCGCTGTTGCTATTGTTTGTTGGAGACCCATGCTGCCTCCATGCCCAGCCTAAATTCCATTGTACCCACCCCACAGGCCTTTTGTGCAATGCCAAGCCAGCAAAAATCCTGGCATCCAGCTCCTTTGTTGCCCGAGGGAGGTATGTGGGAAAGGCAGCTCAGCACTCACTGGGGACAGGGACTTGGCACAGGCTGCCCAGCAGTTTCCACTACACGTCTCTTGGGCTGAGACAGTTTTGCTTCAGGTGCTCCTACATTCATTTTCTGTGTTTGCCATCGAGATCTGTTTGCCAGAACAGCAGAGGAGCACAGCTGCTGGGATTTTATACCCTGCTTTTCACACTTCCAGCAGCATGTCCTACTAATGTGTTATTTGTATTACAGGAGTCCCCACAGGCCTTGCTCCACATCTGAATCCCAATGTTTTGGTGGTGTAAAAACAGAGGCAGAGACAGTCCCCAGCGCTGAAAAGCTTACAGCATTTTACTCTGACTGAAGGAGGATTTAGAAGGACCTCAGCATCCAAGTCTCTGAGAATGTCTAAGTCCTTTCAAGCACCACCATAGTCCTGAAAAAGGACAGGCACCAGGCAAAGGTCACAAAGGCTTATCTAAAATCAACAGAAACCACCCTGTGCTGAACCTTGTGCTCCACCACAGGCTCAGAAATACCCTGAATGAACAAGCAGGAGAAAGCCAGACTAGTTCAGTAGGGTGAGAGGAGAGGCAGGGTTGATTTTGCTGGGACAGGTTGGGGGAAGCCCCCAAAAGAAGCAGAGATGGCAGCTTGAGAAGGGCGGCAGCTCCTGGCACACGCAGGGGCCGTAAATTTCAAATGTCTGCACTGGGGATGTTTTGTGTTACTCTGCTCTCGACTATTAATATCAATGACATTTTTCTTTGTGATGGTTTCTCTTCCTGGCTAACACAAAAGAAGACAGGCCACACAGAATGTCTTCAGCTGGGGATTATGGCTATTTTGTAGCTTTCTTTTGCTTTCTTCTGTTTTCTCTCCCAGTTTTTATCATTTGCTTTAGCGGGCCATTAGAGGGTGATGATTTTTTCTAGACAATAGGTATTAAATAACCAAAGGCTTCCTAAGTGCAGGACCAGGTCCTTCAGATGACAGCTGCTGTGCTGGTAGTCTTGGTCCAGGCTTTTTCTGACCCATGCCACTGTTAGCAAATCTCAGTGGGGCTCCAGGACTTTCCATTTTACACTTAGAATGTTGTCATGCTGTTGTCAAACAGAGAAAGAAAACCCTGTTTCCCCGCTTTGATTTAGGGAGATTAACAATGGGGCACAGCCCTTTTCAGAGTTCATTTTCTTTCCCATCCGTGGATTTTAAGAGCCTTGGTGTGGCCAGTGTGAAATTAAGCCTGTCATATAGCTGGAAGGCAAAGATGTGCTCCCTCGACTTAAAAAAAAATACTCTTGTTTTGCTTTTTGTATAAGTTTCTCTCCAGTCAATATTTACTGCTGGGCTATGTTGTCCATTAAATACTGCTGGGGGAGGCCTGGAGCCTGCTGACAAGATCCTCATCTCAGGAACATTCTGTTGGCCCCGGGGATGCTCCAGCGCTGCCAGAACAAAACACTAGGCGACTCTATCGGAGATAGGTCACACAGTGTGTTTTGGATTCGATTCCCTCCATCTGTTTGCCATAACTATCCCCTTCTGCTCCAGGAAAAAGCTTTTTCTGGAGCGTGTCATCCTGCTGTACTGTCCCAGCCGAGTGCTTGGATCACCCTAGAGCCGTTCCTCGGCCGCAGCAGCAGTTGCTAAGGCTCCGTGATGAGCTCACCGCTGCGGGAAGGGGAGGAACAGCTTCCAAAACAAAGCACAGCCCTGAAGACGTGTAAAATGTTCACATGCAGCTGCCTGTGTTGAGGCTTGTGGATGGGGAGCTTTAAAGTGTTCTTTTTCCTTTTTTTTTTTTTTAAGGTGTTCTAGAGCTGAAAGCTCTTTATGTTTGAAGAATATCTTCATCCTTTGTTTTTAATGGCCTGTTTGAGCCCCATTCTCTTGGATATTTTTTTGGTTTGTTTTTCCCTCCCCTAGAAAAAGGTCTAAATTAATCTTTTAGCCTTCTATGTTAAGTTCCTGACATTACCAGGTTGTTTCATACTTGCAAGACTAGCAAAAAGGTAAAATTACTGACTGATGATAGACTGTGTCAGACCTACACACCACAATAAAGATATGGCTGGAGTAGAAGCAAAGGCATTTGGTTAAAATATTTAAGAGAAGTTTGCAGTTAGAGCCTTGTCCACAATGAAAGCTCAGCTAGATAAAAGGAGAATTTATTTGGTGAGGGTTTTTTAATCCATTTAACCATTATATAAATTGATTCAGCTCAATAAAAATAAGACAGGTCGATAAAATCATTCATGGAAAACTCTATGGACACCTGGTGGTATGCTACAAGGTGCATTTGAGGACAGATGACACTGGAATGATACTAGCAAGGAAAAAGTCAGAAAAAACAGAGAAAATCACATGGGTTAATCCTGATCTCCTCTGTGTAATTTTATCATTATTTCAGATGTGAATCCTATCTGAGAAGTGAAGGTTTTCATGTGATCTAGGTCCCATACTTCACTACTTCACTTGAAGATTTAAAATGCTCTGCAGGGCAGTGAATGCTCCTTAAGCTCTATAAAACCTGCTCCCTGGCAGATTCCAGGGCAACAGTGATAGGGACTGTTTATTTTTGTTTTATTCTTAGGTATAGTAATTGTTTGGCTTCCTGTTGCAAGACACCTGCCTACATTGTGCTGTCCTACTGATCCAAGGCTGGGCTCTAAAGAGGCTGTTCCTGCCTGCTTACGTTTCCAGTTCCCTGGGCATGTGTCTATCTTATATCTTTCTCCCTATTGATTGTTTTTCCACTAATTTCTCTGCTTTTGTTTTTCCAGAGCTGAATCACCAGAGTTTACATAGTCTAGAAAAATAGATTTCTAAGTCAGACCTTCCTTGCTAATAATTTGCTGTCTTGTGTTTCTTTTTTTCTTTACTCTCTCCCCACAGTTGGCAATGCCTCAAAATCCATGTGCCAAGCATTGTATAAATAGGAGTAGTCATGGTGGTGCCCTGAGCAACTCTCAGTTTTATTAAAGACAGGGAAACAAGAACTGAGTGTAAAACAATAGGAAAGAGACTGAGGGCATCAGTAAATATGTCATGGATTTAAAATAGGCTCTATGTGCACAGTTGCTGCAAAGGTCCAAATCAGAAGTCCAATGGCTTTGGCACAAGCTTTCCATGGATCCAGGTGACTCCTCAGCATTTCTTCTGCCTTTCCTACTTCCCTTGGCCACTCATGGAGAAGCTGCTCTGCTGTTTGCCCTCGAAGTGCTCTGCCCCCATGCAGATTAGAGGGCATAAATGAATTACAGCAGCTGCAGTCAGGAGGGCATTCCCTGAGGTATTGGCCCTGCTTTAAGCTTGGGGTTTCTTGAGCAGAGTATTTTCAGCTTCTGCATCCCCTGCTATGCAGCTCAAGTTCACCTACTGTGAGTGCCTCATGTGGAACAATGATAACCAAAATCTGCTGGGTTCCTTTTTTTTTTGCAGATGAGTGGGCAGAAGCTGGAGATGTCCTGGCATGGCCTCTCTCCTCCTCTTACAGCCCCACTTCTATGGCTCAGCAGTCTTCTGACAAGTTAAAGCTGCTGTGCTTGTAGGAGCTACTGGGAGATTCCAACATTTCTCAGCATAACTCATCTACTGATGCCCTATTACCTGTCCTGTTCCAGCCAGACCAAGGTGTAAACTCCAGGGTTCACTATTTCAGCAAGGGATCAGTGTCTTAATGGGGAATATGGGGTCTTGGAGGGGAAAAAGAGGGGAAGACAAGATCGAGGAAATATGGTCCTCCCCGAGCCTCCTTTTCTCCAGGGTGAGTCCCTTTATAGCTCCCTCAGCTTCTCCTGGTGCTCCAGCCCCTTCACAGCCCTGTTCCCTTCCCTGAACACACTCCTCAATGTCCTTGTTGTCATCAGGAGCCAAAAACTGGCCCCAGATTGTAAGAACTGGCATTACCAGTGCCCAGCACAGTGGACAAGCACAGTCCTGGTCCTGCTGCCACAGCCTTGGTGCCCTTGGCTTTCTTGCCCACCTGGACATGCCTGGGCTCATGTTCAGACACAATTGCCAATATTGGGAAAAAAGACATTTAAAGACCCCACTTATTCTAGTCTCTTCAGAATGGATTTTTCAAGCCTCAGTCTTACTTTTGACATCTGATAGATTTGCTGCCTCAACATCGGTATCCTAAAGAAAGCAAGGGTAACAATCTTCTACTCAAAATTATAAAATTTTACATGACATCTTATTTCACCTAAATGAAACACCACACTGTTTAGATAAATTTAAAATCTCCATGTTAAAAAGATAGCATTAATTATTGCAGTGCCTTCTCAGGTCCTGAGTTGTAGTTTCAGCTGAAATAGAGTTCATTTTCTTCCCAGGAGCTGACACAGTGCTGCGTTTTGGATTTGATCTAAGAATAATGCTGATAACACACTGGTGGTTTAGTTATTGCTAAATAGTTCTCACCCTAAACACTAAAGTTACTGATCCAGAAAGAAATTCTACTGTGCTTATCTGACACATGGAAAAGAAATGATGACATAATTTAAAATACAGAAGAAACTTGCAGTAAAATAACTCCAAAGCCAGCTAAAGTCTGTTCTCTGTGAAGCAGCTACTCTGCTGTAGGCAGTGGATTTCCACTAAGATACATCTGGGATCTTTGCAAGGTTAGAATTAGAATTTGAATTCTAACTCAAATGAGAATTAATTAGAATTAATTCTGCTTTGCATTGGGTGCTATCACAGAATAATGAATGCTTTGAGTTGGAAGGGAGATTCTATAGCACTGTTGCACAGGTATAAGTTGTTAAACTGTTGGAAAATGAAACCATTTCAGAATTTGAAGCTGAAACAGAGAATAACCTACCACCCCTGAGCCATTTCTCCACATTATTGCACTTGGGAGGGTTTACTGTAGTTATCTAAGTCAAATATCTGATTTGTTTCTGCAAGTTATTCTGAAACTGCTATTTATATTTGCATTCATAAATCCATTTCCTTGAAGTAGTAATGCATGATATTTGATGATGTTCTGAGCATCAAAGAACTAAATTTTTTTGGGGTTTTTTGTCAGGGAGGACCAAAAAAGCCATCTCTGTATGACAGATGAACTGCATAATCTGTGCTGCCCTCAACTAGATTTTCAGGCTATTATTTATATTTTATTCCATGGTTTTTTTATTTCTTCTTTTCTTTCCATCTGCAGAAACACTGGTGTACATAGCTGACATCTGCATTAAAAAATAGAGCTTTGAAGGCCAAGATATTGACTCATAAGTCTTTGCTTCCACTCTTAATATGAATAATATTTTCATTTTTTAAAGCTAAAGAAATAAGGCTCAGTCATAGAACAGATGAGATTTTCCTGAAAGGACATAGAGATATCAAAAAGTGTGGGGGGAAAGGGTATATACTGAGAGCATCTTAAAGAATAGATGTCAGTGAAATGTTCACAGTAAATAAATTGCAGTCTGGTTCAATGATTGATTGAATTTTTCGGAGAAAAAGCAAATTCCTGGATTAGGATAGGGAGTTTTCTTTTATTATTATTTCGCAACTTCTCCAGAAGTAAAAAAAGACAGTGCAAGAAATAATTTCTTTTCAATTGTGGAAGGTTTTGAAATAGGAACCAGTTCACTTCATAATACACTTGTAAAACTCAGATCAAATGGTAATTATACAGATATGTGAATGATAATTGAGAAATATAATTCTAAATTCACAACTACTTGTTTTAGATTTTGCTAATTATTTAGAATGATTAGATTACATTTGAATGATGAAATTAGGAATAACCTTGATAAAAGTTCAGGATGTAATGATATTTATTTATTACATCCGAACGACAGCTGTTACAATTATTTTTTTAACTTAATATTGATGCCTACATTTACAAATTTATAGTAGTATATCAAACTACCTGTATAGAATTTTTTTTCTAATATCTAGAAATACAGGATTAGGTGTCTGATATAAAATGCACTGAAACTAAGCAACTCTTTCTGATTAACACCTGATTAGCTTTTGGAGTGAAATCTCAGTAACTAGGGGAGAAAACAAAACATTAAAATAAATCACAGAATCCTAGAATACCAGGTTGGAAGGGATCTGAAGGATCATCTGGTCCAGCCTTTCCTGGCAACAGCACAGTCTGGACAAGCCAGCCCAGCACCCTGTCCTGCTAATCTGAAATTTGCTCTGTGCTGGAGAATCCAGCACTTCCCTGCAGAGATGATTCCAGGGGCTGATTGTTATTGTGCAAAATTATCCCCTGGTGCCCAACTGGAACCTCCCCAGGAGTAACTTGGGCATGTCATCCCTCATCCTTCCAAGTGAGGGAGGCTCCACCCTCCATGCAGCCACCCTTTAAATGCTGGAGTGTGGGGATAAAGCTCTTCCAGCCTACCCAGGTCTCCCTGCAGGCTGGTTCTTCCCTCCAGAGTGTTCTCTTCCCCACTCACTTTGGTAATTTCACTGCAGAAAAAACAAACAACTCTGAGGAGAGTCTCTCCATCAATGTACAGAATGGCCTGACTATATTTTGAAAAGTAAATATTAAAATCTAAAATTGCTTAGAATCTTGTTTATTTATTTTCCAGAGCAGAGAACAGTTGGAACTCAATAAGACACAGGCCAACTGGCCTTAAAAACGTCTCACATGGAGAAATCACTTTCTCTGTTCTCTTGGCTTTCTCTCTCTGAATGTAACCAACTGTCCTCTAAACAGCTTTTTCCTTGTCTGCTCTTACTACTAGGGTTTATTACAGAGATAAAGCAGAGGTCCAGACACCAAAAATCTGACTTTTGTTCCCAGATCAATCACAGCCTTTTATGTGACCTTGGACTACTCATTTATCTCAACTTCAAAGGCAACAGGGAGGATAAAATTAATCACTGTGGTGCCCTCAGATGCTGTAATGGAAGGGTCACTCACTGCTACCAACTACATTTTTTAGGGGGAAAACCAGACTAAGAGTATGCTGACATAAATTAAAACTTTAGTATCCCCTCTCTTGTCCTGCCCATCCATCTGTAGGGTTGCCACCCAAATCACAGCAAAGAAACTTGATTTATATATCCTTTTCCACTGAAGATGATACTAGATTTTAGTGACCTAGAAGGATGACCTCTTCCTGGAAATCCTAATAGCAGAGGCTCTTAGATATTGCAGAAAACTGAATTTTCCATAAAACTGTGCCTGTGTTCCGTCTGTTTTTTCTCTGTTTGCTTTTACCTGGCTGTGACCCTGTGCAAGCTCCAGCTCAAAGGATGGAAAAGAAGTCTTAGAATCTCACCTCGATTTTTAACTGGCAGCTTTTCCTCAAACACAGAGAAGTGCACCTTTATTTCAACCATATTACAAAAGCAAGACATTTTAATGCAAGGCATTTGTGTAGCTTCTTCTCTGTAATACAGCCTTTGAGTTGAAAATTAAAAGCATAGAAGTGTTTCCAATGTATCTTGAAGACAATCTTGAATTAAATCCAGACCTGTTCTAAAAAGAGCAGGTTCCAAGGTGGTTTTTGGCTATGCTGCATAATGATGATTATAGAATTCCTTTTAAGCAACTTTTTTAGCTGAGAAGAAAATGAATCCTTTTCTTTTTTTCTGTTTTTTACCATCTTGACTTACCTAAATACCTCTTAAAGTAGACACAGTTCAGTGCTCTCATCATTAAAAATTGCTGAGTTTCTGTGGTCTGCATTTTGCAAGAAGGGGTTGCTAAATCAAGGACCTCATGACCTCAAAATCACTAAAGCTGTGTTGCAGTCTTATGAAATGCATTTTATGGTTTATTCTGAACAGAATGGGAGGCAGAAATGTGTTTTGTGGTGTGCCACAAGTAAAGTGTCATGGAGGAAGAGGGAGCAGAAACTGAGCCTGTAATTGCTGATCTCTGGGATTTGTTCTGAGATATATGAAAGCAGCCCTTTGAGGAGGGCTCTTAACTGAATTCTTAAAATCATCACCATAGAATCATCACAGAATGGTTTGGGTTGGAAGGGACTTTAAAGATCAGGTGGTTCCAACCCCTTGCAGTGTGCAGGACACCTTCCACTGTCCCAGGTTACTCCAAGCCCCATCCAGTCTGGTCTTGGACACTGCCAGGCATCCAGGGGCAGCCACAGCTGCTCTGGGTACCCTGTGCCAGGGGCTCATCACCTTCAAAGGGAAAAATTCCTTCCCAATATCCAACCTTCCTCTCTGTCAGCTTGAAGCCCTTTTCCCTTGTCACTCCATGCTCCTGTATATTGTCTGTCTCCATCTTTCCTGCAGCCTCCTTATTCTTTATAAAAACTCTGGCTATCTATTAGCAGGGATATTTGTCCACTGACTTTGATTATTAAGATATCTTTTGTCAAACCCACCACCCATCTCTGTGCTGTACCCAGCTGAGGAACTATCCCTTCACAGAGGTGACACCCAGGTTTCCTGTCCTTGTCTGGGCCCCTGGGATGAAGTGGAGCAGTAAGGAAAGAGGGAGCTGTCACTGAAGTGACCACATCCGGTGTTGCAGGAGAAGTTACTTGCAGACAGAAAATGACACTTTGCTGATCAGTTTGAGAGGATTTTTGGTGCTCAGAGAGCAGAAGTCTCTGTGCCAGGGCTAACCAGGGTTATTTCATGCTCCCCTGACACTACACTGATTTTGCTGACTCAAAAACTGCTGAAATATTCCATAGAAAAGGGACAACTGGTTTTTTAATATTCTGATGAAATTATGTGAAAGTATACCAAAACTACTTGGTTCATTAGATGTTTTCTTTCCTGAGACTTTACGTTTGCTGGAGATTTCAGTCCATGTCCAAAGAGACATCAGTTGTTTCCTGACCCTTGCTGCTCATTTATCTCACCTGTCAATGTTGCTGCCTGCAAAAAACCTTTTGCTTTTACCTTATTGAGACTATTGTTCCCCAAATCATATATTTCAGGCATTTTCTGTGCACATGATTACAGTGCTCTTTGGTTAACAACATGAGCACTAGTAAGCTCCAAAAATGCAGATATCATGGCAGGATTCACAATGCTGTCTCTTGCCAGTAATTTTGTTGTTCTTTCCTAGATTTTTGAAAATACTTGCTATGAACATTTTTTCTTAGATTCAAGGGTGTAAGATTATTCTTATAAATAATGACTGGACTTGTATCTGCACTGATCAGAGGTGTAAAATTCTGCCCTGTTGTGGGGGCTTGTGCACCCTGAATATAATGGGGGACAAAGGTGTTAAAGACCATTTTAAAATGTATAAATAAAGTTATAAACATTCAGCAGAGTTCCATCACAATGGCAATTGTTAAATATTTTGTAGCATCTGAAAAGTATGTATAAAATAATTTAGAATCCTGATTAAAGAGTAAGAGATACTCAAAGGAAGTGTACCATAGGAAAGTCCCTATGAAAACCCCTTTTCACTTTAGAGAGGACCTAACAAGGGAGCTGATGTAGTTTGGTTAGGTGTAGGTCTTAGAAATTAAAATAAATTATAGAAGTTGGTTGTCTGAGCAGATGTCAGCATTTGCCAGACACCAATGTGACACCATCTTGATTAAATTGCAGCTACACAGTCCTTTGATTCACTGTTTTCTCTAAATCTTTTTTTTCCACATTACTTAAAACATCTGTCTCTGATATCCATCTAATGCTTGCATGCATGAGGAGTCTGAAATGTTTATTTTAATCCCTTACAGGACACCGCATTTCTAAAAGTCTATTTTCGTAGCTCCTTCAATGCTCTATGGGGCCATCACTTTTTAAGGCATGAAAATGCTCGAAAATAAAGATGTAAAGCAATGCAGTTGTCTTTTAATAGTATAGCAGGGAATGAGTTAACTCCAGACTCTGCAACAGACCCAGGAACCCCATGGTCTGTGTATTTATAGGCATCAGCTTTAATGGCCCGCTGTGATAGATGAGAGATACTAAAATCTTACAGTCACTGCCTGGTCATTTACAGTCAACAGAGGGCTAAAAGTGAAAGGTCAGGCCTAAGAGAGTTGGAAAATCTGCTAAGCAAACTCTGGAGCAGGGAATGGGATGCTCCAGGGACTGGAGGCCACGGCTGATTTTTCTGCTGTTGTTGTTGTTCCTGGCCTGGTGTAAGTTTATGCACAGCCCAAAGCATTCAGGATGAAATATTCCCTTTTCTTCAGTTCAGAATAAATGTTCACATGATCCACTAGAGGGTTTATTCAGTTGAATACGTTTACCTGGTATGTTTACTAGAGAAAGAGACTTGTTTTGTTTGATCAGCCCTTTCCAGGCAGGCTGTTCAATGTGAGAGAATGATTTCCAATCTGGTTCCTTCCCAATGCGCTGAAGGTCTTGTTACTCCAAAATACATTATAGCCTCTGGGTCCTGCCACTGCCAAGCATGTGCTGCTGCCCTTGGGGATCAGCTCAGGTGCTAGTTCTGGAAACTGGAGCATATCAAAAACAAGGATCCAAAAAGAGCAGAGTCGGCAGAGCCAGCAGCAGAATCACTGATGGGAAAATATTGATGCTGCACAGAAGTGTCCGTTTTATTATTTAGTTCCCTGAATAAGGCTGTGTCTCTAAGCTCAGTCTCTTTATTTAGTCAGTGAGAGTCCAGGAGCAGCTTGAAGCATGAAGACCCCAGCTCCCCTTTCCCAACACCCTCAGGTAAAGATGAAAATGATGGAGGTCAATTCAGCTTGCTTTAAGCCACTTTTCCCTTCTTTGTCGTGGGATCTGGCTCAGTCTCAACCAACTCTCAGTGCGTCACCAGAGTAGGAGCTCCTCTTACATAACTGGTGATTTCTGTATCCTCTCTGCCCCTCATTCTCATTGGCTCTGGTGGCTGAAAATGTGGGAACAGCACAACTTTCCCTGGTTACACAGCTGATAGTGGTTCCTGTGAGACCTGGGGAACACTGCTGAGACATCTCTTTCCACTAATTATATCTTTTTTAGAGAGGCCAGGGAGCTGATTACATCCTTTTATGGCCTCTTTACTCTCATGGGATGGCATGTAGAACCCTGGAATAACTGGGAATAGAGCAAGATACCACAGGAATAACTACTGACTGAACTTTTGGTTGTGCCTTCAAAGATACTGTTTTAATGTATCCTTTGTGACTGAGGGACATAAATGTTCTTTAACTGTATTTGAATGTTTAGATTAGTACAAAACTGTGATGCTGGGTATATGTTTGCTCTTCTACATTCATGCACAAGCTGGTTCCTACTTTTTTGTGGAGCAGCAAGGTATTTTCAGCGCTGGGCTTTGTGTTGACTGTGAAACTCAAAGTGTAGCAGCCCCAGCCACTGCCTTACATAAACCCTTCTGCCTGTGCAATGGGCTCCTGCCACTGTCCTGTTTGGAGCAGCAAGATTTCCTTTCTGACCTACTTTTCTTGTCAATGACTCCAGCCAGGCCATCATGAGCATTATTAGAGCATTTTATATCCTTCCCGTGCCACAAAGCTGCCCTGACACCACCCTGAGCAGCCAAGCAACAATCCCATCAGCCCAGAGGGATCCATGAGCTACTAACCAGCTCCCTTGTCTTCTTTTCCTGCTGCAGCAGCCCAGCAGATGGATTTAGTGTGCTCTAGAGCAGGCAGGAGCTCCTCAGGTGCACAGTAATAACCAGGAGTGGTGCTCAAGGATTTGCAGGTTTATGCTGGGCATATCCCGGCAATAATTGCCTGGGATAAATGGATATCAAGGGGAGTGAGCTTGGGCAGACAGGGATGTTGAATTGTTTAGGTTGGAAAAGGCCTTCAAGATAACTGCATCTAATCTCTGACTGGTCCCCTCCTTGTCCCCAGCCCAGAGCACTGAGTGCCACATCCAGGACACCTCCAGGGATGGGCACTCCAAACCTCCCTGGGCAGCCCCTGCCAAGGCCTGCCCACCCTTTCCATGGAGAAATTCCTGCTGGTGTCCAACCTGACCCTCCCCTGGCACAACTTGAGGCCGTTCCCTCTCCTGTCTCTGTTCCCTGGGAGCAGAGCCCGACCTCCTACCTGGTTACAACCTCTTTTCATGAGGAAATTGAAGGAATATTGAAGGAATAACCTGGGAGATAATGAAACAAAATGGAATTTCATAAACTTTCCCATCATTGTAGCATATGAAACATGCAGCCTTGATTACACAAAACTCTTTATAAGAGCTGGATAGAGTGCTGTTATAAACAAATTTGCATCTGTGAAGATGTTCATGGAGTGAAAAGGATAAGGATGGGAAAAAGCAGGTTTAGGTCTGTATTTCAGTCTAGGTAGGTATTGAGGATGGCAAAGGGCTGAGATCAGTCCTTCCTCCTCTGAGAGCTGTGAAGTCATTGCCTCTTTCTGTCTCTCTCAGAGCTGTTCCAGAGAGCACAGGTACCCAAATCTGAGTCATCCTAATGGTATTTAATAGGAAACATCAATTTTGTGCTCTAATTTCCTACCCATATTTCTACTCCGTAATACTATTTTTTTACAGCCATCAGGTTAAATTGCCCTCATATTTACTGGAGATTACTTTTATGCTCCGTTCTCCTAAAGTCCTTTCAGGATGTCTGACACTGGGAGGGAAAAGCAGTTTGAGCAGGCTCCTCTGCACAGGAGGAGAGAGCAGAGGATGGGAACTCTCCCAGCAGAGAATCAGAGGGACGTGGTTTCCTTGCTGAGGGAGTCCTGTTAGGCTGAGAGGAAGAAAACAACAGCAGGGGAGAGGCTCTCAGCCAAAGGCAGGCTTGAGGGCAGCTGATCTCGAGCACATCCTGCAGTGACAAAAGAAGCATGGAAAGGAAAGCGTGCAGGTGATCCATCATGTTTTGCCTCCAGCTCCTTCACGAGTTCTGTTCAGCTCAGAGAGTGCCTGGGTTAAGAAAACCTCCTGTAACACTCACCATATGTGCTTATGCATGTCCTGAGCTGCTGAGGAGTGTCCAAAAAGCTGGAATTTGGCAAAAAGAGGCAGTCTCCTCGGGTGGCTGAGCAGGGTTTCACTGCCCAGAGTGATCTGTTATCCCTTTCCTGACAAATGCCCTCAAGAGTCTCTGCCTCAGGGATCAAAGAATAGACAATTTTGCAATAGAAGTTTTAAGAGGTCACAGCCCCACTGTGGTATGATCTAAACCTGAGGCCTCACAACTCACCAGGCTTTCATCCTGGCCATGGAAGCAATGTGGCCTGGCTGTTTTTTTCCTGACACATCTGTGCAAGTTTGGATCTGATTTAGGTGTTATGACCAGACAGATTTCATGCAGAAATAAAAGTTAAGGACTTAAAATCAGACATGCAATGCTCTGGTGAGAAGACATAACACAAAGTTCCATGCACCTGGAAGCTTGAAAATGTTGGCATTTCTTACAGTCTTTCTTTTATGGCTTTGTAGCTGCTCAGAACTCCGAGGGATGGTTTTTTTTTTTTCCTATGTAACATATTTGAATGGTTTATATCTCAGAACATCATAACTTCCACATCCAAGGCTGTCATCATCATTCCCTGTCATGATTATGATACTACTAATTTGAAAAGTCAGATAGATTCTGCTATTGTCATCCGAAGTTAGAAAAAAAAAAAGTTCTGTAACAGCTTCCTGTGCCTTCCTGAGAGCCCTGCTGAAGGTAATCCCAAAGTTCCTCAAATCCTTGGGGCCACAGGCCAAGTGTATTGTGCTCCTAGCAATGTTCCTATTGCCTGAAAAAACATGGGATGTGATTATAGGGACCTTTTCCCAGATGCCTGGTTGCTTGTGGCACATCCTGTAGCACAGTTTACCACCCACACATTTGTTTGTGGGGGTGCAGCACAGACAAATTCAGTGGAATAATCAACATTGGAAAAAAGAAAGCATCCACTCCCTGTTTCCTAATTATTATTTATTCTGAACTAGGTGTGTATGCATGTGTGGGTTTTTTCCTTCCCCTCCAAATAGGATTATTTCAGCAATGTGGGTGTCAGAGTGAGCTCAGCTGTTAGGAAGGGCTGTTAAAGTTCAGGAGGGCAGGAATGGGCAGATGCTGCAGGGGATGGGATTTGAAACATCACAAAGTGCTTTTGTCATGGGACTAACTCATGTGACAGCTTTTCCATGGTTTCTCTGAAGTGTCTGCTAACAGAGGGTGCCTTGTTCAGGAAGGAGAAGACAACCATGACTGGTGATGACCATTAGCTCCTAAACCTTGAAATCTCTTTTCCCTCCAGCATCTGGTAGTGCCTTTGGAACTTAGGGTGCCAGAAATCAACCCCACCTTGTGCTGTTTGTCAGGCAAGCTGCTGCCACTGTTCAAAGCAGCAAAGGAGGGCATTGTATGGGAAGAGGACATTCTCTGTGCCCCTGCCTGAGGCTGGGTGATCATTGCACTGATGCTTAATTGCCTCAATACAAAAGGCTTTGGGAACTATTCAAGGACACCAAGAACTCTCTGTTTCCTAATTCCTTTAGAGCTGTGCTGTAAAGACAACATTGCCCATCCACTTCTAACCTGGAGGTTTGCTCAATCTCAAACCCTATTCAAAGGAAAGGACTTGAGGGAGTAAAGTTGACAAGATTTGTCCATAAATACTGAAGGCTTTGACAGCTCAATGGAGTTCACATGGCTGGTTGTGTTTGCCAAAGTATATGTATGAACTTGAATCTTGGAAATTGAATGCAAAGTGATGTTTTTATATAAAAGTAACTTCAGTCACTGTTATATATTTAGACATATGATGCCAGTCTGGTACCAGATCTGATGGAGACAGTTTAAATAGGACAAGGTTAAGTAGTCTGAAAGAAGTTTCATATTTCTTCACATTTCTCCTTTTTCCTCTTATCCTGAGGTAAACCCTGTGGTTGTTTCCTACACCATTTCACTTATTTCCCTTTGTCTCTGATTGGGAACTGCTGTGGTTTAACACTGGCCCAATGCCAGGCACCCACGAGAGTCGCTCACTCACCCTCCCCTGCCACAGATGAGCAGAGGAGAGAAAAAAAATTAACAAATGCTTCACCATGGTCTTCACCATGGCCTGCAGAGGAATCTCAGCTCCAGCAGCTGGAGCACCTCCCCGCCCTCCTTCTGCACTGACCTTGGTATTTCCATGTTATTTTCCCTCACATATTCTCCCCTCCTCCTCTGACTAGAAGCAAAACCGTGTGACTTTGTTTTAATTCTTAAATATGTCATCAGAGAGGCGTTACCAGCCTCTCTCACTGAGATTTTTTTGCCAGCAGCATGTCCACTTTCAGAGCCATCCAGGGCTGGCTCTGCTGGACGTGGAGGAAGCTTCCAGCAGCTTTCCACAGGAGCCACCTGGGTGGCCCCCTTTCTACCAAAAACCAGGCCCTGAGACACCAGGAACCCTTCTGTTCAGATTTCATGAGCTCATGGAACACTTCAATAAATCAAGGTGAGGGGTGAGCACAGAGATTGCTTAAGCCTCTGGCTAAAGACCCTGTAGTGAGAGATTAGGAAGGGCACTGGGATGGCCCTGGGGAGGAGGTTGCCACAAAAGGAGTTTTCTTCTTTCTCTATGTCTTATCTCCAGTCTTACTGATTAATCTGTGCCTGGGAAAACTGCAGTGTAAATAAAGTTGGTGGGAACTCCCCAGTTCAGTTTGGAAGGCAGTGACATTATAATCTATTAATTAATGTACATTTTTTTACCTACCTGGACTTGTGCAAAGTGACCTCCAACACCCCTTGCTGCTAAATTGAAAAGATATGGGTTTGATGGATGGAGTGTGACATGGATAAGGAATTGTCTGGATGGCTGATTTCAACAGTCAGCAGCTCAGTAACAAGCTGTGTCCCCCAAGGGTCCATACTGGCATCAGCATTATTTAATAACTCCACTAGGTTTTTTTATATACAGAAAGGGAGATATTTTTATTATCGCCTGGAGTGACTGAACAAGAGATGACATATATTTACTGAAGAAGGGCAGGTTTAATTTTTTTTATAATACAGTTGCTGAGACTTGGAAACAAGTCCTGGGTTTGCCCTTATTGTACATCTGCTTCTTTTGGAAACCTGAGAACAAAGAGTTATGCTGTAATTGAAGGTTCTAAGTACTTTTATCATACACCAGATAAGCAAAGATAAACAATAAAAAAGCAATAGTTTTTTCAAAAATAGAATGATGAGAAAAACATTTCAATGAATCAAACACATTGCTTATTTCCATTTATATATATTATTTATGTATTATTTTTAGCTTGATCTTTAGCTGAAAAGCATTTATTTCTCTCAAAACTACTACCATTTACTTACAGATCCAGAAAGGAATACAAAATTGATGTAATTTTTTTGTCAAAACTTTATTTGTAAACAGAACAAAGTGATAATTTCACCACGCAAATGAGCACTACAGGGTATTGGTTTTCAAATGGGAAATGTCTATCATGAAAGCTAACCCATGCCTTTGGCTAGAGGGAAAAGCCTATTAAAAATTAATTTCTTTTTGATCTGGATAAAAAGTTTAAATTGAGTAAAACTGTAATGGGATCTTATGAAAATAAACAGATAAATAAATTTCTTTCTGCACTACTATGGAAAGAAAAAAGAAGGAGCAAACAGAAGCTTGGCCTTTAGAGCTGCAGAGCTCTTCACCTTTGCTTGTTGAGTTGGTTTTTAGCATATTGGAGAGGTTTTTTGAGCTTTGCATCCGAGCTTCTGTGAAATAATTACACTGATGGTTCTGGTTTCTAATGTAGAGCAGAGAAATCTGCAAAAGCCATTGGGCAAATTCTGCTGAGTCTTTCACCTCAGATCAGCAGCTCTCAGGTCATTAATCATGCTTTATAAGCTTTAATAGACTAAGTGTTTTAAAGACATCTGCTGAGTCTCAAAGAATAGAGTGCAGACTTTGCTTTTTTGAGATTTCTGTATTATAGCAGCAGTATTGTTGGGAGAGAAAAAATGACCCAACATAAAAAACTTGGCCTTTCCTTTGGTTCCTGCCATGCTACAGGAGAGGATGATCAGACAAGTAATTTATAACTGGAGACTGAGGAAATTAAGCTCACCAGGTATTAAATATTTCCTTAGATAAAGGCATTGTCACCACCATCACTTGCTCAGGCAGCGAGCATGTAAAGAAAGAATATAAAGAAAGAAGTTCTTTGCATTAATTGATGTGTGAATAAAACACAGTTTTGTCCTGCACAACTCATCATGCATGCCTGAAACTCACTGCAGGTGACTGGCCTTTTGCTTATTTACTCTTTTTTTCTCATTCAGACTCTCAAACACATATTTTGGTGAAGGCTGCTTGCACAGAAAGACATAGATTTAGTTTGTTTTGTCTCACATTTTAAGGGATGCTAAGCCAGGCTTGGAAGCTATTTCTGAGTTAGTGAGTTAGAAATATCCTTCTGTAAATACACCATTGCCCTTATTACCTGTTCACTTGTAATTATTTTTTCCATGTATTTTCCAGATATTTTACTGTGAAGTAGCAGCTTCTCAGTACTACAAAACACACAATGGAAAGGAAGGATAGAGGTGGAAAAGGGAAAGCTCTTAGTTATGGATGTTTGTTCCCAAACAAACAATGGGGCAGGAAGCAGTTGTGGGATGGTGTTGCCCATATTTGTGTTAATTGTCCCCTTTCATTCAGTGTTGTGTTGTTATTTTGATTTTTGTGAGGGGAATTTTAGTTTTTGTTTGGTTGGTTTGTTTTTTGTTTCGATGTAAGTGAAGGTTTTGTGTTGAACTTGGATTTTAATGCAAATTCTTAAATGAAGCATCACTTCTTGAGCTAAATGCTTGTTCTTCACCCCCATGTTTACTCTTGAGCACAAAGAGTGCACTCAGGAAATTCAGTACCTGCTCTTTGAAAGTGCTTTACTAAAATGTGTGAAATGAGGGTGAATTCTGCCTTCTCCCACACTTTCCTGGGAAGCACCCCCATTCCCAGGCTGACTGCAATCAGAGCTGTCTTGCCATTTCCCAAACACAGCAAAGCAGAGGCTGAAAGTGGGATGTCCTCACCGTGAAGTTGAGGAGCCACTTTCCTTCAGTGCAGCTGAGATTGAAGGTCATCAAACCCCCCTGCAGGCTGTGTTAATGGCGCAAAATGCCCAGCTTTGAGGTGGGACACCCAGTTGTAACTCTGCTCTCCTGGTACTCCAGTGGGAGAGTCCTGCTCCCTGGGTGGGGGGAAGCATCAGCTGCAGGCCTTGCTGCTCATCCCCCATGTTTTTCTTACAGTACTTGAACAAAGCGCCTTATGCTGAGTCAGATTTTTCCTCTGAGATGAGTTTTCTTCCTGGCTTTTTCTACTGGTTAGGGAAAAAAATAAATAAGACAAGAAATTTGCACGTAATCCAGAGTAATTTGCCCTTCCCTCTCCTCCCTGTGTTTCTCAGTTTAGTACTGAAGACATTGATTTCTCTTCCAGCCCTTTGAGGCCCAGAATAAAGCCAAGAAAATGGATGAGAAGGTAAACAGAGGCAAAGAAAAATAGATATATGATCAGATACTCTAAGCAGGTTCCTGGCAGAATGTGGAACTGAGCCCTCTTGCTTTCTGCAGAATCCAAGCTTCCCTTAAAAGGGAAACTGAAGGAAATAGGTCAACTCAAATAACATTAAATCATGCTGGATGAAAAGGTATCCCACTCCTCTCAGAGCTGCAGGATGACACAGAATTTTAAAACTCCATTTGCTGGTGAGCATCTGGGATGTACAAGGAAGCTCTCTAGGATCTGAGCAGTGTCCCTTGCTTTTGTGACAGTTTTCCTAACAACTTTCTCACTCTATCTGCTCTCGGATGTTGTGTTTCTTTTTTCTTTTTTAAAGGAAACTTGAGTCATTGCCACTTTTTATCCTCTCCTTGCTGCCTTAATGAGGTCTTCGTTCACTTCCTGCTTTCTTTTTGCCTCTTTCCATTTTATGAGAATTTTATTCTCGTCTTCATGTAATTTCAACACTTCTCAGCTTCTCTCTCATAGTAAAAAAATGAAAGCCTTATGCTATGGCATTCTGAAATAAAACTCCAGAGTGGCACTCCTGTTTCAGCTGCTCCTAGAGCAAGAGGAAGGCAGCTTTATTTTATTATTTTTTTTAATAAGTTGTTTATGGTCCTGCTCTCAAGTTCAGAGTTCTGTCATCATGCAGGGTATCCTCCAAAAATATTAATTTCAAATTCTTTGCTGAATGTTCAATAAATGGCAAAAACATTTTCTAATGGACTTTATGCAGTACCATCTTTTACAGCATGAGTCCTGGGAAAGGTGGCAGAGTTCAGGATGAATGACAGAAAGGAGAGAGGAAATAATATTTGTCCTTAGAGAAATGATCAAGAAAGGGACCTGGAAAATGGAATTGAATGCTACTATTTTATTCTTGAAGCTAGTCTGTAGATAGATATGTGATAGACTCTCAAAAAAACCCCTAATTTCAGTGCAGACACACGAAAAGTCCTTTTTTGTCCATTTCTTTAGCTACTTTGTCCATTTATTAGTGTGATTTGTCCACATTAATGGGCTGAAATAGATCAGAGAGTACTATTAACAATGGAATGGAAAACAGAAAACAGCACTGAATATTCCTAGAAATCTGAAGTTGAAAATGCCTATTTAAAGAGAATTCTTAGGCCTATTGTAATATGATACTGCTCATTACTAATTATCATCCTGTTAATCTCCCAGCATTGGCCTAATTTGCATTTTAATATCTAAGGCACACCTGTTAAAGATAAACAGCCTTGCTGTAAAGATTTCCATAGCTGATAAATCCCAGCCTCATTTGACCTTCCTCAAACACCAGGATCTGAGCAGATGCCTGAACAGAATATGAATTTGATTTTCTCCAAGATTTAGCACAAGGGATTGAGTCCATTTTCCCTGTCCATTATGTCTCCTGGAAGTAGATTGTGGATTTTATTTTTTCTTGCATGTTGTCAGAGTCCTCAGCTTCCTTAGTCCTCACATGTGCCACCTGCCTGGGATGAGCATCCCAGAGAGACAGTGCCCTCAGAGGGTGGACAGAAACACTGTGACAGTGCCAGTAGCCAGAACTGTAACCCTGTGTGAAATCCATCAGTCAAACTTTGATGTAGCCCTACGAATCTGATAATAAT
Source organism: Toxostoma redivivum (assembly GCA_013397375.1). Taxonomy (NCBI): domain Eukaryota; kingdom Metazoa; phylum Chordata; class Aves; order Passeriformes; family Mimidae; genus Toxostoma; species Toxostoma redivivum. The sequence continues at coordinate 430,827 of VXBI01004859.1, read as the reverse complement.
CTAACACAGAACAGTAAACCGAAGTAGTACCAGTAATAATGGATTATTTTTCTGCCTGTGAAAACACAGGCACAGATGGTGAGGATTTTTCCGGGTAAACTTAGAGATAATATGCTTTGGATCTCAGGAGTGAAGAGCCCTGTAATTCTTCCAGGCTCATTTGAGTTTTATTGTCTTATGCTGAGAGCACTTTTGTAATTCCATGCTGAGCCTCTCCTTGCATGAGGAGCTGTTTGATGTCTGTGCTATGAAACTGCAGTTCAGGTTATGTGTTTGTGACAGCAGTGAGGTACAGTGGCCTGTGGCTAAAGATTCCTTAAGTGGGAAGCATATTAATGGTTCTTCTTATGAGATGGGAATTCTGGATAAATTTTAGCCCCTGGCACTGATTAGCACACAACTTTCCAGTGGACAGTCTGTGTTGGTTGCATTTATTTGAAATAAATTCCAGTTCTGAAAAGCGCTGGGGAGGGCGCTGGAATGCAGGGCTCCAGCGCTGGAGACGGGCAGCAGGTGGCACCCACACACCGTGGAAATTCCTGCCTGTCTGCATCCAGCCAGGTGAGAATTGCTTTTAAAACCCTCTGGGACCCAGCTTCACACACATTTCCCTTTCCTGGGTTGCACATTTGGTGTTTGAAACAAAACAAACAGATTTATCCTCTCTAGCAGTGTTTGCATTATAAAATATGCCCACAAAACTTGTCTGCTGCCTTAATATCTGTATTAAACACTTTATTCTTAGGTATGGTGCATAGATTAACAAGTCAAACAATGGAGTGGAAAAACAATTAAAGTGGAAGTGTGTTTCAGAGGCCTCCAGCTTGCCCAACCACCTGCCCCTTATCCTTGAAAAAAAACTTATCCCAAACTCCCAAGCTGGGGAGGAATGCCTTACCTCTGGCTGGTTTTAAGAAATACATAATTACATTCTGGAAATGAGAAGTAGAGGGGGACAGCTTTTCCCCCAATTGCACATAATGCTTTATCATTCACAGTCTTTCTCCAGAATTCTTTCTCACAACATATTTGCATTCTTGGCCCGTGCTCCTGGTGTCAAACCTGAACAGTCATAAAGATCTCATTCAACAGGTGTGGTGTGAACTGGAGATATTCTTCACTAATTTATTCATTCTGATCCATGGAAAATGTTACATGTGGTGAATTCTTGGTTTTGTTTCAATAGCCAGAAGAAGGAAGAGGTTTTATTCCTGGATATTTCATAACACAATTTGCATAGGGGATGACATTTTTGCATCATGGCATTAAATCCCCAGAATGCTAATTTAAGTCTGACAGCTGTTGGGATTAATATGGATACTACTTTCTTCTATTTTGCAAGGCTGGACTATCTATTGGGATTTTTGTTTTCAAACATTTATTGTGCTTGTTGAGTTTACATGAAGCAATGGTAATTAAATATTTGTGTGTCATGCAAAGCAATTTCTTGCTGGTAAACACCTAATTTACTGGCAGGCAGGATACAGAGATTTATCTGGTTTAATGGTTGAATTATTAGAATCTCTGAATGCATTTGAGGATGTCAAGCTTAAATTTGGACCAGGCACTGAAAAACCCTAAGCAGTTTCATCATGTTTTTAGGAATACAGCATCTTGTGGCATTACATCCTCTCACCACTGTGAGAGGATGTGGCTTGTTCTGAGTAATTTTCCAGAGAATGGAATTTCATTTTCAAGAGAAGTGGGAAGAGGATTTTCCAGTTGTATAACCCTAAGGTTTTCCCAGCAGAATACCTACTGAATCCAGAAAGCATCATGAATGCTGTGACATAAAACCTGGGGTTTGCTCTGTTGATGTCTTCACAACAGTTCAGCTTAGGATGGCAAAATGTTCAGCATGGGAGACTGTGATGCTTCCCCAGTCTTGGAGAAGCACTGCTGGAGTAGAAGGCTCACTCTGCTTCCCTCCAGCGGGTGCTGATAGAACTCAAGCTGCAAACACTTGGCAACACGCACACATTTTCCTTTGTGTGGGCTGGAGGTGCCTTTGCAGGGACAGATCTTTTAGGGGTCCGTCTGGCATCATGGGTTAGATGTCATGACACCAGGTGCAGACATTTTGAGGAACCACTTTCCTACTATTTGTTAGAACTGTTGAAAATAACAAGTGAAAAACAGGAAAAAAAATCCTGTTCAGTTGAAAATCCCTACTTATGGACATTGGACCTCAAATGGTCTTTATAAAATTTTATGTCTGAGTAAATTTCTCCTCTCAACATATCATATAATCCCTAACTTCACTTCTTTGTGCCTTTTTTCCTCTTTCCTCAATCCTTTCATTGATCTTTCCTCTGAATAGCTCCTTCTAACTGAGCCACCATCATTCTCACTTATTTATGATTTCTTCTCGTTTTTTTAATTCCCTTTGCTTTCCAGTGCTAGAGTTCCAGTCCTCCTTCTTTTTGTTCCTGCTTTCTTCTAGCTATACCTTGCTTGCATTCAAGGCTTGCTGAAAGATTGTGGATTTACTCTGTATTGAGTGTGCCTTGATTTTTTGTTCATTCAGCTGTGGATTGATGGTTTCTATTTATTATGAATATCTATGCAAAGTAAGTATTAACCAGGAGCATGGAGCAGGAAGAAAATGTGAGGGTGGGGAGGCCCTGGCACAGGCTGCCCAGAGGAGCTGTGGCTGTCCCTGGATCTCTGATAGTATTCCAGGAGAACACAACTCAGGATATTCTATGATTCTACTCAGCAAAACTTGCTTGGAGCTAATTATCTGCGGCAGTGCCAGGGATAAGAAGTTGAATCAAGATGCCAAGTAATTAATTTTAATTTTGATATTATTATAAAACAAGGGGAGACCATGAGGCTGCCAAATGTAACAGGGCCAAGGGTTGGAACATAAGCCTTGGCTCATTTTGGGGGTGTCAGGAAAAGAAGCTGGTTTTCTTTTTCCTTACAGTGAGATATAACTCTACAGAGAGGATAATTCAGGGTTCTTTTTTAAATAAGGGGCCTACCATATAGAACTTTAATTACAATGGTATTTAGGGAAGTCAAATGATCTTTTTTAAATAAAGGTGAAGGAAATGCTGTTTGCTCCTGAAATGGTTCTAGATGCTTTCCTTCTGCAAAGATGACAAATAGGAATGTTGTTTGTGGAAACACTCAGCCGTTTCCAGGAGTGTTACTGATGTGCAGGAACAAAAAAGGGCTTGCTAGAATTCCTTGGACTATGCAGAGCACCTTATTTAGGCAAATTCTGGCTAGCAAATCATGCCTTGAGTGTGGAATGTATGAACAAAAGTGTGCATCCCTTACCTGATGTAATGAAAAAGCCAGACAAGATTTACTCAGTTCCACCTTCTTCCTTCAATCAATCCAGAACTATATTTTTCCATGGTGAGATATGCATATTTTTTTTATGACTCACTGGAGGATTCACCTTTTTGAAAAAACTAGCTGTATCTAAGCTTAAAGAATTTTCTTGTAGTTTCAGACCGAATTTCAAAACTATTTAAGGCAATACAGGTGTGTAATAAAATTTTCATGCCTTTACTCAGAGGTGCACAGGCCAGTGTCATTATGACTACTATAATCATAAGGGAATTAAAATATATTTAGAATTTATCCTTTTTACTGAACTTTTAGGTGCTAATTAGAAAGAGTTTTCTATAGAGTACAACTGAGCCATGGTCCATGTGTTAAAAAAAACAAACAAACAAAACACCTCACAAAATGAACTATGAGTTATGGCAGCATTTTAAGGCTTTGGACATTTCCTCTTTCAGGTGGAATATTTATCCTGCTGTATTTAAAATAAGGAAGCAAAAGATTTTACAGGGCAAATTGATGACAACCTGGTATGATTTGGCACTGGTCACAGGCAGTAATTTTCTCTTTGAAGTCAGGCAGGAAGGTTTCTCTGTCCCCTTCAGACTGACAAAAATCTGGTTGGTGATAAAGCTGTTGTATGAGCATAAAGACTTGATTCATGAAGCCACTGAAAAGTCCAATTTAAAAGAGTTAACAAGTCTCTGAAGCAGCCCCTACAAAAGCTTTATCTGAAAGAGGAGGGAAAAATCCTTTTGGAAAAGCTGAAGTGTTTTCTTGAGGCAGCAGGATCATCACTTCCATATTGCCAAGTCCTTGTCCTCATTCCTCAGTGTTCAGCCTGTGTTCAACCTGTATTTGGGTAACAAATCCCAATGAACAGCTCTGTCAAGTGATAGCAGAGGAACTGAGCTTTCAGATTTGATGGATTAAAACTGGTGGAGCACATCAATAAAAGTTCAGGTTGCAATTAATCTTATTTATTTATTGTCTGGAAAAGATTTAGCAAAAAAAGCCTCAAACATGTGAGCTTAAAATACCATGTTGGCAGCAGCTTTTTGTTATGCCAGAGCAAGAAACTAAACTTTGAAATTCACATTTTGTCTATAACTATTTAAACCTGAAGTAGTTCTTGCCCAATCTGATAATGATAAGGAGCTGGTGTTGCTTACATTTCTCGTTTCCCACTCATGCATTGATATACAAGGAATATTGCAATTTATGTGAAAAACCTAAATCAGCTTTTTTTTGACAAAGTAAATCTGTATTCTTACAAGAATGGAGAACCATCATTTCCTCCAGACTTTCCTTACAATGAACCAGGCTGTGAATTTGGATCCAGAAACTTGTTCTTTTGGCAAAAATAGTTTTTACCTTGGAGAATCTACAGATAAACCTAGATACAATTTTTGTATATGTGTATATATACTTATAAATTGGATCCATTAATTGGTGCCCTATATCAGGATATTAATGATAATGAATGAAAATATCAGGAAATTAATCAATTCTGTAAATCTTTTGCTTTTTATGTTTTAAAAACAAGACAGACAAAAACCACCCAGTTAATAACCAGAGTCAGTAGTATAAATGACTAACTCTCATTTATAGGAAACTACTAACTAGAGCTACCAAAAACCCCAACATATCCATTTTCATCCTCCATAAAACCTAAATGGGAATGCCCAACCAGTTCCTTAAGAGAAAACCGATTCCTTCCCGAATGGGATCACTCAGAAATTTCTTAAGGCAAATTTGTTTTCAGATTTGTTCTTTCCCAGGGAATTAAATTGGTTTAAATACTGGAAAGGCTCCTTGGAAGTTTCCAAGTCTCTCCCAACACCATGAGTCAGATGTCTTCAGCTTGTGCTGTGCCAGATTTGATGTCAAAGGATAATCCAGTGGGGTTTTCCACTAGACTTCCTAATGGAGATTGAATGGGATTTTACTATGTTAAATAACGGGATTTGGTCTGAATCACCAAAGCCAGCATAAAAAATCTGGTCCTGTTAACGGGCTTGTTAAAACATATTTTTAAAGGCCTAAAATGTTGATTAAATGAAGTAAAATTTTAATTTCTATACAGTGATATCAAATTTGAATGTTAATGAAATAATTAGCAGATTAGTGCAGCACAAAGTCCCTGCCCTGGGTAGTCTTGGTGGCAACAGCAAGCTCTGATTACTCCTCATTTTCAGATTATCTCTGCTCTCCAAGATCAGGGCGTGCTTTCGCAAGCACAGTTGTTGCTGCTCACTGGAAATTTTCTGAGGAAGAAAGGAAGTGTTGCCTCATGGCTGGGTTTGGCAGGTCCTCCCTGAAATTAGGGAGCTGTTGGTTATGGGTGGCCTGGTGACATCTGTCCTGGACCAGAATCACTGGGTGACCTGTGTGGCTGAATGAAACTTACTTTTTTGTAACCTTTATTGGATTGATAAAAGATCAATGAGCTTCCAGCTCTTTAGGATTTTGGGGTTTATTGTGTTTGTTTTTTCTTTATATTTTTTGTCCTATTTGGGCTGAGATCAATTCCAAGAGCTTTTATTTTCCCACAGACTGGGAATCCAGCTTGTTGGCGAGCTCCAATTGTTCTGCAGCCTGTCTCCCACACTGCTGCACATTCTTGAGCAGAACTTTTGTCTTCATCTGAAATGAAAAAATTAGAAGTATAGATGCATGCATTTGGCTTTGCCACACTCCCCTCTTTGCCATTTCTTAAGTAAATAATAATTTCAAACACATGGAATTTAGTTTAGGAAGAATGCACAAAGTCCATGTTTATGTGAAAAGTGGAAGCAGAAGCCCTGCAGCCGTATTCAAAGATCTTTTAAGAGAAAGTTCAGAAAATTGTCCAAAGAGAAATACAGGCAGAACTAGAGCCCCAAATGGCAGCTGAGTAGATGTCAAGTGCTACTTCTAGCCTAGTCCTGTGGAAAACAGCAAAATAATGGGAATATGGATTTTTAAGCCATGTTTAATAGAATGCCACCTGTACAACTTGGAGCTTGATTTTACACACATAGATCGTTTATCAGATGGGACCCACAGACAATTCATAGGTGCTGTCTGTCATAGAGTTTTTAAAAACAATCTCAATTTCTATTAAATGCTGCCGTGTGTTTTACAGGGACAAATCTGGAGTAGATCTCAGTGACTTCTGCCCATCTCTGGCACGCTCAATGCCCAGACAGGAAAAGGAGTATTGCTTATCTTGCTCTCAGTTTCTTTTTTCCAGAGAAGCAGAAGTCACCCCACATTCTTAGGAGCTGGTAGTTGATGATTGTTCATAAAAGAAAGTTGAAATTATCCAGGGGATTACTGGGTAAATGTCTGCCTTAGCAACTCACCATCTCCCTCCTTATTTTGTTGGTTTTTTTTTTT
>VXBI01004859.1:292901-424137 GCA_013397375.1 Toxostoma redivivum | reverse complement strand
TTTTTTTTTTTTTTTTTTGTAAGCTCCTTAATTATAAACAATATAAATAGATCCATTGTCTCGTAGCACCCACAGTTGCAAGACAAACACAGAGGAGTTTGTCCTCACCAACAGCGAGGTGAAGTAAGTGAGATTGTTGATGGCAGGAGCCTTGTTGGATTTGGCTGGCTCCCAAATGCACATATTAGCAGAGAATCTTTCACCTGATGAGGACTAATGGTGCTGGAATGTGTGGCAGCAGGAGGAGATGTATAGGAGCAGTTTGCTGTAATCCCAGTATATTTTTGTGTGGTTATGGTTTGTTTTGGTGTGAGTCAGACTGGCAGTGATCTGGTGAGGTAATGAGCTGAGGAATGGGGAGATGTGACATTCCTCTCTCCCCCCATGCTCCCACCTGAGCAGTCACTGGATACAAGGTGGGCACAGTGTGAATTGATGGGGCTGCCTGGGGAGTTCTGTTCCTGGAAAGGAACAGGATGGGGCTTATCAATTGGCCCAAAGCAATGCTAGATGCAGACACTGCTAAGAGCTATATTCAGGAAAATGAGGCCAGCTGCACTCATGCAGGTGTTCACCCAGCTCCTGTGCTTGGTGTGTGCCTGGGTGTGCCTCTCCTTGTCCCGCTGCTGAAATGTGGATAGACAGCAGCTTTCACATGGCTGAGGGACCGAGATGTCCTGGAACAGCCAGAACAGCAGCAGGGTCTGTCACAGGCTTCCCAGGGTCATTGGGGAAGGGAAAATGGCTTCAAACTGAAAAAAAAAGAAAAAAAAAAAAAAAAGGTTTAGGTTAAATATCAGGAAGAAATTCTTCACTGTGAGCTTGGTGAGACACTGGAAGAAGTTTTCCATAGAAGCTGTGGCTGCCCCTGGATCCCTGGCAGTGTCCAAGGCCAGGCTGGACAGGGTTTGGAGCAACCTGGGATAGTGGAAGGTGTCCCTGCCCATGGAGGGGGTGGAATTGGATCATGTTTAAGACTCCTTCCAACCAATCCATCCTGTAATTGTGTGATAATACCTAAGTAAAAAGATAGTGACCACAGAAACATCTATAATTACTGACTCCTCTGTCATGTTTTAGCCCATATTTAATTGGGCACCATTATTCCCCTCTAGTAGGCACAAAAGAAGTTTCAGGAAACAGAAAACCTCTCATTACCATTCATTTATCTTATTTTAACAACTTCAATGGTGTTCTTGTAGAAAATTGGAAGTTCTACCAGATTGCTGGGATTCTATAAATGATGTGTGGAGTTAGCCTTGCCTTTTTTATGGAATGAGAGGGGAAGTGGGCACACAGTGTGGCCACATGAGTCACAAACATCTGTCTTTGTGGGTGTCCTATTTGATTAATTAAAGTTTACAGCCATTTCAGCTTTCTTCACACCAGGCCCCCAAACAGCATGTGAGTAATTTTGTACTTCAGGGGTTGCCTGGAGGTGACAAATTTTTCCAACTTCTTCTGTATTTGAAGATGTTTGTCTTTCAGGCATGAAATTCAGAATTTGGGGGTTTTATTTTTGGCTTACAGATATCATTAAAGTCTGCCCCCTTGCTGGTGGTAAATGTGGTCTTAAAAACCTGTGAGGATAATAGAAATAGGAGCAAGGGAGAGAAGTTCTGTCTTGAGCTTGACACATTTTCCACATGGTTTAGTCGTAAATTCTATAAACAAATTGCAGCTTTTCTCTGTTGGGATGACTGAAAATCAGTAGCAGACGCCTTTAATTCACCCACATTCCAGGTAATAGGACTTTTCCAGGAATGGCTTCACTCGGTTCAGAGACTGTTCCTGATCTGCCAGACTGTAAATGTCAGGCCTGGGCAGGGTGGTGATTGCTCTGCTGTGTCCTCCTCAACTGTCATCAGTGTGAAATGAATAAGGATGTTTTGGCTCTTGCTGTAGTTCTGATTAGCTGAGCAGTTTCATGGGTTTATTTTGCCTTTTAAAACCATTTCCATCCAGCATAGCACAGACAGGTTCAGTTTTCCTGCTGAAATCTCCTCCAGCACTTTATTCCCTGAATGTACCTCCCTTTTTTCCCCGTGCTTCGTGGCCAGTTTGATTTGGGCTTGGTGTTCCTCAATTTAGTGCTGCCACAGAGATGCTCCAAACCCTAATGATTGCTCTGGGTGATGTCTGAAAATCTGTCTTGTCTCCAAGTCTGGTACCTTGTGAATTGTTTCCCCACTATTAAGATGGGGAAAAAAAAACAACCTTACAGCCTATCCACAAATCAAAGAGTTCAGATTTTCTACATCAATAGTATATATCAAATATCAAAGAGCTTCCTTTGCTGAATGTTTCCAGAATGGATAACTTAACACCTTCAGATATCCTGTGTTCTCCTTCACTTGGAAGTAGGACAACTGAAATACAAAGTTAAGTTTATTTGCACAGAAAAACCTGTTAATGACTGTCACCATTAGTCACCACTTGATGTAGAAGGAGTTGGTGTGGAAAGAGAAAGCAAATATAATGGGGAATGAGATATTTCCAGTCATTTACACAGGTGGCCTAAGCCTTGAGTGCTTCTAAGTGCCTGTTTCACTGCACTTTGTTTGAACTTAGGCTCAGATTTTACTTTTTGTTTCCCACACATTATTACAACATTTCCAAGGAAACATTTGCTTTAATGCATCTCTGTTTAATTCTCTAAATCCTGACTAGAGGAAATGATGGATTCCTATTTTCCACCCAGCTCTAGTGATGGTGCCTTGTGCAGCCTTGTCTACCTGATTTCTACTTAGGTACTCAAATATCTTCTCCTCAGCACTCCCCAAATAAACACTAAATCAGAGCAGCAATCATTTCCAGTTACACTCTCAGGAAAAACTGAAAACAATTTTGTTAGCAGGCTTCTCAGCAAATGCTTGGGAAATATTGGGAAGCATCACTTCATTTTCCAAAGTGTAAACTGCTTTTCCAGCAGCGTTCTGTCAATTAACTGGCAAAGGCCTCATCCATCAAATATCCTCAGTGACCAGCTGGAATTTGCTGAAAAATAAACATTTTGACTCTTAGGCAAGAGTAAGGTTTTGCCACTGGTCCAACATATGATTGGGGTTATAACCAAGCACATGCTCCCAGCAAAAATTCACCTTTTTAGGGAAACACCAACCAATGTTTGGTTGAGTAGGAGCTTCTTACTTTTCCAGGCATCAAAACCAAAAAATAAGGGCTGTTACTTTGGATACTTTTCTTGTGTTTCCTCCAAATTTTCAAGAGGAATTCACTGAGCTGCTGAAGACCCGTGGTAGACATCCAGTCTGTTACTGGTGCTGATATCCAATGGGGGAATTGAGCCAAAATGGCTTGCCAGAAAATAGTTTCTGTAAGTCACTTAAAGGTGAAGAAAATTTCTCCCTCTCCCCTTCATGTAATATCAATATTTATTTAATAGCTTTCCACTTCTTTCAATTTCTCCTGATTTCTTTCATTTACTACAAAACGTAGCCAAACATGGTCCTGAAACAACTGAATTTTCACAGTGAGAAAATACAAGGTAGAAAAAGGATTGAAAATAAAAACTATCTTTTAAAATAAATTAATAATAATGGCAGCTGTGTCAAAACTATTTTATAATTGGTATGCATTAAAGAAAGAGCTTATTTTTGGCTGTGTGAAACATGAAATGTGTTTCTATCCTGCTTTTCTTTCCAAATATGAATTGGATATTCTTGCATCAAGTGCATGTATCATCTTCACAGGATGCATGTTGTCTTATATTTAGAGCTACAGAGGCAGCTGAAAATCAGATGTCTTGACTCCATGTGGGTATCCAAAAACCCCTTCTGAATGATTGAAGGTCAGTGGGTTTAGGGCAGCATTGGTTAAAACAAAAAAAATGCAAAGCCTGGAAGTGGCCGAGAGCTGCAGCTTTTTTCTGGCCTTGTCAAGTGCAAGGCAGGCTTTGAGAGACAGCTCTGCTGGCTGGACACATCTCCCAGGACCTCTGGCAGCTCCTGGCCTTGGCTTGCTGCGTGCAGGGCTTTGTTGTTCCTCGCTCTGCTGCCAGGACACACACAGCAGCTCACGTGTTCTCTGCCTGCCTGCTCCTGGCTCACCCTCCCTTTGTCCCAAGCAGCCCCTGTGCAGCATTCCTGCCTCAAACCTGCTCCTCTTTTTCCCTCCTTGCTGGCCAGATGTGCCTTTGGCAGGCAGGTGCTCGCCCTTTTCCCTGAGAAGAGGTTTGGATGCTTGGTGAGCCTCTTCCTCATCTCTCCTTGCCACACCAAACATGCTCTGAGAGATTTTCAGATTTATTCTAGTGCCATGGGCAGGCCTGACTCCAGGTGATATTTGCACTTAGAGCATCTTTATTGTTGTAGTCCACTATTTTTATAGACTACTATAATTGTAGAGCATTATTTTATTGTAGTATCAAATTTCTATGTTCATCAGCTAAAAATTCTTGTAGCCATGCAGATCCCTCTACAGGCTGAGGATCATTGAGGGCACCATTTGCATAAACACTTTCTCAAGCCTACCTGTCCTTTGTTATTTCCCTGATGCAGAAGATAAAAGACAAGGATTTTAAAGAGAGTTCAGGGTTTTAAGAGAGTTCATGGCTTTTTATTGCCTTAATTCTGATTCTTTGGGTGTATTTTCCTTCCTTTAGGCATCACCTGCACTGCTGGGGAGGAGAGGTTTTCCTCATGACCCTGCAGTACAAATGGAGCAAACAAAATGAGTCCTTAAATTTAAGATTTTAATCACATTTTTGATATCTCCCAGCTGAAGATTCAGTGAATCTGAATCCATGCTTGCTCCTTGAAATCATGCAGGGATAACAGAAAAATCAGAAAAAAATTGTCATTTGAAATGTCATAGGAACTTGAGTCTGCAAGTTAATAACTTTGTCATGGGTTGTAAAGCTTTGTATTGGATTATTGCTTTTTCTTTCTGTTGTCTGTGTTTCTTTCTTTGAATTTGGTCATGGAATGAAATGATAAATATGCATTTTTCCATGGTGTTAGAGGAACGCATGTGGCACGTGATTTTTATGTTCTATGAAAAGCTGACATATCCAATAGACTGCAAATTAAAGTATCCCATGGTCTGGCTGGAAATGTAGGTGGGTGAAAAAACAGGACAGTGTAAAGGAATCTAGTTTTTCCCTTCTCTGGCCAATATTCCTGCAGCAGTTCTCATTTCAGAGATGCAATCTCACATGTAAAACTTTCACTTTAGAGGTGCATTATTTGATGGTCTAGACAGACTATATCCTGTGTCTGTAACTAGAATCAAAGCCACATTTTTTGCTCTTGTATATTTGGCCACCACAGATGTGCAGGTTAATTACACTGAGTGCACCATTTATTTAAAAAGTTGAATTAATTTCTTACATGAATGCATTGGCTTATCTATGACCATGGGAATGAAGAGGGGGAAAAACTTCAGGAGCTATACCTTTTGTGTGGTAACAGAAACATGACTCTAATTTGGTGAACCTTTACATTATTGCCAGTTTCTCAATTGCTTTTCACTGGAAATATTGGCTCTGACATTGGCTACCTTTATATATGTGCATTATTCCTTATCCTCTTTTTGTGTCCAGGCAAGCTGTCAGAGAGAAATCTTTATCTCTGGCAGATAAACCAGATAAAACCACCCTCAAATGATTTAGATTTTGTGGACTACTCGTACCAACCAACATCTGCTTGCTTGGGGTTTTCAAAATTTTCCTGGAGAAGAAACTGTCCAGTCTGCCACAATTTTATGTGACAAAGAAAATCTGGCAGTGATGGCAACACAGAGTCACTCTTTGGGTGAGCAGTGGGGAACAATCGTGGCAGTTCTGAATTGAAGTATTTTTATCTAAATCAAAAGTATGCCCGGTTTTTAATTCCTTGGGCTTAGATTTTCAAGTGTTACATAACCAATTATTCCTCAGAAAATCACTTGCCAGTTAATAAATACTGATATTTGGAAAAATGGGTAACACAAATGGTTTGTTTGGGGATCTGTGCAGAGGCAGCCAAAGTGCCACTGAAATTGCCTCTCTAATTCCATGACTGAGGTTTAAAAAAGAGCTCTGAGCCTCCGTATGTGCTAAAAGCCCTTTTCACCTTTTTCTGGATAAAGCTGTTGTACCTTTCTCACTGTAAGCATTAATAACTCCTTGAGGTCTTTGCCTTAATGAAACAATGAGCAGAGTTAATGACCAAAGAGTCAAAACTGTGGTGTCTTGCCTCTTTGAAATACTGGGCAATTATATTCCTTGGAATTGATTTTTTTGAAATACTAGTTTTTGCTTCTTTGCATTATCTATTTGCAAATATAGTCCCTGCTTTTTTTTTTTTATTCACTTACTTTTGCTATGTCTTTTTCCTGACTGCAACCACAAGTAAGAACTTTAGAAAAAAACCTATGCATGATTCTCCTTCTGGCTGGAGTTTTAGGAAATTTCCAAGAGGATGCATGGTGCTGGGAGATGACACTTTCTTCTGGTTACAAGTAGCCTTAGAACTGACATTCTGTAACACTGAAGTTTCTTTATCTTATCTAAGGGGAGCATTTACAGTTTTTACATAATTCCAGGAAGAAATTAATGTCATCACTGAACTCCAGAGAGCAACTGGGGCTGAAAGCACTCCTGGCTCCCAGCAGCAAGATGAGGGAGGGAGAATCAGGCAGCAACAGGAGCAAGACAGAGCTTTAGTGGATTGTTTTCCAGCTGTTTCCTGCAACATTTAACAGAGCACCAGTATAAACCAGTCCTGTTTTGAGACTGCTTTAATTTGCACTCGACAGAAGGGTGGCTACTGGCTGGGAAGCTTCATTGGCACAGCAGAAGTGAGGCACAGATCCTCTCCTCCCTGCAGGGTTTTTCAGAGCTCAGCTCAGGCTGAGCATTTCCTTTGGAAGAATCACTCCAAAGCCGCAGACTGGAGCAGGGAGGAGTTCCCCTCACTCTGGAAAAGGCACTTGACAAGGAAAGCCAGGCCAAAGCAGACCGGAATCTTTCCAGAGTTGTAACCTCATGGTGTCTTGACCACTTCCACATTTTCACTTCCCTCCAAGATGATACTGACAGAATAGCCAGTTCGCTCTCTTTTTTTTTTTTTTTTTCTCTTTTTCTGACATTTGTGGTCCTTAGCCTTTTCCCAGAATACAGTTGTTGATTTCATTTTTACCACAGCATTTTCTGTTATCTTTTGATCCAGTCCAAGGCAGTATGAATAACCTTTTCCCTTAACTCTTTTCCATTATACTCTGTCCACACCACTCACATGGGACTTAATGATCAGGTCTGGGGCCTGCAGGTGCTTTTTGTATCACAAAGCACGAGTGAAGTTCCATAAAAATTGTCCTAACCAAAATTATTCCATCACAAAGATTTTTAAGAGCTTTGCATCTTTTTATTTAGTTTTTTTTTTGTTGTTCATTTTATTTTGGTTTTGCTGCATTAAAAACTCTTTTTCTAATGGTAGCAATGATTTTCTTGAACAGTTCTTTAAAAAGAGAGAGGGTTTAGGCAGAGTTTTCTTACTCACAGCTTTTGGAAGTTAAATCAATGATCATCTTTCCTCAGAATTTGCCACCCCTTTTTATCTCAGGTCCTTTTGGTCTTCTTGGGGATGGTAGTCCAAGCACAGCATCAATATTTCTGCTACCTTGCCCTTACCCAAGCCCTAAAACGAAATAAATTGGAATTAGAAATGCTGGTACTTCTTTCTTTTTTAGAAATATCTTTGAAATGTTACACAGTTTACAATCAAATGTAGCTTACTAAACCACTTTGTGAAGCAGAATTAAAATTTCCTTCCAGTTTCTATAAATTAGGACAGCATTTAGCTGGAATTCAGCAGTTTTCAGTTAAACACAATTCAGGAGGTTTTTGAACTTCTTGTTCTGATTAGCTTTTTTTTTTTTTTTCTTTTTAAATGGGAACTGTAATTCTAATATTTCCAAATGTTTACAGTGTTTTATCTATATAATCTTTCAGATTTTATTGTGCATGATAAGATGAACTTGCTAGTGTGCTTTTTTACCTGACACTTCTCTACCTCATGCAGTTGGCCACTGGAATCTCTAAAATAAGGGGAAGAGCTCAGAGTCATCCATGAGCTTTGAAATAATCAGGAAATAATCAAACTGATCTCCAAAAATTAAACATCAGGGCAGTTTGCTGTGGGTATTTGCACGTGGCTGATTGACTGTCTCTGAATTGTTCAAACTTGGTTGGAACCACTGTGGATGCAAATTAAATTTCATTTCAGGATAAAAATATGCAACTTCTTCTTTCTCCTTTTCTCAATTTTTTTTTTCTTTAAAAAAGATTCTTTAACCAAGTTTATGGGTAGGAATCCAAATAATGGAGACACATACTTTGCCTGTAGACGTTTTGTATGCCATGGGTTTTTTTTTTAAACAGGACAGAATTTGGAGCATTTATGAACTGTAATGGCCTTTTGAGAGAATTCAAATATATTTTTTAAATGATGAATGCAGTGCCTTTCTCTTTATGGCCAACAAATAAAGCTCCTTGGATGGCATCTGCTTTTTTTACTGCCTTGAATCAAGTCAATCAAGTCTCCTTTGAAAGATCCAGTGAATGTAAATTCACACCAAGAATGTGGCTTTGCTCAGTAGAAGGCTATTGAGAAAGGAGATGGAAAAATTAAGAAAAATCTCATTTTAGCTTGGGTTACTTTCTTTTTCTGAGCTGTTTAAATTGTGTTCTAGAAAATGCTTTGAAAGAAGATGTTACAAATAATTGTTGGGGGTTTTACAAGCTTTTCTTTATTAGTGGCAATTAAAGCACACCATGTACTACAGCTTCCTAAAAACAACTCTTTTAATTTTTAAAATATTAGTGAAATAAATTCCCTGTATTTGCAATTTTGACAATGAGAAGAGAAACTGTGGAATTGATATTCATGAAACAATTAGTTAGCAGATAAGGCTTAATTTCATTGGTATGATTTTGTTTCCTTCTTTTATTGTTACATCTTGTTTCAATTTTTATTTCTTTAAAGGTTGATGTGCTTTATAGATATTAAAATCATTCAAGGCTAGGAAAAGTAGATCTGAAAGCATTTTACTGACATGGTTTATAATTTTAAAAATACCTAAAGAAAAATGTTGTCTTCACAGCAGGCACTGGAACTGAGATTTCCACAACTGCAAAGAAAGATGTCAGAGATAGATGGAGATGGAATCCTTCATCCTGTCCCATTCCTGCTCTGAAATCTTTCAGGAGCTTTAAATAATAAGAAATGTAGGTAGCAGGGAATTGCAGAGATCTCCAGTGTCAGCCTAATAGGGGCTGATCAGGCCTGGCAGGCATTCCGTGCTCCCTGGTGGAATCTGGACAAACCAGCCCAGGAAGGCTGAAAATAACAATCATCGTTCCCTTTTATCAAAACCTGGGTCTTTCATCATCCTCTCCTCACTTCAAACCCACAGTTTTGGTTTTGCAGCTAAAGCCAGGCCTAACAAGGCCTTTCATCTACAGTGGAAGGAAAAAAATCCATGTTTGGGGTGAGGAGTCCAGCTCTCCATAGGAAGTTTTGGCTGTAGCTGTGCTGGGGTAACAAAGCAGGAGCTGAAGAGTGTCCAGAAAAATCCTTTGGGAAAACTGATGGGAAAAGTGAAGCAGCTCTGTCCTCAGGTGCTGGGCAGTGGAACTTGAGTGGAGCCAAAAAAAGAGAAATGATCTCTGCATTCCATGCACTCTGCTGAAAAGCTAAACCAAATACATGATTCCAGCTTACAAATTTCTAAGTTTATTTTGGCATGTGTTTAATCATTTAGGGCCTGGTCTTATTTGAGAAATCCTCTAAGTACCCACTAAAAACAAAGCAGATATTTAAGGGCCTCATTGAAGAAGTGTTTAAAATTAGGAGGTGCACATCTTAGTGTATAATAAAAAAAACAACAAAAATACCCAAACCAAACCCTAATTAAAATTTAAATAAACTTTCCTTCATTAGTACGAAGTGGTATTAGGCTCTCCAGGTAAAGAACTGTTCTGAACTTTTTCAATATTTAATTAAAAGAAAGATATTGAACTGGTATCTGTGTAATCATGTTTACAGTAGGTATGAGAGCAGACAAGACCTACCTGAATGCTACTGTTGCTCTGACTTCTTTATTTTTGGAAACCTTTCAAAAAGTTTCCAAAGTTTTTGACTCATCTTGAACAGTTCTCCTCCTGGAGAAGCTAAGGTATTGAAACACACCCTTACATAATGTCCTTTATTTGGCAGAAAATAAAAGAAGAAAATTGTGGAGATATCTGATGGCCAGAGATTTTTCTTGTTTTGCTCCTGCATGAATATTTTTGAGAGATAATTATCTCTCCTGAACTTTTTACTGAGAGGGAAAAGAAACTGAGATATCAGGTGAGATAGGAAACAGCACTTTTAATTCTGCTTTTACAATACAGGTTCTGTGAGGGAACAGTATCTAGGTGAGGATTTTAAAAGGGCTGTCAAAACCAGCCCTAATATAATTGCAGAGTTTATAGACAGATCCTTAGTGGGAAACTCTTAGTTATCTAAACATGATGCAAATATGGAATTACTTTATCTCTGTCGAAAACAATTGAATTTAAGAACTGTGTATTAAGAAACACAAGCATCTAAGTGTAGCAGTGAATTCTGGAAGGCAGGACTTAAACTTCATAATTAAAATGCTTTGTATATAGACTGAGGAGAAGAGCTCTGATTCACCAGTGTTTATTTTAGCCATGTAAAAACTCTCAGTGAGAAAAGGGGAATTTTTTGGAGGTGTATGAACAGGGTGTCCATAATCTCAGAACTGAGTAAGGCAGTAGAATAATTTTTGAAACAACTGTTGTCCATTATTAGTAAGTGAACTGAAAGCAGTTGAGTTCTTTTTAGATCTAAATCATCAAAAGCAAAAAGGAGAATTTTTAAAAACAATTATTAAGGGAAAACAATAAATATTCATCACTGTAGCCAAGACTGATCACCAGTGAATTACTCAGCTTCTCCAGACTACACCCTATTTTTCTATAGATAAAAGCATATTTTGCCTACACTTGCAAGTTGGGAATTGAACATTGGGATCCTGATGAAGAGAGGAATAAGAATGTCTAGCTATTAAATTCAGATACTTCGGGTGTTTCTCCCTTCCAGCAGCAGTGATCCAGTCAGGACTGTTGGTTCCACAGGAATACAGAGTTAGAATAACCTTACCAGGAACAGGAGCTGCTGCCAACACAGTTATTGCCATGGTGAAAAGTTCCTTGGAGTGAAGTGCTCAGTTCTGGTCCTCCCAGTACATGTGGGCTTAGAGGAGTGAGCCTAGAAAAGAGCCACAAAAATGATATTCTGCATGGGGATAATCATGAGAATGAACATGAGGGAGGGAGAGCTCATTCCTGCCAGAGACAGTGATAAACCAGGCAATGGATGCAGAGTGAAGCACAGAAATTCCCTGAGCACCATTTTACTGTGAGAGAGGACAAACACTCAAAGAGATTCCCCAGAGAGCTCCTGGAGTTTGCATTTGTGGAGGTATTAAAAGGCAATTGTGAAACAGGCCTGGAAAATCTTTTCTGGTGGGAGAACATCTCCAGAGGTGTCTTTCAACCTCCTCTAGTCTGAGATGCTGTGAAAGAAAGGAAGAAAAACTTAAAAACCAATGTTTACTAATACTAATTCAAAAGGAAAAGAATAAGAGACATCAACCAAAGCTGAATTCTCCAAGGGAAATCCAGGTCAAGGATTTTTATAGCATGTTCCTGGATTAGTGCTCTGAGGTTTCAGAAAGGCTGAGCCATTTGGACTTCAATAGGAGTTATGTACATATAATGTGAACAGCTATTAATATGAATACCTCTTAATAGGAATCCAAAGCTCTGAGTGAAACCATAAGGTTCTCATTTTATGATCTGCCGGTTTGAAGTTTTCATGAATGACTTCATAAATTCTGTCAGTGTCCAAAGTGTCCAAGTCAATTGCTGTTCAACCTTTAAATTCAGTCTTTTGGGGTTTATGGCTATTTGGTTTCTCCATTGAGGGGGATCAGTGGAGGGATCAGTTTATCCATCAAAATAACAGACTGGAAATAATAATTAGTATCTACAGGGGGGACTTTCAACCTCTGTGGAAGTTTGAAAGAATAGGGAATAATACAGAGTTAGTATTTAGTAGAATTTCTGTATATTAAAGGTACAAAGAGACAAATTTATTATATCCATATAGATATTGAAAGGTCAAAAATTGTATGGATAAGAGAATCTTTAAGACAACACTATTAACACAGCATTTTCTTTAAAAACCCAATCAGCTCCCAGGTCTGTGCCTGGCCCTCAGGATGTCTGTTCAACCATACCAGCAATATAAAAAGTGCCACCTCTGCATTTTCCATCCCTTCATGGCTTGCAGCCAGGAGTAATAAGTCAGAGCTACAGCAAAAAGCCACCATAATAGTAAAAAAGAGTTGAATATAACAGCAGTGATGGAACCATCAGGGGATTTAAAATCAAAAAGAAGTGAGAGGGGATCAAAACAGAGCATTGCAACTCTGGAGCTCTCAACTCTAAAGTGGGGAGACACAAGTCTTTACTATGGCAATAAAAAGATTATTGGCATATGAATGAGGTTCCTGCATCCATCTGATTGGAGACAGAATTTTTGGCTGTAAGAGGAGCATTGTGCTCTCCGGTTTTCACCTTATAAATCTGGTTGTCCATAGAGTTCTTGGAAGATGCTCCTGGATTCATCTAATATTATTTAAATGGCCATTTAATATAAATCCTTATTTTTAAATTCCTGTGAGATGAATAACAAATGTTCTGTCCACGTTTACAAGATATCTAATGGCAGGAGTTTAAGGAAATATTGTTTAACATAAATAATACTATATGAGGAAGACAGCAGGAGTAATGAAAAATGCAATTAAGAAGGAGCTGTTAAAATGTACTGTTTCAACACTCCAGAATTGGTTGAAGGATCATAAAAATAGCCAATAATATTTTAAATATGAAGTTAGAGGTATCTCTCTTCACAACAAAACTCCCTCCAGAAACAGGAAAATCAGTAATCCACTAGGAGACATGCAGGCTGTTTACAATTGTGTGAAATGAGGCAGCAGAGCATCAGAAGTGTAAGGGGAATTCAGCTTTGAATGAGTAAAATTCCATAAATGTCTTCTAGTGATACAAGTAAATTTTGAGAAGCACAGAAACTTGGATAAGAAAGGCTTGGACGCTGGAATACAATGTACTCTGATAAAAAAATAAATTATGAGAATCTTAGATGATTAATCAAGTAATAGAATATAAAATATAACTGTGTTTGTGAGACTCACATAGTAAAAAATGTTACCATGATCAAGACATGATAGCCGTGCTGCTACTCACCAGCTGTTAACTGAAATAGAGGCAACCCCTTTGATTTCAGAGGGATTTCATTCTCAGGTTAAAGACATTTATTTTTGCCTTGAGGAGGGGGGACAAGGGGACTCTCAGAGCACATCTCTGCCAGGGTTGGAAAGGTGGCACTGGTAAAATCAGGGTGTGGAAAGCAAGATGGGAAATTCAGCAAAGTATCTCCCTTCTGCAGGCTCCCTCCTCCCTGAATCCACTTTGCCTTGTTATAAAGGGAGAAATTTGCATGATTTCTGTGACTGATGAACTTCCTGGCACCAATTCCTTTTGATCAAACAAAGTTTTAAGTGGCCTTGTTGGTTCTTCATGATGACTTTGCATTTTTCATCCCTTTGCAAAGTCTTCAAAATTCTTTAAGTTGTTTTTGCTGTTCAGAAATAAACCCCACGTTCCTGGTAAATTTGGCAGGTCTCTGTATTGGTGCATTAGTCCCAAAATGCCTGCTGTCTATCTGTTCTTATGCACAATTTTCAACAAATGTACTCTGTCCTCTCTGTTGTGCTGAATTATAATTTGAAATTACTAAAATTCTAAAGTAATGGTACAGGAAATACAGATTAAACACAGGGTTAAAGCATTTCATTAGGATGGTCCTGTCATTGCTCTTCAGCACTTTCATTAGCAACATGCCAGGAAATTTTAGTATGTACTGGAAATTTTCTAGTCATTTTTCCTGATATATATGAAATTAAGATTGCAAACACTGGATCCTGATATGTAGATGCTCTATACATTCTTGTTCAAAGGATGTCTTTGCTTAACATACCTAAATTTCCAAAGAAACTGCCAACTTAAAATCTTGTCTGGTTCCAAAGCTGAGTGAGGCTCAGTTTGCTGTTCTGCAATTCAACTCCTCATAGGTGCTCCATGGGAATGTGATTTGTGCAGCTCCCTAGAAAACAAATTCATATTTTTTTCTATTACTCCTGCTACTATTCCTTTTGGAAAGATTTCCAGATCCTCCAAGCCAGCAGATTAGTGTTTAGTTAAGGAAAAAAACTTTTCGTGCTCTCTAGTTCTTTCTAACTCACTATATATTATCATTCTCTGAAACTTTTGGAATGCAGAATAGTCTGATGCACATTTTTACCCATCATTAACCTTTGTATTTTGTAGACTTGAGGTAATCTGAGAAATATTACACTATGTTAAACCTGCATTTTTTTTCTCTATTATATGAAAGGCAGTGGTATGTGAGATCAGCAGGTGCATAAGGTATTTTTTCAATTATTATTGTTATTTGCCTTACCTGCACTAGAACAAATATCTTTGCTATCACTCCCATGAAGGGTTTAAATAACCTACATTCTGATTCCCATTATAATTTGCATAATCAAACAGAAAAACCCCCATCTTTTCAGCAGCACACTTCTTCATTTTCAGTTCTTACTAGATTTGTGTCTTTTCATTTGTTTGCAGAGTCTGGGCTTAATTTAAACTTTTTGCACAGTGGCACTTAATGCCAGTGGCAGGGAAGGGAGGACAATCCACTGATCATAGTGACAATAAAGCAGTCAGGACATCCTTGTCCAATAACCTGCCTCATCACTTCCCTTCCTGTCCAGCCTTGGCCAGCCTGTTAGATTTACAAGGCTATTTCAGGAGGAAATGTTCCCTGGTAATCTGTCTTTTGCATTATCAATTTCCCACCTGTCATGCAAAGATAATAACGCAGGATTTTACAGCTGTGGGGATATTTGACCTGCACATGAAATTGCATGGAGCAATAAAGTTCTTAGGTGGCTGTTCAGACCTCAGCTTCACACAGTTTAGTCCATCCTGTCTTTTCTGAAATGGGAAAAGCTGATTTCTTCAAGCCTTTGAATGTGCCCTGCCTAAACCAGGAGTCATCTGGGAGAGTGAAGGCCATAAAGTCACTGATTGGTCCTGCAGTTTAATTCCATGAGCACATCACCAGTGCCCAGGAATATGTCTGGGCATGATTTAATTTCCTACTCTAGGTGTAATGTTTCCCTACTCTGGGAGTTTTTATGAGGAGAGGATGTGGGATGTTGGTACAGCTCATTGAGGGTGGAAAGGATGTCCCTTTTCCTGAGACAGAACAAAAGATCCCTGAGAAAATCTACATGACCTTCACCACTTTTTAGAAGCTCGGATTTCATAAGGATATATTGTGATTTCCAGCATGTTCCATGAGCTGTATTTGAACACATCCCAAATGCAAATCCACAGTTCAAAGGTTGCTCAACCATTTTTTGAGAAGTTGACCAAAAATGTTTTATGTTTTCCCCAGTTTTCCTTTACCTAGTTAGTTTGAAACCCAGCCCTTTTGTTTTCCTGGTAGAATCATGTATAAAGTTTGTTATGGCAGTTCTCACAGTGAGGTGACTATTCACCAAGAGCTCCCAGTTTACTCAAGTTTTGCCTTGAGGAGTGTGAATGAGGCTCATCCCCCAGAAATCCAGCAGATTTCTGTGTAAACAGGATTGGGAAGGACTTGCACAGCTGTAACCACTGTTGTGGCTATTTCCATTCTTAGCTGCACATCACTGCCTACAAAGACTTGTAAGAAAAAGAAAATTTGTGCCACTGTCCTGTGTGTGAAAGTCATTATCCCATTTCTGAAAACCACTTTTTTATTACTATTTACTATTTATTACGTTATGGGACTTACAACACAGCCAGGAGGTGTGTACACTGTGAGGTGCAATGTTTCAACAAGGAGCACAGACGCAACAGGGACAGGTGGTGAAGGCAGGCAGAGCCTCTTCTTTCCTTGTTTGTGAGTTTACTCTCTGAAATCCAGTCTATGCCAGACTGAGGGACAATCTGCTTCCTTTCCTTGCAGGAGGCTGCTTTGCAGCAGAGATATCTGGTTGGGATCCCAAATTACTTCATAAACCATGTAGGAATGGGCTGCTTTATTTTCCCAGCTAAGCCCTGACTCTTGAATAAGTCACCTGCAGATGCAGCACAGTTGTTTCCTGCTTCCTCACAGGTACAGGAATCGCTGGAGGCATGGCAGTAAAAGAATCACAAAGCTGGCAAGCCTTTAGAAACGTCTGGGGAAGGGAATTATTCAGCAGCACAGTGATTCATGCTCCCCAGTTCTGCACAGGAGATGCTCACAGAGCTTTTTTCCACTGGGAGGAGGGAGACAAGGGGCAGACAGGCTTGGCTCCACACTCAAGAGAAATGACTCTGAATTTTCTCATCTTTCCCTCAATATTTTCTCAGCTCCTGGATGTGTGGGAGGAAAAGGAAGTTATTCAGGATCTATTATGACTTTCCACTACGTTGCTGCATTTTGGATTAGTGTTTTTCTTACGTCTGCAGCCCATTGTCTCTGATTCCTACCTCCCCATTGTTATCTCTCCATCGAGGCAGCTGAAATTGCCTGAGAAGAGACTGCTTGGGATTGCTTATCAGGCCTGGGTAAAATTCCTTTTAAAGGTACAGAAAGATTTCAAAGATTGAAACATGACTTGGTTTGGGCCTATGCTATCAAAACCATATTAGGGAAATTTCTGGGTTTTAAGCTCTGATATACATTCAGGAGCTATAAGATAGGAGTATTTATAGCAATCCATTCTCAGAACATTTAAGAAAAAGCCAATGAGAGCTGAGACCCTGCTTGAGAAGAGAAAAAAGTACCCATATATTTTTAAAATTCTCATTTGAATTTAGTGTAGTTTCTCAGGGATCCTCCAGAAACAATGTCTTGATGGTTTCTCATATTTTTAAATCTTTCTAGCCTACTCACATTATTTATACTGGGACAAGTCCCTTACCCCTGAAACTGTGCATAACAAGAAAGATGTGTCCTATTAATAAAGTTGTATTGTTAAAAGTATTCCCCACTCTACATAATCTGTTATAAACTCTTTACTTGAAGTAAGAGGATGTTTTTTCCCACAAAATGGAATCTAAATGCTTATTAATGTTTTCCAGGTGTGTAAAAGCAAATAAAAAGGCCCAACTCTAATCTATGTTTAACATTTTAAACAGAATCTTACTGCACATAAATGTATGCTGTGATGCTGACCATTAATTTACCCATTTTCAAGGTGTGTGGCCCTATTAAGTTGGGAAATTCATCTACAGCTCACACATACGTGCCTCTGTTTCTGGTAGCAGGGGTATTTTGATATGTACCAAGCACCAAAGCCTGACATCATTTTTTGGCAGGCACGTGGATATTTTGGGTTGTAATTGCTGGCTTGCATGTCAGTGCACTCCTGCTGTCTGTTAAACAGAGCCATCTCCTTGTGCTTCTGGGGTTTTTTGCCAATCCTGTCTCTGGGCTCAGCAAATTAAGGTTTTTTCATCAGCTAAAAGGGTTTAATTTCTGTGTACAATTTGCTTTTGATCAATGCAGAGATGCCCAACTCTCTGTGCTTCAGTTGTAAATCATACCCTGAAGTCCTATGAACAGTCCCTTGAACACTTGATTTTTACTTCCTCATTTAAGTGCTGGCAGTTAACATTTCCAATGCACTGCTTTGCAGGTTAGAGTCTCCTGGGGGTCATAAACAGGGTCCAAAATTCCCTCTACAGCCAGAACTTCCTCTGTAGCTAAACTGGAGGGGTGGTTGTGGTGGTGGTAGAGAAATATTTTTCTGTAAAGTAAGGCCATAAACGTGGAAAAATGTTTACAGTCATTACCACAAAATGAGTAAAATTTTCGTGGGCAAATTTTTTGGCAGCAATATTAAACCGTTTTGATTTCAATATTTAGAAAACACTCTCAGGTAAGGTGAAGATTTATTCCTGCTCATGAACAGAAATCTCATCCTTATCCTAGAGCTTCCCCTTTGATAGAAGGAGCTGCAAAAGTATTCTGTAAAGACGGTGAGAAATGTGTGTGCTTTACACATTATTGAGCCAGAAAAATATATGGCTTAGAGGCAGCCTAACTGGAAAAAGCTGAATCTTTTCAGTGATCAGAACCAAACTAGCTTGAGAGTAAATTTTCTTCAAATCACTTTGATTCCCTCAGCTTTGATGTAGACATGTAAATCACTATTGTAAATATCATTGATGGATGCTTTAATTCTTGTCAAAAGTTCCCTCAAACCAGCTTGTAAGTTGATATTAGTATTTCTTCTCTGGTTTCTGTAAAGTGCTGTTTGCTGGTAAAATATGTCAGCACTGAAGAGCTCACTGGAACCTGCCCAGCTGTGCAAACCCAAATGCAAATATTAAGCAATATCACATATTAAAAATTGTATTTCTGGACATAGTTATAGGAAATATTTCTTGCATTCCCAAAAAGGAGTAGCTTGATATTCAGCCATAATTAAAGTACTGAATATCTTTAAGGTTTTGACATATTTAATATCTTAAGCAAAAGTGGAATGGAGAGGTTTATAAAGTTAATATCACTGGTACAGAGCAAGGTTTCATTATCAAATAGGGAAGGAACAGGTTGGAGAAGACAGATCTGCTCATTTGAATTTGATTGAGCCTTTAAATCTTCCTCTTAAGAATTTACAGGAACATCTCCAATCCTATTTTTGTGAAGAACAGTGAAGGTATTTAAAAAGAGAAAGGAGATCAACAGCTGATGGACAGTGCTCTTAATAGAAGTGCAAGCACACTGGGTGACATAAAGAGCTCAAAATGTCCTTTAAAAATGCAGACAATGTCCTGGAGAAGAAAAAAACATTATTAATTAGAACTAAACACTGCATTCTGTGCAGAGAAAGGAATAACCAGCAAGTTTCTCCTCAGAAAGAATATAGAAACTATAGGTTATCCTCCAAAAGGATGTGATGTTGTTACAGGGATATGGACACCAAGAATTTGTTGTGGGATCCAGTGCAGGAGTGTCCTACAGGATGTGACACCAAAACCACTCCCTTGCACTGAGGCAGCTTTACCCAGGCAATTCCTGGCATAGATGGAAATCTTTAAATTCACATGAAACAAATCAAGGTTGCTCTAAAAGTGCTGCCCCAGGTAATTTAAATCTTGTCTCCTGTTTCTTCTCAGTCTCTGCCTCTTTAGAAAAAATAGGCTAATTTCTACCATTTGGCTCTTGATGGGCAGATTCTGTTTGCATCAAAGTTCACTTAAAATGCAAGTTGGAAAAAAATTCCCAAGCTGTTGTCTAGAGGGAGCTCTTGCCTTTGATTGGAAACTGTTTCCTCATAAAAAGTACATAAACTTGTTTGGAAAGTGTATTATTTCTGGGTTTAGATGTTTCAATGGACTTGTCATTTAGAGGAAGACTATAAATTATTAGGTGTAATCAGATCTGATAGTTCATGCTTATATATGGATATACATGTATCCATATTACACATATATATATTATGAAATCATAAAATTCTTCACTGAAGTAACTTCTGAGGCAGCAATTTTGGTCGCTTGTCCTGGGCTGAAATCAGTATTTTATATATATATATATAAATAAATGTTCTCCATTTTGAAAAGAAATAGATTAAATGATAGATTCTTTGTTTTAGTTGAACTAAAGAAGTTCTCAGTTGCCAAACTGAAATCTACCCATCAGCCTAGTCTGAATATTTTTTCAGATTGTAACACTGGCAATTATCACTTACACTTTGAAACCTTCAGCTTACAAGTGGATTTGAAGGGACAATTTGTTTATTTAGCAAGGGGAGATCCTCTGCTGTCTTGTCAGTCCCGTGCTGCTGCCTCTGGACATAGCGGCTCAAACTAGATTTCAAAATAAATGTGAGAAATTTCTATTTAGTTCTCATTTTGTTTCCCAGCTTTATTCACTTGTGTAAACCAGAAAAGTTCATCTTATCAACATGAATTTAAGGAGGGGTTTCTTTAGGTTTCTTTCTTTCCAAAAAATGAAAATCACCTAGAGATACAATGTCATCCTTATTGCAGTCTCAGCCACACCATTTTCATCCTTCTGTTTTAAAAATCTATTTTTTCCCCCATTCCAGTTAAAAGTCAGTAACAGTAAATGAAGAGTGCAGCTCAGGCTGTCCTGACAGCTGCTTGTGATGGATGTGGAAGTGTGGGGTAATGTGATGCTTGGCACATAAACCAAAGCTATCTCAGAGCACCTGAGAATTTGGGGCTGCTTTGATAGGAAATATTTATGGCATTTTAGAAAAGCACACCATGAGGGACAATGGCTTCTGCTTTTGTGTGGGGATTAACAACTGAGAAGCACGATCAAGTGCAGAAAATCAGAATATAGGAGATGCAGGCTTAGGGAGGAAACGTGTGATAACTGTGAGACATTTCCTTCCAGAGCTCTGGATGGGATCCATGTGTACAGGCCCAGGTGGAACTGGGAGGGAAGAACCTGGGCAGGCATTTCCTTACTACTTTCATTACTTTCTCAGCAGGCCTGGGCTGTGAAAGTCCCTGGGGAAGAGTGGAACACTGTCCATTCCCTAAATTCACTTTGTGAAGGGCACTGTGAAGCTGATGCTCTTTTTGAGGATGTTTTTCTCAGCTTAAAGTCAGCCCAAATGAGCATCCTCTCCCTCTCTTTGCTTGCTGTAAAATCTTAGAATCATCCTAGGAATCATCCATGGCTCTAAATGAATACTTCCATGGAAATGCAGCAGGGAAAAGAAAGAGAACTGGTCTCCAGCAATGCAATTCTGTACAACACAAGCCCACAACTCTGGGCACAGAATGAGATTTTGAAGCTCAACAGAGAACTTTTACTGCCTCAACTCTTTTTTCCTCATTCAAGGATGTGATGTTCAAAGTTCTGTGAAAAAGATTAGTGCAGGATGCACTGGTAAGAAAATGTATGAGTCCAATTTGTATTTTCTGCTGTGTGTGTGATTGGTTCCCTTAATAGTTCTGTCATTCTCACTCTGTATATCAGGCTGTGGTTTAATACCAATAATTTCTGACAGGTCGGTTTCTAAGCTGCAGCCTCAAACACTGCTCATAGCAACAAAGTTTTGCAGATAGTTGAATCTAGGTATCAAAGCCTAGATCTGTTCTGGTGACTAAATCCTGAATTTTCATTTCTTTCCCAAGTAAAACACTGTTATTTGAGGAATTTGTCATACCTTCAGTTCCATAGAGTAGAGAAAATGTGGTAACAGTCATAAAATCTTGTTAAGTGCATAGCACTGACAGGCTTTTCCTAAGTACACTTTTCCAGATCCCTACTCTTGCTGGTGTTTTTTCAAGATAGAGCAAACATGTTCCAAGTTTATTAGACCCATATCTCCCAGATGCATTCATTAGCCAAGATCCTTCCTGTCTGGAAGGGTGTTGCCAGCAAGTGTAGTTTGGCTTACAGTTGCTGTGACCTGATTCAGAACAGGAAACTTCCAAACATTATTCCCTTCTCTGACAGGAGTTGAACTGTTCTGGAACAGACATGGTCATGAAGAAATCATTAATGACCTTGAATTCTTTGCTTGTATGCTTTAGGGTACTGTATTATTACTGTGGTTTCCCTGAGTCCAGTTTCTATTAAGAAGTTGAATAATTGTTGCAAGAGTCCATAAGATATTTTTATTTTTAATTTTGAAACAAAGCATGGTTAGCCATGAATTAATGGCAGTAGACATCCCTCACATGATTGATAATATCAATACAAGAGGCAAGGATGAGATAAACTTTCAATCACCACACTTCTATTTAGCAGTCAGAAGTATATGTCTCTTAAAAAAACTTAAAACTTCAAATCTCTACTAGAAAATACTGCACAGAAAGAGTTTAGAAAAGGAATCTTTGAGAGTAGACATGAAAATCTGACTGTGATCAGATTGAAGAGAGAAATAAAATCTGTGTTTATTAATTTTGATAGCATCATTGTTTCAGGACTAGGGCCAGTGATTCCAGCTGCACAAGTGGGCAGAACCAACCTCCAAATTCCCAAACCTGCAGCACACAGAGGAACACAGAAGGAATTGTTTTGTAACTCCCTCACAAGAACTTTAGAAAAAATAAAAAAAACAAACCCAAAAAAACAAAAACAAAAAAAAAAGCTGAAAAAGTAGACCAAGTGAAATCCTCTTCATGATCTTTCTAGTCTTGTTGGTAGATCCTGCAATGCACAGGAAAACAGCACATGACTGACAGTTCTCACAGAATGGTCCCAGTACTGTATAACTTCTTGTGAGAAGAAGAGGAGGGGCAGGCACTGATCTCTGCTGTCTGGGACAGGGACAGGAGCCAGGCAACAGCTGGAGCTGTGTCAGGGCGGGTTCAGGCTGGATTTAGGAAAAGGTTCTTCCCCCAGAGGGTGCTGGGCACTGCCCAGGCTCAGGGAATGGGCACTGCCCCACAGAGCTCCAGGAGAGTTTGGACAGCGCTGCCAGGGGTGCCCAGGGTGGGATTGTTGGGGTGTCTGCAGGGCCAGGGCTGGATTCAATGATCCTGTGGGTCCCTTCCAGCTCAGGATATTCTGTGTTTCTGTGATCCCACTCATCCTAGAAACCTTGATGGTTTTACTGCAGGGAACAGGGACCAGTTGTCACCTGAGCTGTGTTAGCTGCTGATCTCATCTCAACACCAGCTGTGAGGAGTTTTACATTCTTGTGAAGGTTATTAAAGCCTATCTGTCAAGTGAGCCGAGTTCTGCACATGGCCATGCAGCAGTGCTGCTCATAATGCTGGGCCATTTTGGTGGTAATGTGTCCAAAGAAGAGTAATTCATCTTGATAAGTTTTCAACATCACTTACCAAAACATTGCAGCAGCATGACACAGCCCAAAGGCCTCAGTGTGCTCCAGTGGACACAGGTGCTAAAACTGGAATAACCCAAGCAGCAATTCAGATGCTGCAAATCCTGACAAATTATTTGTGTTGGGCTTCAATGTTCCAAGGTCAAGTATTTTCAAGAGTCCAGCAGATCATTAAGTTTGGTTTCCAGCCCAGCACATGATCTGAAATATTATGGGCAATGTATCAAAAAAATAACTGCTTCACTCTTTTAAGGGCTAATTGAAATGTCAACATTGCACCAAGATACATTGTAGCTCAGTCAACAGATATGTTGTTTTATTTGGGGTTTTTTTGCTATGCAGGAATATTTAGAGGTAATTAACACCACATTTGTTTTGCTGATTGCCCTGAAGGAAAATAAATAGATCCCATTTCCTACTATAACTCATTTAATTCTGCTGCTTTCCTCATCTACGAGGAACGTAAACAGAATAAACTTAGCAACAGGAGTCACTCTCTAGTTTTGGAGGCTGTGATGGGACATCCCAACTTTACAGACCTGGCAGACCTCAGAGGAGCAGTTCTGTGAACATAAAGAGCTCATCTTCATGAGCAGGAAGAGCTATGAGGTGGAATTCCATCATCTTGATCATGTTTGTCATGTTTGGATTAAAATTAAGGTTTGGTCTTCAGCTCTGCTCTTGTATCAAATTATCTTCTAAAATGTTAAAACATATATATAAATATAAACCTTTACTAGATTTTACACACACACTCCTATGCAGAAACAAATATACTTATTATTTGTGTTTGAATGCAGAGTAATCAATACAGAATTTCAAGATACAAAACACATAATTTCATTCTACATTGGCCCTGTGTCATTGTTTTTATTCTTTTGTTGCCTGGTAACAGGCAAGGCTGAGCTAAATCTCCTTCCTCCCCATCCAATCCTCACTTTAGGAGGTGGCCAGCAGGAATACTGGTTTTGCTATTTATGTCTCCAACTCAGAACTTGTCCCAGTAAAAATAAAGTTTCTTGGCATAGGACAAGAAAACACTGCACTCTCAGAACTGGACAGTGCCACCCCTTCCCTCATTCCCACCAGGGGTCAATGAAATTCAAATAAATATTGTGACTCACTCCTTGCTCTGAGCTCCTTGGTTCAGTAAATCATGGATTGATTTAGTGAGTGGTGTGGCAGAGAGGCCTTGGAACAGAGTGAAATGCATGTGCAGGTGCACAGTGGGGCTGAGTTGACCCAAGGCTGATTTACTAACATCTTACCATTTAATGGCTTCACTTTTTTTCCCCCAGAAGCGTCTGTTCTTAGGTAAGCACATGTTTTTGACACTAGAAGGACTGTGGCCACTAAATTTTTATACATCCTCTGTGTATCCTTTTCACTTTAAAATCAGGATTTATGAGCTGAAAATGAATTGCATACTTCATCTGCACCATGCTTTTTATTTTAATTCATTCCCTGCAACACCATTGCAGGGTCCTTTGCTTCATCTGAGTTTCTTGAGCTTCATTATCATCAAACAGAAGGAAGTTGTGTTTTTTATTTGCATGAGTATATTTCCTTTCCCTGGATAGAGAGTTGAAAAGATGAAGGGGTGCATGCAATTCCATGCAGGAAACAAGCATCCTGACAGAGCACATCTCTGCAGCTTTCTCTGCTTTGTCTTCAGGCCCCTGCTCTGCAATCCACTCTGAACTGAGCAGAATCCATCCTTAGATATATGGATGTCATTTGACAAAATGCAGCTGGAGCCAAAACATTTCCAAGCAAACCTAACGTAGCAGAAAATATTAGTTCTTCAGGGCTTTGGAAAATTTAGGGTTCAGATCCATGAAAATCTGAACACAGGACTCTTTCCTTCACAGATGTGACTCTGGTAGCAAAGAGTATTCCTTTCCTTAAGAGGTGTTTGAGTCTTGATCTTTTTCACCTCATTGAGAAGGGGATTTAAGGATTGGGATGAGAGCAGGATGATTCCTTTTTGGTTTATAACCATGTTGTAAACTTTAATGACAACAAACATGCAGTTGATCAACATTGGGGCTGGAAAAGCTAAAAATGCTGATGACAGGACAACCAAAGATTAACTCAGGTCAAACCCTTTGTGAACACTACCTGATGTTCTTCTCAAAGGAAATTTTACTGGTTTTCCCTCAATTCTGCCCCACTCCTGCTGGGATGCTGAACTACCTGCTGGGTTAAACCACAGTATCCCATGTTTGAGCCATTGAAAATGAAACTGTGATATCACACTGGAGTTCTGAGGTGTGGGATGATATCTGCCCTGGCAAAGCATCAGGCAGCTTTTAACTGAATGAGTTTACCTCTTGTGGGATGCTTGGAGATCCATCCCGTTTCCTCATGCTCTCTGTGTTCATGCAGAGCGAAGTCTTGGCCCAGGTTGCCCCTCTGAGCTGCTGCAGTTGGGTGAGGAGCAGCTGTTCAAACACAGCAGGAATGATGTCAGCTCCTGGCACACAGCACAAAACACAGTAAAGAATTCTGGGCATGTAGGCACACTCTGAGGGTTGACATTTTTATAAGAGAAGCCAATGCATAGGACATCCTAAAACCCTTCCTATTAAAAGGAACTCGCTAATAAGTGAATCACAGTGACAGAAATGTTTGACTGTGCTTTAAAATGAGGTTACCATAACACTTGATTAATGCTGCTTGAGTCATTCTGCAATTGCAGTGCATATACAAACTGTTTAAGATTTATTGTGCAGTAAAAAAGTCTCATTAGAGAGATGTGTGGATATTCAGTGCCATCTAAGTCTCCTTTTAGCTCCAGGCCAGCTTTAAAATCCCATTCTGTACTTTTTTTGGAAAGTTGCAATTCCAAACACTTGCATCTGACAGAATTGAGGACAATAAGACATTAACAGTCAATTTAATATCCTTTGTTTGGATTAGGGAAATAGCATAATAATCCTTTTAAATTTGGGAAAAGGAAAAAAAATATTTTACATTCCTGATTTTTATACCTGTTCCCTTTGAAGTATGTTGTTTGGGAAGTAGGGGGTTTTTGATGTTCTTTTGTAAAACACCTTAATATATTTCAGTGCAAATTTGCTATCAGATTTTTTTTTAATTGAAAAGATGATGGAATATATTTTCCTTCATCTTTCTTGAGAATAAAAAGGGAAATATTCTGTGTCAATATAGGTTCTCATTTGAATATTATACTCCAAACTTTGCCACAGGTCCGAGTCCAAACACAGGTCACATGCTAAACAAATTAATTGGAATTAATTAACTGTTTGTAGAAAAACTAATTTCTCCATAAAAGACTCATCTGTTATAGAAGTATACAGGTTTCTACATCTTTTGAATCAGATTTCAGTGGCAATTTACAGATTTTATACATAATGGAAGACGTCAGGCCGTGTTTTTATTCCACAGAATCTCTGCCATCCTCTCCAGTGTCAGGTCACTCCTCATCCTCACGAAATTCATGTGAGCTACAACCCCCATGGTCCCATTTGTAACAGAGACCTGTGATCACCATTTCCTATGAAGTTCTGGAGCCCCCTAATAGCTCTTGAAATAGTTTTCTGTCGAGGAAAAATAAATACAGAGGTTGTAAAAACAAAAAGTGCCTCCAATGACAGTGAGTTGTCTCTGC
Source organism: Toxostoma redivivum (assembly GCA_013397375.1). Taxonomy (NCBI): domain Eukaryota; kingdom Metazoa; phylum Chordata; class Aves; order Passeriformes; family Mimidae; genus Toxostoma; species Toxostoma redivivum. The sequence goes on along the minus strand of VXBI01004859.1, from coordinate 397,523 downwards.
TGTGCTCATCTGCTGCCAGGAGCACTTTCCACTTGGTTTGTTTATGTTCCCCCTCTGGTTTTGTCTGTGGGGTTGATACACATGAAATATTTAATGGAAAAAAAAACAAAAACAAAACATTATAAAGTTTTTGTAGTAATATTATTTATTTATCTATTTTTTACTTGTTTTTTTTTCCTCAGCAATAGGTTTAGAGGCTATTCTGCTTTGAAATGCTAAATAAAACACTTTTCTATAAATGATATAAAATAAACCTTGAAGACAATTTCTTTTTGAAACAAAAACTGAAATCAATTTTAAAAATTACTTTGGAGAAAAAAAAATCTGTCTTGCTCTTGAGCATCTTTGTTTCTGCCTCACACAGTCACACTCCCCTCATTTACCACAGAATCTTTTCTTTTGCTGTCTCTTTGGATCATATTTCAATTTCTACTGCAATATCTGCTTTAGATTTATATGAGAAAATATCTACATTGTAATAGCAAAGTAGAAACCCCCAGTGTTCTCCTAGGTTATTTTTATCAGAGCAGCACTCTGGGACAAATAATCCATAAAATTTGTTTGTACAGAAAATGTATTCCCTTACATCACTGCACCCTTCAACTCTATTTTAAAATTATCTCTAATAAAAATTTCCAAAAGTAGCTGATTTCTAGAAAACATAAAGTTTATGGGATACTTTGTTGAGTACTTCCACTAACATTAAATCCTGAATAAATTAAATGTCCTAAGGACGTTTTGTATTTTTGCCTTAACTGCTGTAGAATGCTTAAAAATGAGAGTAAAAAATGGGCAGAAGAATTGTGATTTTCTTTTTGATAGAAGAAATGATGGCCACTGTTATGAGAAAGTGAAAACTTTACTGAATTTCATGTTTTTGAAAGGTAAGTTATTCAGGAGTGCTAGAGGGCTGGTACAGATTTAAATCTGGTGTTTAGTGTATAAAAGCTGCATTGCACACTCTACAGCACTGTTCTACATGTTTGGGTTTTTTTACCTTTAGGAAAGCAGATTTGTATTTCAGTAGTGAAATATTTCTATGGTTGAATTTCTTAATAAGAATATTTAAGTGCTTCTTAAAAAGGAAGAGAAAATAGTATTATATAAGTGGTAGTTTAAACCAAAACTGAACAGTGAATTCCTGGCTGAGGTTTGTGAATTTTAGTGAACTTCCTGCCTACAGTGAAGCCTCTAAATAGAGTTTCTTGTCTCACAATTTTGCAGAGAGAATTATGGAAATTCGAGGCCAGGTGAAATGACTGAAAATTCCCAGATACTCCACAGACTTTGTGACAGGTATCAGGTGTCACTTGTTATTCCTGAATCCTTTAATGCCAAAAAAAAAGGCACCAAGCATTTCTATTGCTGCCATACCCCTTGTTTTCAAATCTCACCAATGAGCTGCAGTGGGCCTTGCAATAAATCTGGGAATTTTCTCTCAGTGGCCTTGCCTTGGAATGGCCAGGTTAGGGTTTATAGGGGCCTCATGTGGAAGCATTTTCTGAGGAATTTCCCAGCCTGCCCTTTCCCATCCTGCCACGGAGCGGGGCACGGAGCAAAGAGCACTCTACAATTTCCTCTCAGCACATTTACAGCTGTTTTTTCAAGCTCAGCATGTGTGTTTTAGAGGCAGGAGAAGGCCAGGGCACTCCAGGATTGTTGTCTTAAATGAAATTCCAATCAGTCCAAGGGCTGGCTCTCCAGACAGCCGTTAACTTGCAGGTGTGCTGGACTGAAATGTGCACTGTGGTTGCACAAATGAAAGTGCCTGTGCAGCTCTGAAATGCTGCTTAATGTGAGGAGAAAAAAGAAAGATAGATATGCAAACTTCTTTGTATGTACACACATAAAATTAGAAGAGAAATGACATTTTTGGCCAGTTTCAAACCTACTGTGCTTAAATGATGGGGTACCAGGACACCTCTTTTAGGCAGCAGAATCTGACACTCATGGGATCTTTGCCCATAAAATTCCTGCAAAGTACCACGGTGTTTGCTCATTCATAACATCCACTGGTGAGACATTAATTTAGACCTGATTCATCTCCTGACTGTTTGTTTGCTATCCCTGGATTTTAATTTCTCTGAAATTATGGGTTTTTCTGAGAGCACAGTGAGAGCTCTTAAATCTGTTTTGAGCAGCACACGAAGTGGGCCTGAGTGGCTGACAATGACTACAAACTATCAGCTTTCAAATGAATGAAGAGATCTGTGATGAGCACAGAAGCTTTCACTTATTAGGAGTGTATTTCCCATCCCAGGCCAACATCAATAATTCCAGAGCTGGAGCTCAGCCCTGAGATCTCCTGCAGTTATATGCAATACAGCTGGCTCTCTGCTGAAGATAAGGTTGGTTTTGCTGAGGTAATACTCATCACAGGATGTCTTTCTCCTGTTTTTCTTTGCCATCTGGTTACAAATGGGTCTCTTTTCTCAATGCAGTGTTATTTCAGATATTTGCCAGAAGAACTCTGATTCTTTAGCTTATTACCATATGTTGCTGCTGCCTGCTGTCTGATTGATAGCCATAAAGCAAGCAGTTTGCTTCAGTTTCCATAAGAGATGGGATGTCCATAATCAGCACAAGACTTAGAGGAATTTGAGAGCAATTCCTTAAAAACTGAAGATAAACATTGCTGAGAGTGAGCACACTGCACATGGTGATGAGACCTGGGATGCTGCTTTTCATCCAGGTGTGTGTGATACCTTCAACTAGAAGCGAAGCTGTCCTGACAAAAATCACAATAAAATTAAAACTACCCTTATTTTTCAGTTCAAGAAAGTGAGATAAATTCTGTGACCTGTGCAGTTCCAAGCAAGAGCCAGGAACTGAACCAGAAATTGAGTTCCAGTCAAGTGCCTTAGTCACAAGCACACCCATAATCAGAACAAGCTGTTTTAAAGACCATTTCTGTTTGTTTCTCCCCTTCCCATCAGTCTGCTTGTCATCAGAAATGAACCACACGAGAAACTGAATGCAAAAAGGAAATACTGAGGTGGGTTTTTTGCAGTAAATTCAGACATCTTTAGTCTGTGGAAGATAAAATATAAATAATTTAGCTTATTAGAGGAATAAAATGATTACATCAAAATGAACTGATTTTTTGGTATAGTCTTGCCAATGTTCACATGTTTTGGATGGAAAATTACTTCTATACGAGGTGTTGTTCATTTTGGTTTTTAGCACATAGTGAATTTTGTCCCCTACACTGAAGTCCACTGGTCTTCTCCAAACATAAGGAAAAACTTCAGTTTTCCATCAGATTTTTAAGCTAGCATACATGAAATCCATATTTACTTTACTAGCTACTGTGGAACAAAGGAAAATTCTCAGTCTGTGTGATAACTGACAGCAAATCTTTTGTGATGGTCTCTTTATGTTTCCTTCCCACACAAAATTTTGGGAGGACATATTTTTCAAAACCAGCAGAAAAGCCAAGATTTCTAATTACCAACTAGCTGCTGGACATATAATTTTAAAGTAGGATGTTTACAATCCCTTGACAGTATTCAGCAAGTTTAGCCAAATGCATTTTTTCTTTTGGTTCAAACACTGAACCGGTGAAACATTTTTATGGAACTACATCTGTGAGTAAGAGAGTTTCTGACCATTTCTTTAGATTTGAGTAATTTAGACCCTTTCTCTGTGCCTTTAAACCATTCAAGGAGTCCATCATGGGGAAACTTAGCAGTGGCAGCTCCTGGAGGTGAAATCTTGAGAATGAATGAAATATTTTTTCACTTTTTTTTTTTTTTTTAAATTTATGACCTAAATACTAGGTCTGGATTTTTCTTTTAACAGGAAATAGTGGTCATCAATATTAGGATTTGCCTTTTACAGATCACTTGGCAAAATCCCAGAATTTATATTTACTTATCAAAAGCATACCAGAGGTTGCCTGATGAGGCAGAAACTTAATAAAGATCCCCCTGACCCAACCTCGTTCCTTAGAGAAAATCTTTGAAAAAGAAATATTGCTGGGTTTTGTGTCTTTGCTCTTCATCTTCTCTCCTGTGACTTCTGCTGCTCCCTTCTACCTGGTCATATCTAAACAGTCACTGTGAGTAAATAGGCACAAGTGCAAATCTACAAGACACAAGGATCAGATCAGGTCAGAATTTTCACATTTTACACAGTGAAAAGTGAGAGAAAGTAGAGACCTGGGAAGCAAAAGAGAAGTTAGCCTTCCAAAATCAGGATATAGGATTCTGATGCAAAAGCAATAATTTAGGAAGTGGACTACTGAAATTCTGCTGGTGTTTGATATCTTGTGCACCTGGAGCTGTCAATATGAGATATTTTCCTGCTGTGTTTTCTTCCAGAACTACATGGCCTCAGCTGGTAACAAACATTTCTCACTGTTTTCAGGGTAATTTCCCATGAAGAACTTCTTGTTAGTCAGAGCAGTTTTGGTTTCTGAATGTGTTTCTAGAAAATGCTGGTCAGCTGTTTCAAAAGCTTTAATTAGCTGCCTTACTGATCCTCATAGGTAGGTTTTTTGTTAATAAACAGTGGAAAAGATATGTGTGCTTTTTATTTTCCCACAGTAAAATGAGTAATTTGGAAATGGCAGATCCCATGGCCCTGTTCTTGTCAAGTATGTTGTTTGATCCATATTTTTGCATTCAAGTCTTCTGAGTCATTCAGAGATTTATCACAAAACAGATTGGGTTGGAAGGGACCTTAAAGATCATCCAGATCTTTAAGACAGGGCCACCTTCCACTCTCCCAGGCTGCTCCTTTCCCTTTTCAGCCTGGCCTTGGACACTTCCAGGGATCCAGGGGCAGCCACATGTCAGCTCTACCTGAGCTCCTTTCAAACTGCCTTGCAAAATAATGCTAGAAATTTGGAACAGGGATAAAGGATGTTCCATGTTTGTCCCCTGCAATTCTGCTCCATTTACTTGTTCTAATCTTCTGCTTGGTGGTGGTCTCTAGTGTGAACTCATGGCATTGCAATGCTGCAGACAGAAGGGTTGATCCATGCCATGCAATGATTCAATTCTGCAAAGAGTGCACCTTGTTTTGCCACTGGGTTTCTACTGGCATTTTTGGAGTTGTTAAAAAAGTGCTCCATGTCACTTGGAATGGATAAAGGGGGCACATCAGCTCAAGCTGCTGAAGTTAGGTCTATAAAGTAGGTAGCTCAGGAAACTGATAAGAGCTAAGCTGCTTTGGTGCAGAGCCTGCCAAAGACTGTAGACTTTTCCTTAAGATATTTGGTTTCAATTCTTACATCTGAATACACAGAATTGCAGAGTATCCTGAGCTGGAAGGGACCCACAAGGATCATCCAGCTCCTGGCGCGGCACAGGACATCTCAACAATCCCACCCTGGACCTGAGGGTGCTGTCCAAACACTTAATTATATGTTTAGTGATTCAGAAAAACACGAAATCTGAGGTAAATTGTGGGTTGAGAGTCTTGCCTTTGCTGCTTCTTGGAGAATTTTAATATTACAAGTTTTGAGTCACTTAGGTATGCAGATTTTTAGCCTTTACTTTTCTTACCTTTCTGTTACATTTCACTTCCAAGGCATGTTTTTTTTGAAAATCAGGTGAGAGGAGAGACAGAGTCATCTCCAATGTTTCCATGCAATAGGAAAACAATTTCCTATTTGTATCCAGGAATAATGTGGATTTTTCACAGATCCTTCATTGCAATGTACTAAGAGGAAGACAACAGTAGTGAAGGTGGTGTTTTTCTTACTTCTTCCACTTGTGCTGAACAGCCACAGTCTAGCACTAAACAAACCAGGAAGAAGATTGCTGGGAAAGTGGGGTAATCTTAAATACACATCATTATGGGGTGAGTTAAGATACTGGACTTCAAATCACTTTACAGCCTAGGGGGAAAATAAACTCTCTCTTCTGGGTTAGCAGTTGCATGAAATGCAGCCTTTTCCCGCAGGCTTTCACCCCTAGAAGATTTATTCTCTGTTTCCTTTTCATAAATCCCAGATGAACTTTTAAATCCAGGATAGTTTGAGGCCACTGAACTTTCATAAGCCTTGCTCTAGCAGCTGATTTGCATGGAACACAGAAGTCTGAGGCAAGAATGACTGCAGACTAGAATGTACCATAGATTTGTGCCAGAAGCTTTGAACTCAGGTACAAGTGAATAATTTCCAAGTACTCTGGCCCACACAATGGAATATTTCCTGTCTGGATGAATTATACACTGCCTGGGTGGGCTTCTGAATGGTGAGAGAAAAAAAAAAAATATTAAAAAGTTTCTGCTGCACTTAAGTGAGGGAAGCAACCCAAAGAAACCCTGAAATGCCAGGGCTGCTGCAAGTATTTTGGTTTTTCCTGCCACAAGCTGATCAAAGTCTATGTGAAAGGCTGCAGTGTGGTTTGCTGTACAAAGAACCCTCACTATCTCCTGGGTTTTTTTCAGCAAATATATAAAAGCTATCATTTAAACTTGTCCTCTCAGTGTCCAGATTGAAAAGAAGAAAGTAAATCGATGCAGCTTTTCAGTTTTCATTATTGAAGCACATCATTTGAACATCTGCTATCCTTAGGTGGAGGCTGAGGCGGGGAACCAAAAAATGATGTCAGCTTCCAATCTTCCCATTTGTGAATAGAGGGGGATTTCCACCTGGTGAGAGTTAGAAAGAAGTTTCCCTGGACTGGCTTCTCCAGGTTCCAGGTCCCATTGGGTGTGGGGTGTTGGGCCTCAAGCAGCCAGTGTTGATCAGGGCTATAGAGCACCTTCAATTGTTTTGTCATACAGCCTGGGGAGAACCATCTAAGAACTGATTGATCCCACTGGGTGGATTTCTGGGAGTGTGGTTGCAGGAGGAAGAGATTTTTTTTGCATAACTGTGTCTTCCTTAGGGCTAAAAGTGAATTATTTCTCATGGCCCACTTTCAAAGTGTTTGCTGTGTTGAAAAGCTGAAGTTTCTCATCTGTTGCCATCAGAGCAAAGGTTTGTTTCCATTTAGCACTCTGCAAGCAGCTGAGGGGCACCCAGCATACCCCAGAACACTCAGAAATCTGCATGTTCTATTCCACCACTGCCTGCAATAACTGTGTCACCTTCCCTAAAGAACCAGGTTTATTTTGGATCACCTCTCCACAGCTGGGACCAGTCCCTCTAGTCGTTCATCCCTGAGAAAACAGGAAGAAACAGAGGAGAGTCCCATTGCAGCACCATTTCCAAGGGAGGAGGTGGAAGTCAATTTGTTTAATATCTGTGAACCAACCTTCAAGATGAGCTCATGGTGTCCAGGGGGAATGTTGGCCCCAAGGCTCCAGGCCCTTGTGTTATCCCTCTCAGTTTATTATTTTTTCAGCTAAAATTTAATGTAACTGAACAGTTTGATCCAAGATTAACAAAAATCAATCCCTCATGTAACTCCATTAAATGCATTGGAGTTGCACCAAGCATGACTTTGGCCCATTCAGTGTTTTCTCTGAAGATGTGAATCATCTTTAACACAACTTCACTGATTTAACATTATGGACAACAGACTGATACCAGCAATTCTACAAAACCTCAGAAGCCATCCTCAGAAATTTCCATGACCCCATTTTTTTTTTTCAAAACCACATAGAAAATCTTGCATTTGTGCTGAATGAAACATCAGAACTTGTATAGAAAACTCATAAACATCTCATTTTAAGGCATTGCTTAGCACTGAAGTGTCTGGCAGTATTTGCCCTCTGAAATAAGGGGGCTGTTGTTCCTAAATCTTACTATTGTGATTTTGAATGTGATCTCTCAGGCCCTCTGTCTAAATCATTCTCTTTCTGTACAGTTTTGGTGCTGAATGTGACCTACCCTATGGGTAGGATAGAAAAAAAATAGATGGATTGTAGAATAGAAGAAAAATGATGTCAACATATAAATTCTAAATTTTGTTGGTAGAAATTTGCAGCATTTTTTGTTCAAACACATCAGCCAGCTTTTCTGAGTCTAAACAGATACCCAGTTCTATTCTTATAGATCTATGGAAATGGTTTAATTCAGCTTTCATTGACAATGACCTCAGCATCAAGTTTTTTTCTGATTTATTGTGCAATTTACCCCTTTATCTGATGATTTGGCCAATATGGTGAGTTTCAGTCTTTTTCATTGTAGAATTAATATTTCTAAGTACATATAACAGTATCTTTTTGAAATCATAACTTAACCTAAAGGCACTCATTACAACTTGAACTATTCAACAAATATATTCAAGATCTTTAGACTGAGTTCACTAATGCAGAATGTCTTTAGCAGAAATAAATCTTTTATCTTGAGTATGGCAGTGAGGAGTGAGTGCCATAAAAAAATATTAAAAACGAAGCATTTTTGTTTCTGAGAATCTGAGAAACAAATGTTTTAAAACCAGAGATCTCCATATCAAAATTATTTGAAGAGTTGCATCATTTATTTGGAAAGCCAGCAGAAGAATTAGAAGTTTTTTTATAGGAAGAAGGACAATTTATCCATGGAGCCTATGAAAAATTCACTGTCCTTGGTGCCTTGAAAAGTGAGGCCTTTCATCTTGACATAGCAATGGAAATCATGGCAAAGAGCTGGATAAAGTATATTTTGTCATTATGAAGGAAAGTTCATTAAGTCAGAGTTAATTTAAGGAACATTTCCTCCTCTGAAGAAAAGGCCTGATGTAGAAGCAGCCTGACTCAATGTATGTCCCCAAATCTTCTTGCTAACAGGGAAATCTTTTTTTCCTGATGTTCACATTTGTGGAAGTACTCTTGTGTACTTATCTTTGTTCCTGTAATGAAAGAGGAATTCATTCACCACTTCTTACTCAGGCTTTCAGTGTCTTTTGTGAGTCACAGTTAAAAATATTAAAGAGGATATTGAGGAGAAAAGGGGAGTATTGGGAGTATTTGAGATATTCACCCTGAATTTAGGATGAATTACAATAAACAAAGTGTATGGTGGATCCCATTGAGTCACTGAAGGAATTCCATTTCAAAAAAATGGGTGCCTGTGAGTCCTGATGTGTTTCAGCAAAACAGGGGAGGAAAAGCAGTAGTTTTGTCTCACAGAGTTCATAACTGAGAATTTATATTTTCAGGTGAAATTTGCCCTTTGTACTGAAAGTACTTTTAATTTAAATGTACAAAATCATTTACTTGACATATTGTATAAGTTCATCACAGTATAACCACCATCATACACTTTAAAACTTCTTTTTTTCCTGACCTGCACTAAAAATCTCACATATTAGTAAAACTAATCTGAGCTTATATTCTGATCAGTATCCTATGTTTAGGTTATCTAATACTCTTTAAGAAAAAAACATAACTAAAAAAGATCTTTCTCTGTGTTATTTTTGAACATCCATTATATGATTTCATACATTAGGGTTGCAAGTCCAAGACTCAGAATTCATTAATCACTAAAGCCACACTTAATTGCCTAAGGATGTTTCACATTTCCTTCCTTTTTTTAACTTCCGGTCTAATTTCTCTTTTCTCAGAAGCCTCCTTCCAGCACAATGAATGCAGGCTCCTTCTGGGCTCCTCTACTTTCTCCTCCTTATTTGCTAAGCTGACTCCAAAGAAACAAGAAAACTGGAGCACAGGACATTGCTGTTTGTGCCCTGAGTTTGTTTATATCTGGTACTACACTGTCTCACAAAGCTGGGGGAAAATCCAAGATATTCTGCAAAAGAGCACTTAGATTAAAAAATTAGCAAAATACTGGTTTTTTCTTACCTTAGAAGAAATGTTTAAAATGTCCCAACACCTGGGACACATGAAAATAAAAGAATATATGGTGGTGTCATAACCAGTGCAGGGAGTTTCCTCTAAATAGTGAAACAGGTGCAGTTTTTTCACAATTTAAAAACTGGAGGTGCTGAAAAGACTGTCAGGGTATGAAGTGAAGGACCATTGGTTGTAAAACACAAATGTCATAAGTAATTTCCATGTCTGTTCAATAAAGATATTTTTTTTCTAAACTTAGAGTTCAAAAAAATCTCAGTTTTAGTTGAAGGAAGATGAGAATTATTTAAATATTTGCAATAAGGCAAATTTGCTAAAAACCTGGGTGTTTCCTTGGGGTTTATCAGCCACAACTTATTAATTCTGCATATGACTTTCCCAAGTCCACATCCACTTATTTCTCTATATATTTTGTGGAATTTGAGGCAGTGCAGTTTCCACAGGTAATATCCTGAATTTATTTGTTTAGCAAATAGAACAGAACTGCTGCCCCACTTTTTCCTTTTGTGCTGGAATGATTAGCCTTGGAAGATTTTGGATCTCCTTAAAATAAGATTACAGGCACAGCTTTTGCTGCTAACAGTTTGCAGAAGTCTGGACCCAAACTGTCTGGGATGGAAATGTGATGGGAATTTTTGAACTCCAGTAATGCCTCAAACCCATCAAGATAGGTGGTAATGTACAACTGGGCTCCACTGAGGAATATCTCACAGCTTTCTCTTGATTAATTCAAAACAACTGCCTTGAGGGGCTCATTATGATGAAATCCATCAGATGTTAAAGAATTCAGATCAGAAGGGAAGAGGGTGGTGACTGCAGCCCTCGATGTGTCCCCAGTCCAAGTGGTTTCATAACAGCTGTGAGTTAAACGTTATTCACACCGTTCAGGCCGTGAAGCACTTCTCAGATATGTCATCTTTTCCAGCCCTGCAAATCCAGTTCTTCTGCCATTTGGTTCCTGATTTACACTGGAGACCATTTGACTCATCATGAAATTATCTTCAGGCTGTAATACTGAGGGGATTACACATAACTCCCTTTATAACTATTAATCCTATTGCATATTGTGCTTCTCTTTCTCAAACGTATATATTTTATTGTTGAAGACACACAGATCAGTAGAAAAATGTACATGGAAGTCAAACCAGATGTATTCTGTACTTGTGGACAATCCATGGATCTTGTTAAGTCACCATAAGTTTAATTAAATTATCTGAATTAGAACTCATGCTAGCAGACAGAATGCAGGTTTGGATCTGGCAGATCCATCTGGATTAATCACAAATTCCCCTGACATTGGAATTTGTAACCAATTCATTATAATACTATACCCAGGAGTTTTTAATCTTCCTTGTGCTTCTGCTTCCTTCTCACAGTTCTGCAGCTGTGCTGAAGTTTGATAATTTTGGTTCAATTAGCCATATTGCTGAAGGAAACATGGTCTGACAGAAGACCTGCCCCTCTGTGTCATTTGCTTTGATCATGTACTGTCATTGGTTTTGCCACTGCATTTTGTACTATTCTGATACAACTGATGTAAACAGGTAATCCAATTCATTTATTTGACTCAGAATTGTTCATTACTGGGGATGCTTCACTGAAACCAACTTATTCTATTTTTAATAGCGAAAAACATCAGGATATTTGGATGCCAAAAGTTCATGACCCCTCTTCCTCTTTTTCTGTCCAATTTCAGAAGCTGAGTTCTGTCTTTTTCAATCCCTCCCTGCAAGCGGTGTTGTGTTCAAAGCACAAAACAGCCCCTCTTTTCTATTTGCTTCACTAATAAGAGTCTGATTCAGAAAGCCTGGCTCTAATTCTGTCTGCATTAGACACTGATGAAGTGTCTACCAGCACTGTGTGCTTTTTTTCATTCCCCAAACATGGGCACTTCATGCCCTTCTGCCTCTTAACTGCTTCTGCTGCTGCACAGGGCTGGGATTTGCTGCTTCTCCCACATTTTTCCTGAGGAAAAGCTGAGAGAATTGGGATTGTTCAGCCTGGAGAACAGGAACTTCAGGGTGACCTGATTGTGGCTTTCCAGGACCTCAAGGGTACTACAAGAAAGGTGGAGAGTGAATATTTACAAAGGCCTGCAGTGAAATGGCTTCTCACTGACAGAGAGTGGGTTTAGATTTTATATTAGGAAAAAAAATTCTTTCCAGTGAGGGTGGGGAGGCACAGGGTGCCCAGAGAAGCTGTGGCTGCCCCTGGATCCCTGGAAGTGTCCCTGCCCATGGCAGGGGGTGGAATAAAGAGGGTTTTAAGGTCCCTTCCAACCTAAACCATTCTGTCTATGCATCTATGATATGGCAGCCCTGGGTTGTCTCAGGCAGAGAGAATCCCAGAATCCTAAAATGAGGCAGCTGGGAAGAGCCCACAGTGGTTCACCTGGTCCAACCACCCTGTTCAGGCAGGGTCATCCCAGAGCACACGGCACAGGATTGTGTCCTGAGGGTTCTGGAAGATCTCCACTGAGGCAGACTCCATCAGTTGATGCATTTTTTGGGAGTTATTTTTTCAGTCAATTTTATATAGGCTTCAGCGTTGTAATCTGAAATGTTATAAATGACAGCCTTGTCCCCAGATCTTGTCTCAGTATAAATTCAGAATATTTGAAAACTTTTGAGTGTGCACATTCTTAAACGGCCAAAGTGATTCATTCCTTCCTTCATCAAATGGATAATTTGTCTTAGTTGAGAAGATAAGGTCAGAGATGAAGTAATCCTCTAAATATTGCATACTGATGAGAAAGGTTCAGGGTTTTTTTGAGTACTTTATAGTGCTAGGTTGTAAATCAGAGGAACAATAAGCAGCGGAAGTACCATTGCCCTTTAATTGGGGGGTAAGTCATTGCAGTGATTAAATGTGAATCAGGCATTGCATGAATGCCATTATTATCCACTGCTCCCAGGGAGCAACTTCCAACGTGGAGATTGCACCGAGGTTTGGGAGAGCTGCTTGGGGTACAGCAGGATTCAGTGAGACAAAGCACACACTGTTGGGTCTAGCTGACATAATCTGTTCTCTCCAACAGTCATGAAATGTTCACCTCTTTGAGTGGAGAAAAGAGCAATTTGTGATTATTAAGTGAGACATTCTGGAAGTGCTCTGCTCCAAAAGACCAACAATAACTCTTGGATTTATAAGAGCTACAGAATGTCCATAGATGAGGTTGATTACCAAACAATAGATTAAATCATGCCTGTCACAAAGCTCAGCGTTGCCACATTGGTGCATTGATTAATGGCATTTGGCAACTCTCCGAGTGGCCATTTGCCATTCATTCATGGGTGCCCTCTGGAGTACAATATGAGAGTGACCTGTTGGGAAAAGGAATTTTTTTTGTCATCTGTTCATTGTTTCTGCTGTGGTAATAGAGAAGAACTGGGGGTGGGTGAAGCCAAGACCTTCAGTTAGCTGTGTCTTGGTGGGTACAAATTGAGAAACTGAGGGTAAATCAGTTGCAATCAAGACAGTAAAATGCAATCATTTAAATCGTAGATGGCCCAGTTGTTTCTTCCATAGCACTTCAAAATATCATATGATTGAAAGTAATCTGGGGATCGATAATTTCTTTTGCTACAAATATGTAAATTTATGATGGAAACTTTGTCACAACAGTTTGCTGGTGTATTTGAGCTTTTAATTTCAGTCTTTCATTCAGAACTCCAGATGCTTCTCTGGAAGTTCATGAAGTGCTGCATTTGTGTGAAAGACTCCCTCTGGAGAAGTTCATGGAGGTTTGTGTCCTGTGGGAGGGACTCCGTGCTGCAGCGGGGAAAGGGTGTGAGAAAACCTGTGATGGACTGACCACAACCCTCTTCCTCATCCTGCTGTGCTGCTGGCTGAGGGGAGGAGGGAGACAGCTTGCAATTGAAGCAAAACTGTGGAAGTAGAGAAGGGTGGAGGGAAAGTGGGATTTTTAAAGATTTTCTTTTCTTTCTCATTATTCTACTCTGACTGATAAGAAAACCAGTTTCCCAAGCTGAGTCTGTTGTGGCCATGCAGTAAATGTTGAGAGATCTCTCCCTGCCCTGATATCTATCCACAAGCCTCTCGTGACATTTTCTCTCTCTTGTCCAGCTCAGGAGAAGTTCTAGAGCAGCTTTAGTTGGCACCAGACACTGCTTGACTGAGGAGAATATGGTTTCTCTTCCTGCAGAAAATCTCACCTGTCACATAGATGTGCTGCCAGAGTTAAGCTCTCAAGAATTTAATCCATAAAATGTTGAGCAGGAAATTTTTTTAAAAAGGAAGGAAAGAAAGAAAAAAATCCTAGAGCTTCACAAATGACTCACTTACAGCTGGCATTTCACTTGTTAATAATTTGCTGACAGGCCTGTGTGATGGATAGGAGATGTAAAGATATCCAGAATATCAATAACACTTGTATCTTGCAGAGTTTTCAAAGTAATCTTCACTAACTTATTCTGAGAAATGGGCCAAGCTTTATTAAATTCACTCTAATTCCTCTGGGACATGACTGCCCACTGCTCTGAATAGTTTTACAAGATGTGGACACAGAAATTATGGCAGCAATGAAAATCTGAAATACCTTTTGAGCCAATTAAACTAAGAAATACACAGCTGAGATGAACATAGCCCAAATTTTGTTAGTTGAAGTGTATAACTTATATCCCCCAAAAGGGATGTAGGCCTAGGAACTTTTAAACCACAGGATGTCTTTGGGAAATTTTGGCATTTATGATGAGAGGGCTACCTGAACCAAAAGTGTCTTCTGACAATTGAACCATATTAATGAGAAGGGACAATTTCATGGGCACCCTCTGATATATCAGCAGAACTGAAAAACCAAGTAATTTTTCAAATATTTAAATGGAAATTTAAAAAATAACAGGAAAGCATTTTCTTCCAAGTAGCAAGACTGTGCATGTTATCATAGGTTGCATTATCAAATAAATGCAGGTATTAAAAACATAGCAGTTGGGTGACTGAATCACATTTTCAAATTTAAATAGCATGTAAAATGTAAAATAATGTTTCTTGGTGTAAGGTACACACCATCATGTATAAAGAAAATGCTTTGGGTTTTTCAGGAAACATATTCCTGAAAAACGTGTTTTTCCAAGCTTTCAGAGGAATAGTCCTATGGGCTATTTTTAATTTGTAGAATTCCTCTAAAGTTGGCTGTGTTTTATCTACAACCAGTTCTTAGGGCTCTGCAGGGATTTTGTGGCTTCTGCTGTTTGGAAATTTCTTTGGAATGTGCAATCTGTAGATACTCCTAGAATTCAAGAGACACATCCTGCATTACTGACTTTATTCTGGGTATTGTTTAGGCAATCATCTAGAATTCTATCCAGTACCCTCTGAAGTCAATTCACAATCAAAATAAGGATGAAGATAAGCACTTTTCCCTCACTGGCTGTGTATGCAGCCTCCAAACCATGAGGCCAGAATTCTCATTTATACTCAGTACACAAAATATGTGCTAGTAGGACACTGCTTGTGGCTGCAGACTGTAGGAGATGCATTAATATGAAATATTTTATCTCATTAAAATCCGATGCTTTTAGGATCCTGCTGCATCTATGGGAACATGCAGGGTTATGAATTCTGCAAAATCCAGCTATTTTCATGGGATGTGGACTCAGAAAGAATTCCATCTTCCTAAAAGATAACCTCTGTTAGAACATGGAAGGTGTGCACCTCTCTGCTAAGTAGATTTTGTTTTTACATTTTCCAGGCCTGGCTGTATCCCAACTGGGTTCAATTTCCAGGGGGAGGCAACTTCCTATGATACTTTATGTCCAATAAAGGTGAAAATAATGTTCTCCAACCAGATCTGTTTAAACTGGCATGCACATGTGGCTAAACAGTTTATTCCAAGCAAAAATGCACGCTGGCTGGAAATAGCATGAAAACTGATATTCCAAATGGGGGAAAATGCTAAGTGTTCAGTGAATTGTAGTTTTTACATTGTCTTTATAATCAAGAATCTTTTCCAGCTCAAATGTTTTGCCTAAGGGGGCAAATCTTCAAGCATGAATTAAGAACAGAAATATGAATTCTGAAAGAAGTGAAGGAGAATGTAAATCCATGCTCAAGGAATCAAGCAGGCTCTCTCCTCAGAGCAGGCCCTCATTTGAAATTAAAAACTCAATCTTCCTATCATCATGAGCCTAATAAAAACATCATTTTTTTATTGGAGAACAAATTGTATGCACCAGAACTGAGGATCTCATTATTCTTTCTCTTGTCCTGATTTAAAAAATTTCATTATTGTACTCTGGCAATTTACTTTGCTTATACAGCGGTAGATAAGAGAAAAAAAAAAAAAACAGTCTTTCTGATATTGATTATGGTGGTTTAAACATGAAAGAATTTTCAAGTTTTTCCCTTGTTGGAGGCAGTGAGGGTTATTTGGCTCAGCTGTGAGGAGATGGGAGATGGGGTGCACCTGTGCAAATCACTGCTCGTTGGTTCCTGCTCTGGGGTGGTTCCAGAGCACCTGAAGCCTCTCTGGGCAGGGACTGGGTGGCTTTGTGGCTTTAGTTTGGTCTTCTGGAGGGTTCTGCTCTCAGGTAGGAGAATGTCTCTTCAGATTCATAAATTTCTTTAAGATTTTGTGTCATTCTTCTATTCTGTGTTGATGGTGGTTCTAGATTGCTTTAATACCGAATAACCGTGTGGAATTTGGCTGCTTTGTGGGATTGAGGAGTCTGAGGGCAAGCACCCCTCAATATTTAGTTTTTGTGGCTTCAGGTTCTGCAGGTTCTCTGGCTAAATGGATCAGTGAGGGTTTTTGTCACACTTCTCTGAATGGTGCATGAAAAGACAGAGAATGTTTTTCTGTTTAATCCTAATGTTTTTAAAGTAGCATTTCAATTCAAAATAATATTTAAGCATTGTGGTTTCCCCTGTGTGGTAACAAATCTGTGTATTGTTTTCAAATGGAGGAAAGGATTTACCCCTCTCTTTTAAAACAGGGAACAGTCTAGAGGTTTTTCATATCCCTCATTTTTCCTTTTGGTCTTTTGATTAGTCCTGTGACACAGTCCATAGTTTCTAGATCTCAGCGATAGCATTAAAATACAGCAATGTCAAGTTTGGCTGCAAAAAGAAAAAAAAATTACCTGGTTTAATTATAGTGAGTTTGACCAGCTCTTTCCTTGTGCTTACAACCAGTTCGTGTTGCATACCTCTGCAAGGCACTGATCCTTTTGACCTTTCTCCTTCTGAAGCAGAAAATATTTAGATCTTCCTTGCGTTTCCTGTTCACATAATAACTGTTTTATTTAATTGTATTATTTTGTTAGACTACAGTACTTTGCACATTTGTATATATATTGTGGCGTCCCTGAATCATCCATGACCAAGAAGTGTGAGGTCAGTTGTAAAAATATTTGGTTTGAACTGGGCTGGCAGCCACAGGAATCTTTGCCTGTGTTTTATTTACTCTTAAAGTAGTTTCTGTTTATTTCCTGTGCTTAATGGATACTATACTTGACCTCCTTTTGATAACAACAAGCAACAGACCTCTTAGCTCTGATATAATTTTCATTCAGCCATAGATTTAAATGTTTTTTTTTTCTTCTTTTTAAATAAAAACTGTATTCTTAAAGTCAGATTGTACTGAGGTGTTATAAAGGCTCCTTCTGTGTAGGTGAAAATGTACTTGGGAAGTGTAGAGCACTCTGAGTATCCCCCACCCCATATATATATTCATCTAAAGATACAAAATTATTGAATGATGGTATTGTACATCCAGAACACTCAAGGAGTTTTTCCTGTAAAGACAGGGATTGACACTATTTAAGAGGAAAACAAGAGCAGTGTTGTTCAGATTTTGTTTGCACTAGTTCTGATATGAGAAGTAACCCAGCATACAGAAGTGGCAAGATGTATTTGTTAATTTTTTTAGCAAATGGTAGTGTTTGGTGATAGAATTGAGTCTCCCAAGTTTTCACTGATACCAGCATGCTTCACCAGGATACATGGAATGTTGGAGTTCAAGATTTAGGTTTTTCCAAATATGTTCAGAGACCTTGGGGTAGAAATAACTTAATATTTGGCAGAAAAGGCAGAAAAATTGGTAGTAGGGGAATATTCCTCTTAGCTTCTCTGGGGACAGCATTTCAAACAGAGAAACTGTCTTCAGCTACTTGTCTATCTAATTACTGATTGTATTTAGAGTTCCTGTCACTTTGGTTTGCAAAAATAATTCACAGAATCAATCTTAGTTCCAAAAAATAGGAGTTGATACATTTTATGGTCACTGTTTGCCATGTATTGTAGGATGAAAAACACCACTGTAGAAATCACAGTTCCACTGAACACTACCACCCTAGAAACGTTAGAAAATAACCCCTGTAAGAGTCCTGGGCATGTGACCATCCTCTGGGTGCTGTTCCAACTGTCCCTGAAAGATGTTTTTTAAAGAACTGCACAGAAATTGATATTTTCTGTTGTGAGTTAGGAATGAGCCATAGTGTGGGAAATGCAAGCACAGAACAACAAATTTTGGCCCTCCTGTCTTAGTTTCCATGGGATGAAGTTTGGAAAGTGGTTGTTGAAGAGAGGATACAGGGCACTAATTCTGTGGGTAATATTAGAGCTGTTCCATCTAGAAAGTTGTTTATCTGGAACCATTCATTCAACTTAAAACCAAGCAAAACTTCTCCAAGTTGATGGGGCCCAGTGCTCCTTTTGTTCTGTCAGTGACATGCAAAACTGTGTAAGGCTGATGTAATTCTTATGTAACTCACATGTGCGACAGCATCTCCCACCCTCTTTTAAATGAGCATCCTGTTAGGGTGGAATGCTGTAACACAGCATAAGGAGCTGTCATTAGAGCATATTTTCACACTTTGATGTGCAGAAACCCCTTCAGCAGAGAACAAGAGTTGCTCAAAATGTTACCTCGCAAACAAAATCGAATCAAGGACAGATTTAGCAATCATGTGAGTAAACATTGGAGGCTCGTCTGTCACTCAGTCCTTGGCAGATTGTAAATTAGGATGTTGTTTAAAACTGTGCAGAATATTGTGTGTAAGTCTGCTGGTTAGAAACCATGCCAGTGCTTCCAAAGTTAGGAATCACTGAAGAAAAATGTTCAGCATCCTTCATTGGCATGTGTGTATTTGTCTCTCATCACCTCCTCAGATATCTAAATTGTGAACAGTTCTGTTTTCCAACCCCTGTTTAGGAACCAATTTTCTGCAACTCTGGCAGAGAATTTTGTAGCTAAACTGAGATCACTGGCAAAGTAGAAAGGAACAAATTATTTAAAAGCTTGGCCTCTACCTTTAACTAACCACAGCCATGCAAATGTGGGATTGGGTGTCCTTCTGGTACAATATAGAGGGGCTTTTTTAATATATCCTCCTGCAAGCTATTTCTATATAACTGCAGATCCTTTTCTGTGGAGGCTGTAGCATCAGTTGTTCTATCAGAAGCTTCTTGTGGCAGCTGCAACAAAATATGGAAAGTCTTGCAAGAACATCTGCTGCCTTTGTCTCCTTTTTTTGCTGAGATGAATGTGTACTTCAGCAGAATATAAGTATAGTATGCAGGAACTGGAATGGGATCAGGGGAAATACTTAAGAGTGCTCATATCTGGTGTTTTGTTTCAGGCTTAGCACAAATTTTCTTTTAAAATGTTTATGAGATTGCTGTTGGTATCAGATGACCTGGTAAATATAACCCATAGTTTTAAAATAATATTTAGGAAGGCACTGAAAGAAGTAAAGAAAACAAGATTGTAAATATGTCAGCCCAAAGCTGAAAGGCTTTCAAGTGTCACCCACAACAAGATGAATTGATGCTGAAGCTCAAAATGACGTCGTTCTCTCTGTCATGTGGCAGGAAAGTACAGAATGTAAAATGTTCAAAGCATCCTAGAAATTGTGTGTGCAGTAAAAATTGCAGTACATGTTTAAAGACAATGCAGCTGGTGGCAGATTGCCTAATTCACACTGAATTTATCATTACTTTTAGGACACCTTGGCCAGTTACTGGTGTTCTGTGACAAACAACGCTTCCAGTACCATTTTTACAATATTTTATAGCGAGGGTCTCAAGGAGAGCTGGGGATCCATGATGGTTGGAGGGTGGAGTAGAACTTACCTTGAGTTAAAATTTTTGAGTTAACAGGAGAACTTTAAACTATGGATTTTTTTTCCCTATTTATTCATTGGCTAGTGCAGTGAAAATGTCATTAACAAAATGTGTGTGTAATATTGGTACTCAGGAGCTGATCCTTTCTGAGCAGTTTTTGAGGAAGAGATGGGCACAAATGGCTAGGTTTGAAAACAATTATCCATTTTTCTATTTTTCCCAAGGAGACAAGCATCATCTCCTATGCAGTAGGAGTGTACTGTGCCTATGCTCTCAACCAGACTCAGGAGTGAAGTTGTTGTAGGTTTCCTCTTCCCTAAACAGATCTAGAGGAAAAATAATTATGAGCAGGATAATAATTGCTCCCTTAGACAGTTGTAGGCTTCGTTTCACCTCCAGCCCTTGTGATGAATTCATTGAGGGGTTGACATGTCCAGTCCAATTTAGACTCTGAGCCACAGCATGGGACTGTTGGACAGGCATCCTAGCACTGATGGGTAGCACAGGAATTTCTGTTTGCTTCCCACTTTTCCTACTTTTGTATTGTAAACTGTGGGTAACAAGAAGCTCATGTACGCTCTTATGTACTCTAGGAACGCTCCTGTGTCAAAGGGTACATTTATTTATTCATTCTTCACTTACCCATCTGTGTTCAAATGGGAAGAAATCCAGCACGTGCTAGTATGTGAGGAGAATTTTTCTTTTGTATCCAAGTATTTGGAACAGCTTGTAGGCACTCCTTCTGTGACCTGATCCATTTGTACACAATTCCTCTGTATTTAGCTTGGACACAGCAAGGGTGTGAAACATCCTGCAGGCTGCACAAAGCCACGACATCATCTCATATTTCATTTTGGGTCAGAGGCAGCATTGCTGGGTCCCCTCTGGAGCCAGGGCAGCTTGAATGCAATTCACTGTAGGACTGCCCATGATTTAGCTCTCCAAGGCTGTCCCAGGGCAGCACTAGTGAAGATGTGAATGTTCATCCCTCCCCTGATCTGGCAGGAACAGTGCTGCAGTCCTTGTCTCATCCAAGCCGTGACACATGGCAATAGTGAATCCCTTGTCATTCATGCATGCCTGGCAGGACAGAGGGGACGAAATGTGAAGGAATCTGTTCTGTTACCAGCTGTGAAAATATGTCAGGACTAAAACTAAAGGAGCAGATTTTTCTAGACGTGTGCCACAGTCTTTGTGAGGTGGTGCTGTGGCAATCAACCTCCATGTTGAGTGGATATTCTTTTAAAATATATGAGCCAAGTGTGCCATGTCCAGTAAAATTCAGACTGAGTCACAGCATGGGACTGTGTGGAAAGACATCCTAGAAGTGATGGGTAGCATGATAATTTCTGTAGTAAGTAATATAACTTGTATGGACTAATAAGTACATAGAAATTTCCTGGACGAGTTGTACCAATACTATTTTGTACTCTCACTTTTTGTCCCTGAACACCTTCACCACATTCCTCTGCTACTGATATCGTGCACAGAGGCTCTGGTTTGGAAGTGTGAGTACAAAATACAAACACTAAACTCAGGAGGAGGGTCTCTATTGCTCTGGGTTTGCCAGTGTGGAAAGAGAAAAGATGTGTTGATATGGGTTAAATAATTTATGTAAACTATCAAAATATCTGACAATGTGTTTTAGAAGCTCACTAGTATATCACAACTGATGGAGGGAGCACTTGAGAGAATGTGCAGTACTGAGAAGATAATAAATCAGAGTTGGTTGTGTAATAAATTTTTAATTAGCCAGCTAAAACAGCAAGAAACAAATTAGTTGAGCACCTCTGATTATATTTATTGTAAAAAATGAAAAATACAAATAAAATTTAACTCTGTGTATATATGTAAGTTTGCATTCAGTGATGATTCATTTGCATCATGTGAGGAATATTTCTCTGAAGGATATTTCTTTGGAAAAATATCATTACTGTGATGGCAACAAGCTGTGGGATGGAATAAAGTTGACTCCATATGTATCATTACACATTGAGGAGAGTATCCAATCTCACAGTGTTAAACAGCATCATTCTCAGGCATTCATTAACAGCATAACATCTGTGGATGAAGCTGCTACCAAAGCCAAAGTAAATTAAAAATGTGTGACTCTAGATGCTGTGGTTAAGATTTTTAATTGTCAGTGCTGAGTTTCACCATACTCATGGCTCAATAACTGTGTGTGACATTTTTAGCATATTCCTCTGCTTCCACCTTGCTTTGCTTCATCCTAACAGCAGCAGCGTGCCTTTGTCAGTTCACACACACAAAAAAAAGAGTTAAAAGTATGTTCACAACCTTTGATCTGCAGGAGAGGCTTCCTAGGATCTTAGTTGGTAGCTGGATGTGAGAGCAGAAAGAAGGCCTGGCATAAACCTTGGCCAAAGGCTGTGTTCATGATGTTCTACATCATGTTCTAGCAAAACACCAAAAATAAAAAAAAAATTAAAAAAAATAAAAAAAGGAGAAAAAGGAGAAAAATAAACAAATCACTGCCTCAGCTTAGCTATGAAAAAAACCCAAAGAAACAAAGTGAACCAACCAACCCAAACCCTGTTTGCTCACATCTGCATCTCGTGGTTTGGATCCAGAGTGAAAGCAAAAGTGTTGAAATAGCATTTGAGTGGCTGTCACTCAGGAGGAGGAAGGTTTGTTCTCAGTACATCTGGGTCCTTGAGCCAAACCCAAAACATTCTGTTCCTCTGTGCCTGGTCTGGCTCAGGGTGTCACACTGGGAGCTCTGCTGGGTCCCTGCTCCACCACGGGACAGGCCAGCAACATTTGGAAGTGTGGCAAATTCCAAGTGACATCAGTAAGGAAATGAACCTCTGGGCTTCAGCCAATTCTCCTCTGGTTTCATTTTTTATGAAATAACAAAATTCTGCAATAAAATGGCAGGCAAAGCAGTGAGAAGTTCTTTGGTTGTTTGGTTTTTTTTATAACAAGATAGGTGTGACAAAAGGTAGCGAATCCTTCAGCATGGGGGTGGGCGTGTTCTGAATTTCCTCCACAATCTGCAGCTCAGCCAACCTGGCACTGCTGCTCTGGAGAGGTCTGGCCCTCCCAAAATGAACCAGCAGATAGAAATCAGTAGTTTGAGCCCATCTGAGTGTTTAGGTATAAACCAAAGCTGGTCTGAAAGCAGTACAAGTATCTTTTCCAAATCAGCTTCTAACCTTCACGGCACATCTGGCAGCTCTAAGTGAACAGTGAGCACTATTGCTGCAAATTTGAATGTGTAACATCCCTTTGTGTTCCTTCTTGGTCAGTTTTAGATCCTAAATGCACCAGAAGAATTGTGAAATTGAGTTAAAAGAAACAGATACTGCAGTAGACAGAAAAAATAAAATTCAGAAAAAGAATCATTTTATGACTGAAATATGGTAACCTTTTTAAAATTTTCTATAGCCAAATACACACTGCATCAATATGGTGAAATCTAGAGAAAGGAAAGCAATGTTTTGTGAACAGATTTATCAGTTTGAGTCTATGATGGAAGAAGACTGGAAATACAGACTTACTTGCATTTTCACTGTTTCCATTTTGTACACATCTCACAATAGTATTTCTTCTTCATAGCCTGCCTCAGGTTTGAGTTTTTAATCTCTCGTTGTTTTGGTTTTGAATGCTCGAAGGATATATATTTTTTAATTTAAAATAACCTTTACATACTAGAATTGCAGTATTTTGGGTTTTTTCAGATATGTATGTATCTACATGCATTCAAGTTGACCAAATGTTTCTGTTTCCCAGAAAAAAAAAAATCAGTGCATTTATTTAAGAAAAGAGAAGTTAAACAGCAACAAAGCCCCAAACCAAATCACTTCCTTTTCTTGTACTAGTGATGGTGGCCATGAATTAAAAACACACTTCCTTTTACAGCAGCTGAGGGGAGTTCACTTGGAAAAGTTTCTAAGCCTTGCTGAGTTCTGAGTTCATCGTTTTCAATTCTTAATATAATTATTTCTTGGCTTTTATGATAAATACTGCTAACATTAATTACTGGACAGTGTCTTTCAGCAAAGAAACTTTAGAAACCTTCAAATTTCCCAGTACTTTATTGAAGTCTTATGTAATATTTTACTTTTTGTTTCTTATTCTTCTAAAAAGATGAAAGTCTTGCTGAGTTTGGGATCCAAATATAACAAATTTACTCAGAGAGCAGCAAACAAAATGCATCCAGGAAATTAGAACTTTTCCCCATCAGGGTGTGTGTTTTGAATTATTTGTGTAGTAATTTGCTTTCAGTGATGGACAGCTGACATTGACTTATTGACCATTTAGATTTAGTGTAGATTTAAAGCTGGTTATTTTGGGGTTGGTTTATTTTAGCATCAGTAAGATCCTTCTGCCAATCACCTTTCCTGTGTAATGCACTTCAGAATTCCATGGCTTGGGCACCCATGTGGGTTCAAGTAGAAGAGCATCTGTAGTTTTAGTTTGTGAACTTTTGTATCATCTAGTTAATCAATATTTATCAGTTCTGATGTGTGATTCTGATTGCATTTAAATCAAGTTAAACTTCACTGATCCCACAGAATCACAGATCTGTTGGGGTTGGAAGGGTCTATGGAGATCATCTGATCCAACCTCCCTGTCAAGCCAGGGTCCCTAATAACCAAACAATTCTCAACAATATTAATCTCATAGACCCTTAGAAAAAAAATGGTGACCCCACTGAGTTTAGTAGAAAAACTGGGAGTGAAACCAGGAGTTGAGAGAGAGAAAAGAAAAATCTCCCTAACTGGAAACATTTTAAATTTGGTTCCAGCCTGAATGCGCTCCAGGAAAATCCCACAGTGCTGCCTGTGGTGACTTGTGCTTAACCAAGTGTCTGGAAATGCTGGGGTCATCATCAGCCTCCTTTGCAGGAGCTGTGCCAGAGCTCCATGGCACAGCTGGCACTGCCAGGGCTCTGTGGGGCTCAGGATGGGCACCCTGCAGCCTCTGGGTTGCTGTGGCCTTGGGAAAAAAAAAAAAAACAGGGAATGGCTGCAGGACATGGTACCCACGAATGCTGAGAGAGAGCCACAGCACCTTCCCACAAATGGGTACAAAATGTCATGGACACACTTCCCAAATTCCTTAAAAAGGAAGGCAGGATCATTTAATGTATTTCTGTTTAGCTAAAAAAAAAACCAGGGTTTGTGTTCTCAGGTTGGGCATCAGGAGGAGTTTCTTCATGGAGAGGGTTGTTAAACATGGGAATGGAGGGTCCAGGGAGGTGGTGGAGTCCCCACTCCTGGAGATGTTCAAGAAATGACTGGGTGTGGCACTCAGGAATTTGATGGGGCTTGCTCAGGGGTTGAACTCCATGCTCTCAGAGGTCTTTTGCAGCTTTAATGAGCCTGAGATAAAGCCAGCAAAAATCTCATGCAAAGGTCTCTGATGATCATACAATGATTGAACATCCTGAGCTGGAAGGGACTTAGATGGATCATGAAGTTTGAAATGCCATTTTTATGTTGTTCTTCTGGAGGTTGGTGAATAGTGGAGCAACTGTCCTTGCCTAAGTTCTTGATTGTGCTTTACTCCCCTTCCATCTGGATCAAAGCCTCTGACTGCTTGTGACTCGATTATTTATAGAATTTTGTTTTCTGGGCAGGCTCAAAGTTGCACCAGAAATGTCCTTGAGATTGTGACTCATTAGGGCTTGGTGAGTCACAGGTAACAAACAGGATGCTGCTGGAATTGGACAATGTTTAACCCAAAGTGCCTGTGTTGGGTTATTTTTTTTTTAAAGCCGCAATTTTCTCCCTTTATTTCCTTCTAACAAGAGAGATTGACATGTTAAAAAGAAGAGGTAATGAAATAAAATCAGGGTATTTTCCTGCTGTTCTATTAGTGATTTGAAAAATTCTGTTGTCTCAGAGTAAAAATTAGACAGCTTTGGGAGGGACACAGGTTAATCTAAGTAATTGGTATCATTGCTACCTAACAGTTCTGTGATATCTAGAGGCTGTTTTGGAATTCTTAAATTCACTGGCAACAAAAATACTCGAAGTTGTTCAGATCCCTGCCATTAAGAAGGCTTCACCTTGCATTGGTAATAAACAGAGAAAGGGGGATTGGAGCTCTTTGAGGTAGAAGGTGGCAGAGTTGACAATTTAGGTATTTGTACATTGAAACATATATTAAACTGAAAAAGTAGAACTTTATACCTCCAGAAATGCATTAATTTTTGCAGGTAGAATTAATTCTGAGTGAATTAAAAACCTAGGAGGAAAGTTTCTTTCCTCCCATGGCAGAGCAGCTAAAACCCAGCTGTTTGCAATACCTTTTGTCTGCTCTGTAGGTGCTCTTATGACAGACAGTATTTTATTATTCTACAATGCCTGTGCCAAGATTGGTAAATTTTGATATTTACAGTAATAGTTTGGTGCCTGCTTGAACAACTCTTTGTGCACTAAATGTCTTTGTTTAACCTTCTGGGAATTTTCTTTAAGAAGCAGACAATGAAAAACGCTTTGATTTTTCACATAATTGGTTTCAAGATTTACCTAACACTGAAAAATAAAGCAAATCTCATGACAAAAGCTCCTAATGTAGATTGAACCATAAAAATCCAACTTTTCTCAGAGAGTTTGTACCTCAAAGGGATTGATGATTGTTAATGTTGCATTTTTGAGAACATTTTACAGGTAAGGGAAAAGTTGTGTTTAGGAGTCTTTAAAGTTTGTGTTCAGAAACTTCCTCCCTCCCAGTTGATGAGCTGGATATTGCACAACACCTTTTTTAGTTTGTTTCCTTAGAAAAGAACAAGCCTAGGATGAAATAAACACTGAGCAATTTCAAGAGGACCACACTCTTGAAAAGAACTGATGGTCAGCACAGTTTATTTTTATGAGATTGGTTTAAACAAAAAATATTCCACATAGGCTGTACCTAAAGCAGATGGGTTCATGAACTGTTTCGCATAGAACTGGAAAGCTTTAAGTTTTTAATTTTCTGTTTGTGAGGCTTGCAGTGATAACAATATCATTTAACATTTTTGTCTTCTTTTGAAATTTATTTATTCAAGTTTGGGTCATTATACATGAGAAAGGGAAGAGTTTAAGAATCTGTTGGGTTTTTTTAGTATTAATAAGCACTGTATCAAATTTGGTAACTATTCTGGCAATTGAAAATATCTGTTGATATTAAAATACTTTTCCTTGGAATCAAGCTATTGTATGTTTGGAAAACTAGACATGGTTCCTGACATATTCTACTAGAAACTGGTATTTTGAGATAACCTGACTTGATATAAAATGTCAAGACTGTATTTTCTACTATCTTCAGAGTTCTTTGATTTTCCTAGGACTAGGGAGCATCCAAAGCTTATTAAACACACTTTTAAAATGTAATTTTTAAATGTAGGATAGCTCTAGTAGAAAATTGGTAAGAGTACTCATAAAATAATATTTTCCTCAGTATTTGCCAAGACAGACAAAATTTCATGAAGCTTTCAAGTTGTTTACTCAGCTGACAATAATGGTATGTGCACCATTGTCCAGCTTCTCCACAGATAAACTCTGCTCAGGCTACATATGAACTTTGTCCCAAATTCCTTTGGGATTTGGACTAAACTGCTTCATGCATTTTAGTCAACTGTGTTCACATTTTCTCTTAAACTCATCTCTTGAGCTTCACTGCTCTGAAATCCTAAGTGGCATCTTTTTTAACCTAAGCAGTGTGAAAATTACCATTTATTTTTTGATTCTACACAGCATTTTCCAGTAGTTCAGGATAGGTACAGCATAAAATCAGAATGCCAGTGCAAAACCACACTCCTTGCTGTATCCCACAGCCCCTTTGCCACCTCAGAAGGAAGAATAGCAAAGAATTTGGTGTTTGGCCTAGTGAGTTAAAGCAGTGTTGTGATCACACTTGGGATAGTGCGCTCTGTAACAGCTCTGGTCTCAAAAGTCTAATCCAGAATATCCTCAGGGTGATGTTTTTGAACTCATGAACAAAGAAGGAGTGTGCAGTACATCTCAATACAATGGTTTCTGTAAGGCAAATAAGTGCTTCTTTTAATATTATATAAAATTATGTCGGCCTCCAATCTGATTTCTCTTCTACATGCATAACTTGATTCTGGATTCTGACCCAAAATCCAATAGATTGCAGGTTTTCTCACAGTTAGAGCTGATAGCCAAAACCTATAAGCACGTAAATACAGATCTCAGCTGCCTTTGGGATGCCCATATTTGTATGGATGTTTCAGCCTTTGACAGAAAGGGAAGCAAATCATTTATCTGGACTTTGAGGTCATGTGTAGGACACAATTTCCTTCTACTGGAGTGGATCAGTGTACAAATCAGAAAAATGTGAACAGGGTAGGGGGCAGAGATTCTGTGCTGTTTCTGCACTGGGACGTGTGAGTGCAGCACTTCTAAACCTCAGGAAATTGAGTCGGGGGAGGAGGGGGGGGAGCAAGAGTGGCTTCATCTGTTTTTCAGTGGTAAACTGCAGAAATGCTTTCCAGAGGTCAGGGACTAAAAAACAAGTTTTGCTCATGTACTAATGCTTAAAACCAGTGTAAGGATTTAGTAAGGGCGAAATCCATGCATTTTAACTTTAATTTTAAATGGTAATATGGTAACAAACGTATCTAATGTTCATAGATGGCTTAGGTGACAACCTTCTAGAATGGAATGTAGTCTTTCAACTCTTCTATAACCTAAACTAAGATTTGAGGTTGTTGGGCATTGCCAAACCTTTATCTTGAAATTGGACCACCTGTTAAATATTTCACTATGGCCCAGTGTGAGGTTTTGCTTGTAGCAGTAAATGTGCATGAGTTGGCTACAAAATTTACAACTAACCTCAGATCCTGAAACCTACCCTGTGCCTAAAATTACTTAGCTTTGAATTCTTTCTTTCATTTCTTTTTTAGTTCCTATTCATACATCAATATATATGTTTAAAGAATTGAAAAGTGTTTTAACTCAATCCAGTGACATGCCCAAAAAGATTAAAGGACAGTAGCATTAATAAGTATTCCCATTAAAAAACAAGTTGTTTATGTTGGTACTTTTTAAATTGATCTTCTACATTTTTGTCTTCAACCTATTTTTCATTCTGTATATCCAGAGATGTACCCTGTACTTACTTGTATAATACATGACAGAAATTTGACTTGGAATTCAGAATAAATTTGTGTAGGACATGCACATCCATGTGCAGAGTATAGGATTTGGGTCATCATTCAGTCTGGGGGGAAACTGATTGGCAATAGCCACTGGGAGATGTTTAATTAGTGAATAATTCAAGTGGGACACGAGGCTATGTGAAGAAGATGCTTTTTTTCATGTTTTAAATGGGAAGGATCAGCAAGTGTTTTGAAAATCATTAAATTTCAGCACAAGAATGGATACCAAGGTTTCTTCTGGACCATCCCATTGCCTTGAGCACAGGTGGGATTAAGATGTATTTAGTTTATGTTTAAAGATGTTCTTTAAAAAAGACCTAATTTTATACCCTGTCCAGGAAATCTGTTCAATTGCTGCATAATAATCCCTGTGAAATTGGTGGCATTTTACATTTCCTTCCCTTGGGCCTATAATGAATATCTCTTGCTACAATTTGTTTGTCACCTCAAATCCTAATTCTTTTAGACATGGAGAGTACCTTATTCTCTTTCTCCCTGCAGTTCCACTTATTTGAAAATCAGTTATTACAACCCTCCTCATCACTGTAGCCTTTTCTTATGTCTCTTGTTCTTACTCTTTTCATGCCAGTGTATTTTTTATTCTGTTCTTTGTTTTGCACAGAAATACCGACTTTTCCATCACTAATGATGAGAAACAGAATTTATAATCCATTTCTTCTTGTAACTTCTTTACAGGCCACTCTCTACATAGCTTTTTGCATATTTGAGAGCCAGGAAAGCAGTAAAACAACAATATTCACCCTGTTTTCTAGGATAGTTGTTTTCTTCAGGTTTAATTGCAAATAAATAATTGTACATATGTGTTCAGCAGAGTTGTCTGCTCTTTTTAGAGCATGAAGAACAAAGTGTTCACATCCCTTTCCATGCAAAACCCAGGGAAATTGCTTTGGGTCGGCTCCATCTGTGATCCAAAGGCTGGAGAGGGAAGGGCACGGTGGGGTTGGGTGCTGGAATGTTCACAGGAGCTCCACTGTGCTCATTCCCTTAAAAGTGTGAGTTCCTAAATATCCATCCCATTTCCAGAGACAGAGCCAGAACTCTTAAAACTCAGGAACAAAGCTGTGTGAAAACACTGTGTACACAGACCAGTCTTCCCTCCTACTCATTTTTCCTCCCTATGGCAAAACCCCTCCTGATGTGGCCTGGCTTCCACCACAGTTTCTCCCACTTTTGTTTTTCCAGCACTTGTTTAGACTTGGGTTGGTCCTTTCACTTCCACATGTGTTTAATAGAGTCCCAACTGCCTTCCTGCCCTCTCTGTAGTTTTCTTTTCTACTTAATTGTGCTTTAAAAGAGCTTTTCTTGTTTTACTATCAGTCCAAAATGTAACCAAACCCAAGAGGGCCACCTACATAGTTTATAGGACAT
The DNA here is from genome assembly GCA_013397375.1 of Toxostoma redivivum. NCBI lineage: Eukaryota > Metazoa > Chordata > Aves > Passeriformes > Mimidae > Toxostoma > Toxostoma redivivum. The sequence goes on along the minus strand of VXBI01004859.1, from coordinate 367,222 downwards.
GTATATGTGTATGTAGGGTGTACAGAGCTGAACTTCTGGCACTGAGTTTCAAAGATTTCATCTGAAGTGGGATTCACTTAAAGGAAAACAGGGGAAACAGGAAGCTGGGAGACTTGTGGTTTCTATTGACTCACTGCAACCACAGTGACATAGATTTTGTGTCACTTTATTTCCTGCAATGAAGAAGTTTTCTTGGCAGAAAACCTGCCAGTTCTAGGGAAGAAGGGTATGTAATTTGTTATTCCCCTCGACTTTTCCTCACACTTGCACATGGGTCAAATGAAGAATTTAACTGATCCTGCTGTGCTTAAACACAGGCATCTTCTGTGTCCTGTGAGGTTTGCATTGTGTCCTTTTGGTGCTGAGTTTTCCTGACTTCAGGGCCTTCTGCACAATAACAAAACTGCAGATGAGCTTCCACCAACCATCTATCAGTGGCCATAGAAGGATGTGTCTGCAGCTCACTTCCTTTCCCTCTGGACCAGTTTCTCCAGAAATCTGCACGCAGTTCCCTTTGGAAACCCTCTGCTGCACAAGATTTGTGCCTGACTGCCAAATTTACTCCCCTTTTGGAGCCTTTCACATGCAGGTACTCTTGGGAAACTCCAGTTGAGCTATTGGCATTTAAATTTCTTGTCCATCATGGGCTCCATAATCTTGCACGGACTTCACTACTTTATGGAAGGTTAAGTGAAGTGTGCCCTTTTTTCTTCTTTTTCCCCAGCATGTGATTTGTTTGCTAGATAAAGGAAAGGTCCCACAAAAGCTGTCATATGTCACATCCTTCTGTTAAATCTGGATTCATTGCAGGTTCTAATGTGCCCCCTCAAAAGCTATGGAGGTGTGACACCACATTTTATCCTCTCTGTGGTTGTCTCGAGTCCAACATTTCTATCTATGCAGACAGTGTTTTCCTTCCTTCCAATCTACTCTCTCAAAACCAATTAATGGGCTAGCCCATAATTATATGTGCTTCCTTTTCCAGTAAAGAGGCAGGAAGCCTCCAAATCAGATGGACGTCACTTGGGCTGCAACTTGTGCAGAATGAATGTGTATTTAGAGCAGGAAAATGTCTCCTGTTTCCAAAACATGGATCGGAACTGATCTTCCTCTCTTTAATGGGCAATCTAAAGGTCAAGAGCCTGCATGGAGACAAATGGTGACTTTATGCCTGATGATTGCTTTGTTGGTTTAAATGTAATCCAGGAAGTCACTGAAAGCTGCCTGCAAGCTGATTATTGCCATTTCATTGCCCCTCCCCTCAACAAAAATCAATGACATTCAGATATATTCACCTGGAAAATAATAGTTGTAATGGAGAAGTTCTCAAAAACAATTTTCCTCTCCCATGCAGAAGATAAATTATTTTCCTTTCCATACAGCATTGTATATAAATCTATAAAAGGTTATAGTAGATGTTAGAAAAAATTTTTTAGGAAAAAGTTTTCTATGGAAAGAGTTGTAAAGCACTGGAATGTTCTGCCTGGGGAGGTGATGGAGTCACCATCCCTGGATGTGTTTTTAAAAAGATTGGATGTGGCACTCTGTTCCATGGTTTAGTTGAGGTGTTAGGGCTTGAATTGGACTCCATGATCTTGGAGATCTTTTCTAAATAGTTATTCTGTGATTTGTGTTTGCTCTGTCTGTCATGATAGAGCACATGAACAAGATGTGCTTGGAACTCATCTGCATGCCTGGCCTTTCCATCCAAATTAAAAACCAGGTGTTCAGTTATTTTGTGATAAAAGTGATAATTTCGTAATAGCACTTCTTTTGCATGGCCCGATTGGGAAAAGCTGTCACATGCACACCACTGCTCATTTTCCCTCACAGACATCCCCCACCAAAATTAGCTCTGTATTTCAAGCTCCAGTTCAGTACAGATGAATTTTTATGTTTACAATACAAACTCCTCTCCTATGAGAAAGACTAAGAAACTTCTCCATTTTGCATCCATTTGATTATCTCATAATAGGTTTTATTAATTTTAAGATTGCGAGTTAGGTGTGTTTATAAAGTCTGTTTATAAAGTTTGTTTTTGAGGTGATTAAAAAAAATTAGGTCATACAGATTGGAGACCTCCCACCTTCACTTTGAGATTACAGAGTTCTTCAGTTAAATCTGATCTTGAGCATAAATGATAAACAAGTGATAAAGCTTGGCTCAGTGGGACATGTGCTATACTCCAAACAGAAGAGTTTATTCCTGCAGGGAAGGGAGCAAAAGAGATCAAGTTCTGTAGTAGTGACCCAAGGTAGCTGTGTCCTTTCTGCACTTGGTTCCAATTCCACTGCTGCATGATTTGATGGGCAATAGGATTTCAGAACACAGAGAAGAAAGTCCTAAACAATGTCCTTCTCCCTGGAAACTGAGGAGGATGGAATGCTGTAAGCTCTTGCTCCCTGTAGAACAAATGCCAGCATGCTCAAAGTTCCCCTGTAGTGGAGCTCTCAGGGCTCATATTTTGGCTGATCATGAAAGGCCAGCAGTCCTCAGAAAGAAAAGCGACTTAATAAATTTACAGCCCACATTTATCTTCCCGAGCATTTCACAGCCTCTCAAATTGCTTGTCTCCCTCTGTGCATGGATTAAACACTGGGAACCAGCACAGGCCAAAGCACTGGGGCTGGCAGGGTGCCCTGGCCTGTGCTCTGAAAGGCAGCTCTGTCTGGAGGGCAGAGGGCAATGTAGCACAACCAGAAGAGTGCTTTTAACAACTGGGCCATGTTTTCCTGCTCTTGCTCTTGCTGCAGCCAGCACTCACCGTGTGGGGGGTGTGTGAAATACACATTGCAGTTATAGCTGGGTGCTATTTCCCACCATTTGGGGCTGCAGGAGCATCCATCATTGTGCTTGCTCCTTTGGCACTGATGAGCTGTTAATTAAAGGTGAGGTTTTAGTCCTGCTGCTGCTTTCAGGCACTCCTGGCATTTGGAACATCTGCTGGTGCTTTTAGCACCTGTGCACTCTCAACAAGGCAGCACCTGCTGGTGTCCACACAGGGAGATTTATGGGGCTGGGTACAGCATTCCCAGGGCCTCCTGGGCCTCTGACTGGTGGCCACATGAGCTCCAGGGTACTGGGACCTTGTCTGCACTTGGACACTGCAGCTGGAGGTCCCAGAGGGACTTTCTGCTCTCCTTGCCATCCCTCTGGTGCTGATGGTGCTGTGGAGTATCCCTGTTTTTATATATTTGATGGTATTTCCCACAAACCTGGTCTTGCATCCATAACTGGCATGTCTAGAATTGGTATGTCCTTAGGGAGTAGTTTTTTTTTTATTAATAATTGATTTTAGCTGGCATTAATATTCATTCAGTGATAGTAAGAACTGGTACCTCTTCTATTTTCAGCACCCATCAATTATTAATCACCTGCTTTTGTGGATATAATTTCTGAGGAGTTAAAAGACTCATTGTGTTTTCTTATACAAATGACTATTAATCCTACTTATTCCTACAAAGTATTTTTATAGCTTATATTTCATATATTATTTTGTTACCATCTGCCACTAAGGAAACAATGCTTGAAAGGGATGAATGTGTAACTGGAATAGAGAGCTACAAACTCCTCAGAACAGCTGTGAGAGAAATCCACCTGCTGCTGGGGTTTTCTTGAGAGTTTTTGTTTTCTTAGCTTTTCCTGTGAAGTTTGTATGACTCACTCCTTCTAAGCAAGTAACCTGATTTAGAATCAGAAACCTAATCTGTCTCTTCCTAGCAAAATGACAAAACCCAAAAGAGGAAACTGAGTCGAGACTTTTAAAACTCTCTAAATAAATGTTCAATTAGATGTCACTGGAGACACTTGGACTAGGACTCAGCTAACACAACTCAGGCACCTGAAAGGAGTATAAATTTCTCTCTGGAAAAACTTATTGTATTTAGTTACTCTGCTGAGAGAAACTAATTTTTTTACAGCCCAGCACTAATATTTCAGGCTGAAGGGCCAGTGAAACAGGGAATTATCCATCACCATCAGTCTGGGCCTAAATGGAAAATTTCCTGTGCCTGTGTTGTAATTAGAAGGGAGAGGGCTGCCAGGAGCTGCTGGGACCCTGCCTCGAGTTAAATCCTGTCCCTGGGGAGAGGGTTTTTCAACATTCCCTGCTGCACAAGCAGCAGAGTAGGTTTGAAGGTACCACTCAAAGGTTGAGGCAAAAAACATGGAGATTTTAGTTTTTCTCCCATTTTCCCCTTTCTTTTTTAAAGCACTTGCTGGTGTCTGTAAGCACCTATTAAATACTGAAAAAGTGAAAGCAGGGGGCAACTCTGAGATAAAGTGTGACTGGTACTTAATTACATTTCCTTGAAATGAAATCACTGCAATCAAAGACAACATCAGCACAGCCAACATTAACATCCTGAATAAGCTCAGCTCATGGGGGTTTCTGACTAAACATAAACCTTAGACTCCCTCAGATTAGGGAAGAAGCTTTATCTCCTTCACTATTTCCCCTTATCTCTCCAGTTCCAGTACAGAGGCACTCATATTTCAGCATGTCAGAAGTCCATCAATAATCTCACTGTCAATTTCAGATCCCAAATGGAATTTTATCACTGGCTAATTTTATGTGTGGCTATTTTTTTTTCCCATTAGTCATTATGCACAAATTTCATCATTTCTCTTTTGATTCTCTGTGGATAACTTTTCTCTTCCCCATGTAAAATAATGCAGAGTAAAATCACTTTGAATCTAGTATTTAAGTGTACCTGAAGAGCTATGGAAATCAATAAGTGCTCAGATAGGTAAATTCAGGAAAACACTTTGAGTTTTTAAAAGAATTTTTGGGGCATTTTAGGGGTTGTAGTGAAGTTATCAAGAACATTCCCAGGGTGGGAAAAAGGTGGAAGAGGGCCTGGGGTTATGAGGAGAAAGGAATGGAATCAGAGTCAGAATTTCCACCTGTGGAAATAAATAAATAAAAGGAAATTCTAGAGTGACATCTCTTTTGTAGAACTTGCTGATGAATTTAAATACATGACCAATTTTAAAAAAGCATCTTCCTGTTCTGCATACAGGCTTCTTCTGGTTTTGTTGGTGCATTTTTAATATTGAAATCTTTTAGAAGTTTCAGTAAAAAAGTAATTAGTTTACTCTTACATTAATATACATATTTATAACTTAATATCTTTTTCAGCTTAAGCATAATTTAATAGATGAGACAAGAAGTAAATTGGTCCAGACATGTTCTACCATAATTGCACGACCTTTGTCTAACAAATAAACATCCTTCCCTCAGTTTGGTTTCTTATGGAACAATTGTAGATTGAGTTGAGTAGATTGACCTGTAGTAAAAAGTATCTTTTCTGTCTTAATGAAGAAGGATTGTTGCTGCTAGTAATTACCATTACACCTAAAGGAGATTTTCAGTCAGATTTTAGAAAATTAATTTTTTTTTTTCTCTAATAGCTTTCTACCCAGGGGTAGAACCAGAATTGTGCAACTGAGAGAAACAAATTTTTAACTCTGAGTCAAATAATGTTTCCTACTTTGACTCTTAAGCATTCCAGGTAATTTCTGAGCTGGAAAAAGCTTGTTTAGGGCTCCAAAACCATCACCATATATATGACAGAAGTCTATCTTTGAATATTAAAAATACTTTTTGTTACTCTTCATTTTCATAAATACCCCTCTAAACTACATTTTAAACAGGCACATCTTAAGGAAACCTTTCATTTTGCACAGTGAGTGATATTTGCATGTTTGTTCCTTTGTTCTTTAAACAAGACATTGCCTGGCATTTCCATGGCACCATCTTCCTCCTTGTCATGGAAAAGTGTGGAAAAGCACCCAACTGAAACATTAAACTTCTCTAGTGCTATTGCATCTTGCTAAGTTGAATAAGAAAACTATTTTCCTAAGAAAATCTGTTTATTTGTTTGTTTGTTTAGCCTTAAGTTTATAGATGGCAGTATTAGATATTTTCTCCCCATACCTTTCCAGTCTTCACTGCTTGATTGTTCAGACATGCCCAGTGGAGAGAGCTCAGGGTCAGCTGTGCTCTGTCAAGTGTTGGGAGGAATTGTTGGTGTGCTTTTTCAGACAGTTCCTATGTGATTCCCATTCTAAGGTACTGAGGGGAGTTTTGGGGGAGAATAAGGTGAATAGAAGGACTGTGAGACAAGAAGGATCTGAGAGGTATTGAAGTACAGTCACACAGACATTATGTGACAGAATTCTCTGTAGATGAGGCTTTACTCCAGAGGGATAAAATCGTGTGGCTCTTTGTCAATGCATCCTTTCCCACTCTGTGATGCACAACAGGGGGAATCTGCTCTCATGGGCCCTGGGAGGTGACCAGGAAGCAAAACTGTTGTGTATCCCACATTAACAAAGCATTTTATTGAAGATCAACTTGAAATATTTGGCAATCTGTGAGTTATTACCAAAGCAAGAGAAGGTCAGTCATAACTGAGGTAAATGAGAAATTCAGCCTGGGAGCCTGATTTGAAAATAACCAGAAGTAAAACTGGATTTGCAACACTGGGTGTAGATGTTGGGGTCATAACATCTCTCACTTATGTTCAAACAAAACAACATCTGTTCAGCAGAAATGTCTAAGTGCTTATTGACTGATTAATTTGGGAATAATAAAACCTGTTAACAAATACAAGAGATGCCAAAAGGACAAGTAGGAGAAAATTTTTATGGTAACACAAGCTGGTGTATTTTATTTTCACAATGATTTAAATGGAATGTATTTATGTTTTTCTCTCTCTTCTTGCTTGATGCCGCCTGGTCTTTTTTTTCAGAAGCAACTATTTTGTAATCTGCTGAAAAATGGAGGGTGGATATATTGTTAACATTGAAACAACTTAATGTTCCAACCAGTTCCTTATAAATTTCAGAGTAATTATAAGAAAAATCTTCATTTAAGAGATATCAAGTAAAATATTGTATGGGAAGATTTTAAAATTGGGGGGGATCTTATTTTTCCTTGTTGGATGATGGTATACAGTTGAACAAGGCTTTGAATCAGCCTGAAAATTAAATTTATTGCCATTAAGTGAGTTGTTTCTATACAGACTATTTACCTAGAGAGGCTAGATAGCAAGATAAACATTGGTGGTGCAGTTAAGTCACTTGGGATTATCACAACTCACATTCCCAAATAAAAGCTACAGTGCTTCAGTCTGAAAGAGAAGAAACAGGCTTGGAATCTTGTGTGCCAAAGTAATCTTGTTACTTCCTCTTTCAACTTCCAGCTTGGTTTTTATATAGGAAAACCTGCAACTGCCTGGCTAAAAACTGACAGCACCTATCCAAATCTTTACAAAGTTTTTGTTGGGTTTGATACTCCAAGGAATCCTTTGCTCTGAACTGAAAAGACCTTGAGGGGATGAGATACCAAGAACTATCTCTTTATTTGCCTAAAGCTGCTGAGGTCAGATATGATAGAAATGATATCCTGCTGCTCTGCATGCTTTTCATGTGATTGAGTGCAGTAATGAAACACAATTAGGCTGGTGCCAAGTCTTTCAGCACACTCTCTGGCAATTTTTTATCTCCTGTTGCAGTTTGCATGATGCTTTGCAATGATGCAAGGACTCATTGGCAGCACAAGTGTCCAGCTGTTTTTCCATTATATTGCTCTGTCACATGTCCTCATGTAATTGATCAGTGGCTGTTCTTTTGCCTTTATTGGATTTTTGCACTAATTGTTCAGTCTGAAGAAGAGAAGCTCCAGGGTGATCTGATTGAGGCCTTCTAGTACCTGAAGGAATTGTATGATGCCATCTTAACAGAAAGTTTGCTCTTAAAGAGTGGCACAATCTGTTTTTTTAAAAACACTTCTCAATTCGACAAAACCAAAATCCTTTTGATTTCATCAACAGTCAGTGAAATCTTTACAAAATTTTACTTGCAGAAAAACTGAAAACATGTCATTTCTAATATTAAAGTGAGCTTGCATTCCTTCATAATTAGCAATGCAGAAAACCAGCCATACTTGCACCTCCTTTTCCATCTAAACTAAAGGTAGCAACATGTTAGAGGATAAGCCCTGGGGGTTCTCAGGTGTAGAATGAGTAAGTTTCATGGTGGTAAAATCTAATTTTACCTCCCATCACCTCACCTGCAAATAGAAAAAAAACCCAAACAAGACGTAGTGTGCAAAAATTAATCAAGTGAAAGATAAAAAATCCATAGATTGAAAAGCTGGGAGAAATCATTTCAGTAGAATAATTCTGTAATCCTCCCTGTAAAACAGTCCAATGAATGTTAGAGGTAAGAATCCAGAAGTTTCTTCTTTAAAATGGGGTTTTTGGGACCTGTGTATACACACACTTTGACAGACATTATGTAGAGTGTCAGGGAGTTGCTGAGGTGGAAAGCACGATGTCTCTGACATAAACTGCTGATAAGAAAGTCAGGTCAGAGTCATTCACTCTGAGATCAGTGTGTTATTCTGTCAGCAGCCCCCAGCTACAAATCATGGGATGTATTAATACAACTCTTGAGAAAATGCTGAGTCAAAATCATCAAAACACTCACTGGGAAAAAGTTGTTTTTTTCTTAGCTCCTCCTGGCCGACACTAGGCAGGTTTCCATTGAAACTTGCCTACCTCACCCACAGTTTCCCTGTCTGAAACCAGAATTCCAGCCATGGGATGAGCACAAACTGCTTGGCAGCTGTGGCTGAGGGTTCAGAGAACTGCTGGAACATCATCTCGAGGTTATTTTGAAAAGCTGAGCAAAAATATTGCATCACTTGCTGTAAACAAAGTTTGAGGATTCTTGTCCTCAGAAATGTTGGAGTCTCTTCCCATCAGGCAACAGTTTTTCCCTCTCTCAGGTTTTCACTGAGAAAAGGTTTGTGCCCTGGCTAGTTTATTAAAAAGCTGCCATGGCTCATACTTCAGCTATGGACTGGAAAAACATTCCCACTGGGTTTACAAAAGCCACAAGCTGGCAGAAGCAGGCCCTGATCCCTGTCTGAGATGAACTTTAGCTCACGGGTGTGAAGTGGTTTCAGAGGTGTCACTGAGGAGAAGCTCTGGCTTCTGCTAAGAAAGGTGTGGAGGCAGTTATTGCTTAACAAACCTGTTGTTTTTTCTTTTTTTTTTTGTTTTGTTTTTTTTTAAGTGCAAGGATTTGTGTGCTGTGAAAGATAAATTCATCCTTTGACTGGCTTTTAGAATGTATATGAAGACCATTGTTTCTTAAAGTTTGAGGTTTTGAAAGTTTTTCAAAAAACAAGGCCACATTTGATTTTGTTCTAAATTTAGATTTATTAAAATATAAAAAAATTTAAAGTGTCTTTTCTAGACACAGCAGGTACTCAACTATCAGTCAATGTGTTAAGAGATGTTAAAACCACTTTAACTCCCCTTGTAATTATGAAAAAAAGACAATCACACTTGATAGCTAAAATCTTTCATCCTGGCTGAGTTAAGCTTTATGGTTTTTGTGTGAGAGTTCTTTATGAGCAATGTTTTCATCCTGTCCTTCCAGATGCAGACTTTTCTTTATTTCTCATTGCTGAGGGCTGTTGTCACCATTTTAGTCATCCTCCTGTTGTGTAAGCTGGGTGTTTACAGTGTGGTGAGAAGATTCAAACCTTTGCCTGTGAGGCAGAAGGCAAATGGAAAAAATCATCCTTGCAGCTGTGGAGGAAGCAAAATTAGGTCTGAACTTACATATTTTCAGCCCTGAGTAACAGCAAAGTGTTGCACATCATTGTGATGTGCTTGGCATCATCTGATAGAGGCAGCAATTGTGCAGGAGCTGTGAGGAGTTGCTGAGCAGCCAAACAGGGACGATTTGTGTCCCTTTTTTCAGCACACAAGCACATGTGAGTTTGCCCCACACATCCTGTGGAGTTACATAAAGCTCTAAGTCACTGCTGTCAAAAATTTCTTCCACATAAATTAACTAAGAGTGATCTTTATTTTATTGCTTCCAGGCTTCCCTTTCTTCCCTTTCCTGAGTTGCAACAGGGACATCCTGGTGCTGGAAAATTAGGATTTCTCAACTTTGAGTACCTTCTTCAGCAGGTCTTGTCCAGGACTGCCATGCCAATATCCCACCCCAATATTTACCTTTACAACCAAAATTAAATAACCAGAATTTGATGAGAGTTTATGTCGAGGGTGCTGAAGTAATGAGAAATACCAACTTTATGTTCAGACTATGACTATTGCTGTTTATTGCTATATAGCTGTAATATTTTCCCTATTTTTTTTTCTGCAACACATTATGTGCTCACACTCCTATTTTTCAACACTGATCATGTTATTTCTTTCACAGTCCCAAGCTTTTCATGCACTTAAGTAGAACTTTGTCATTAGGCATTGCTCACATTCCTTCAGCCATTTTACCTGAAGGGGCTCTCAGCTTGTTGGTCACTCTCCTGAACACTTCAGTGTTTGCTTTACTCTGTTTTTAAATTTGCCTTTGAGGAGAAACTGTGCAATATCTTTCCCTATCATCACTTATTTTTAGCAGTAGAAAGATATCCTATTATTAGGCAGTTGCCTGTGTCTTTTCTCTTTCAAATTTTCACATTTATAAATCCTGTCAGAAACCCTCTCCTGTTTTGTTTGTCTCATATCCTTATTGTGTGCTGAGTAATTAATTTCTGGAGGCCAGGTATTATTTTCTGTTTCTTTCTTTCTATCTCAAAATACATCTTTTTCCAAACCTTTTAACATCTAATAGGACCTGACACATGATTAAGAGTCCAAAGTCTTGTGTGTTATCTCAGCTTTTAGTGTGTTCCTCTGGGAGAGCTTGCCTGCATGGAAAGATAAAATAGGAAGACTCTTGTTTTCTAGGATTTATGTGTGTGGAAAAGGTTGGACATTGAAAATCCTGGTTATGAAATGGGACTGCCTTTGACAAATCAAGTGCCAATGCCCTCAGGGAAACACAATATGGGATGTCAGGTATTAGCTGGCAGAAAATCTTAGGTACATTTCTATATGCTCTGTTATTTAACTTGTGTGAAACAGTTTTTTTCACGTTCTTGCCTGTTTGAAATCTTCTGGGGTGGTATCAGGAGGCCAGATATATCCAGCAGATTATTCCCTGGATACCTGACATGCTCACACACTCTGCTTTAGCCTGGGTTGGTAAAACTGGAGCATCTTTAGAACTGTGTCAGCCCCTTAGCTGCAGCTGGCTGCTCCTTTCTGGGAGTTGCTGTCAGGGACAGGTCAGAAATGTTAAGTTCCTCCCTCCACACTGTGGGGCAGTGTTTCTGGTAATAAACTCTTAACTATGGGTGATCTGCTGGTGATTGCTGCCCCTTGCACTGAGGTGTACAGGGATTTTGCTGGTAGTTTTTATCATCTTGTTCTACAGGTGTGAAATAGTGGCAAAAAGCAAATAAGGAAAGGCAGAGCATCAGCTGCTGACAGAGTATTAGGTGCTGAATGATGTGAGAATATCTGCAGCAGAGAGAAAATAATTCTTCCATGAAGAATTCCTGTCAAAAAATATCATTATAGCATTTAACAGCAATTAAAACTCCAGTTGTGATACCAATTCTCCTTTTTCTTCTGATAGACTTTGTTGCCCTGATGTTAAATTAAATCATGTAATCTAAAGGCTGCTATCATATCTCTTGTTTTAGTTTAGAAGAAGAAAACTGATTTTTTTATTAAATCAGCATTTGACAGAGCTGCAATTCTGACTGTGCTCGTTCTCCCTGGAACAGCATCAAGGATGAATACTTTTTCCTACATAAAGCTGATTGTTTGAGACCCACTTCTCACCTCAGTAAAAGATAAGAGCCCTTCCCTCTTCTCCCTCTGGTGACAGCAGAAGTTTCCACGTCCGGCTTTGTCCCAGCACATCCTCTGGAATAATAAGTGGAAGTCCCAGGTCTTGAGCACTGCTTTCGTCACAGCACAAAGGGTGACTGAATCTGGGAAAATAAAAGTGAGCAATAGTAGTCTGTGCTGAAGGTCAAAGGGTGGCTTGCATTTATTCTTGTGTGTTTGCTCTTCAAAATGCTGTTGGTTGATCAAAGCAGTGAAGGGAGTGATCAAAGCATTCGTGCTCCACAACTTCTGGGGACGTTAAGGATGGAGAAATGGGGAAAATGTGAACAGAACGGAAAGAGGCAGATCATTTGTCATTTTTAAATGGGGACTTTAGGGAACACCAAACTCTCATGAGGGGATAGTTTTATATAACACAACTAAAAACCATCTTTCCAAATATTAGAGTTTGCCCAGCATATATCAGTACCTGTTTCTCAAACTAGAACTGTGGTTTACAACACCAGCAAAACTGTAATGCCTGGATAAGATCACACTTGATTTGTGTTTAATTTGGGGCCTCTGAAACTGTTTAATTGTCTGATTATCACTTTGTCATTTGTTGCTTGGATTCTGTTCCATCACAATATATAAGTAACAGCAAATATTCCCAATGAAATTAGTAGAAGTAAGAAGGAAATCTTATAGGCTTAGGTTCAGTTCTGAGTCATTCACAGCAAGAAGGACATGGAGGGGCTGGAGCGTGTCCAGGGAAGGGAATGGAGCTGGGGAAGGGGCTGGAGCCCCAGGAGAGGCTGAGGGAGCTGGGAAAGGAGCTCAGGTAGGAAATCAGGAGGAATTTCCCCATGGAAAGGGTGCTCAGGCCTTGGAACTGCCCAGGGAGGGTTGGAGTGCCCATCCCTGGAGGTGTCCATGGAATTCCTGGATGTGGCACTCAGTGCTCTGGGCTGGGGACAAGGTGTGGATCAGGCACAGCTTGGACTCGATGTCACATGTCTCTTCCAACCTCTGTGATTCTGTTTAATGTGGGAATGTTTAGGATGCTAATTTCCCTCCCAGTGTTCGCTGCTATTTGCTCAATTCCTGATAACAACTTGCAATCATTTCTCTGAGGCTTTATCACACTTTCAACTTTTAAATCCAAAATGTTGTTTCATAGAACCGGGAATTTACTCTTCAGTTTTTATAATAATAGTTGGGTGAATTCGTGCTTAAAAACTAAGTGTATTGAATTTCTTATAGAAGATTTCTCTCTGTCATGTATCAAGCCTATTTTGCAGGAAAATATTGGTGAGCTATACAGACTAAAGACTAAGATGTAAGGAATAAATGCAAACTACAAAATGCCCATCTAGAATTTATTTAAATTTCTATCAGTATATTATTCATTATTTTAAAAATCATTAATTTGCTGTGTTTTCAATGATATAAATTCTGGCTTTGGTTAGTGTTCTCATTGTCATTGCAGCTGTGCAATAGCTCAAATACTGTAGAAAGAGACTTGCCATGGAGTTAAGGACAAATATTTATCCACTTTAAAAAATTTACTTTCTAAGAAACGCTTCAGGATTTTTTTATTTGCCTTCTCAGAGGTGAAATTCAGAAAAAATAGATTTACATCATCCTTTCCCTTCCTGAACAGGTATGAAATGGTTTCTTTGGTAGAAATTGTGGAAAAAAACCCCTTTTTAAGTGGTTTCCATTCCCTCCCCGTCCTGCAGGTATTATAGAAATAGAGAGAAGAAAGAGAAGAGGGGATGGTTGCATCAATATTGTTTTCTTTTCACTGTCTCTGTCTTCTACCATGTGTTAAAACTATTGCAGCTAGGGGAAGTAATTTTTAGAAGAAAAATCCTGTTCGAAAGCAAGACGGGGGCTTGCTTCCTAGAAATAGGCAGAGTACAATATTAAAATTTCTCAGGGCACATGTCTACTATACAGCTCAAATCACCAGTACTTTCACTCTCAAAATAGGATTATTGTATTATAAAAATCTTCACTTTACACAGATGAATACTGCATTGGCATTCCCCCCAGTTTGTTTGTGACAACTCCATGTTCTGCAGACAAAACATCAAACCATTTTAGCAGCAGCTTCTGTGGAGTTCCATGTGACCTAATTATTTTCCATCTTTGCAGTGAGTGTGAGATGCTGGTGATAAATCCCAAATGGAAATAGGTGGAGTACCCTTTGTCCACATAAAAACGTACAATACCCTTCTGTTTTTTATGGTGGGTATGTTGTTGACTGCTTTATGGAATAAGTTCTGTATTCAGTTTTCATTCAATCTGCCTGAGCTGAGTCCCACCAAATTAAGGGGATGAATGTGCAAAGTTTAATTGAAAGCATGAAGAAGCAATTGCAATGTTTCACAGTTAACTGAGGGGCAAAAGTTATGCCTCTCATATCTGCTGTACATAGCATGCCTGGCTATTTCCCACAGAAATCAGAGATTTATGGTCAGATATCCAGGGTGGAGTTTATCCATGTGCCTGGAAAATGGTGCTTTTAGTAGAGGGCATGATTTTAAGTCCTTTTTTTTTTTTTTTTTTTTCACTTGTCCTGTGTTGAAAAGCCTGATATTGAGAAGCAGGGGGTTGCTTTCTATGATTCAGAAGGGCGTGAGGAACAATAACAACCAGCACTCCTTGGGATGGGAAAACTCCTCTCTTCCCTAGTGAGCAAGGAAGTCTCTCCACACCCAGCATTTTCCAGACACCATTCACCACAGAGGGGAGCAAAAGAGGGCAGAGGAAACTGGATCCAGGATAGTGTGGGGATAAGATAAAGTGGGATAAAACATATGAAGTCATGTTTCTAAAGGTGTGCTCCTCAGTCGTTGGGAACTTGTTAAATGTATATTCACTGGTGATACTTTGTCAAGGCATAGAGTTAAATGTGCTAGAATTCAAAATTGCCCTTAATATGTCTTGAGTATAAGGTGTGTGGTTTATGCATATTTTTATGTACTGACTGAAAGTGAGAAAGCAGGAAGATGGTGTACACAAAAGGGGAGGGGGTAGCTTGGCAAGAGTGTATTTCTGCAAATTACAGTAATTTCTGTGTTTTATGAGCTGTTTATAGTCTCATATCTAACCCAAAACCAGGAAAACCCCAACTCCTCAACCTGCAAACATAAATTACACCAATGAGATGCCACCATGCCCATGATACCAAATTCCTACTTCGGGGTTCTGAGCAACACCACTGATAGTTTGGTGGCTGAGCCTAAGAGTATTTGTTCCCAAGCTGCTGAAACTAATTTTGAACTAATTAGCTCAGCTCCTGATGAATCAGATTCCCAACACAGAAACAACACCTGACTGACTCAAAGTTCTTGGCATTGCCAATATTTTATTGTTTCCCTTCACTGAGGAGGCAAAACAAAGCCAGGCTGGTTGCAAAGCCCAGATTATCTCGAGAGATGAAGTCAAGCTCTGCCTAAGAGACACACCAGGTTGTTTTGTCTGCCAGATACGGATCCAATACAACGGGAAACAATCTAAAAGAAAGCTTTTACTCCTGGTAGCAAGGAAGATATTCTCAAAAAAAAGCATGTTTTCCCCAGGAATACCAGCTAGATTACCCAAGCAACTCTTCAACCAAGACTGGTGGATTTCAGCTGAAATTCGCTCCTGAGGCAATATCTGCACATTGGTGTAAATGCACCAGGAGCTCTGGGGTTGTTAATTGTGGACAAGTGTTTGGAGTGTCTGCCACTGCCTGGGGATCACACACGGAACAGAGAGAAATGAAAGTGTTTTCCCATGGACAGGAGCCTTGTGAAATCTCTGGATGGTCTCTCACAACTTGGAAATGGCTCAGGTTTGGGTTTGTTTCAGTTGGCACAGTGAAAACGTAAAACATTTTCAACCTTCTGTTTTCAAGAATCGGTTCAGAAGGGAGAAAAACATGAATCTGACTGAAACGGGATTTGAATGAAATGCCACATTTGATTTGTACTTCTTTTACAAGCCAAAATAAAGCACTTCAGATATCAACATTGAAAGATGTTATTCCATCTGTAGTCAAAATAAACAAATCACAAGTTTAGCCAGTAAAGAAACATGGGGCACTTACTCCAATAATCATTTTTGATTCCTGTAAAACCTATGGAGATCCACAAACTAAAATCCTGTTTATTTACCTCTAATTCACCTCACAGGGTTTCCAGGGTGAACTTTAGAGGCCTGGTTGTACAAAATTCCATTCAGATCAAGTATTAAAAGCTCTCTTCCAATGGTATTATTTTAAAGGAAGAGGTGCCTACAAGTGTCTGATCATCCAGAGAATATTTCCCCTGAAAAATTAGATGGGTTTTAGCAACATAAACTCAGGTGGTTTTTTGTTTGGTTTTTTTGGTGTTTTGTTTGTTTTTCTTAATTATGCTGTAATGCATACCGGGTAAGGGTTTTATAAATTGAATCCTTAATTGCACAGGGGATTTTTTTCACTGTTTAATGTAACTTGGTGTAAAATGGAGGAGTGAGGTAAAAATTAGTTTTCAGCAAATACAGCCAAACCAAATCAAAATGAAAAGGTAAAAAAAATACTGATATTCTAAGGAGTTTTGCTTCATCTCTATGAGAACTTTCTTTACTGGTGATTATGCAGTTGATACCAGTTTTGCTGCTAAGAAAAAACAAGTAAACAATTACCTAACTCGTGAAATCATAAAAACAGAATGCCATGTTGTAATTAAGGTAGTCATTAAGCAGCTTTTTTTCCCTCAAGAAAATGAAAAGAAAAAAAAAAAAAAAAAAGAAGAAGTTTTGATCAGGAAAACTTCCTTTGAAATTATTGATGTAGCCTTTTAATTCAGCCTAGTGTGTGATGTTGGCCTTCCTCAGCAGGCAAGCACATTCCTGAATTGTCTCACTTTTAGGACACCCCAAAACCCTTCTGCAAAGCTGATTTCTGTTTTAACCCCTCAATTGGAGGCTTTTTCTGTAAAGGAAGAGGAGCAGCACTATTAATTGGGGTTTTTTAGTTGTTATCTGGAGTTTTTTAATATACAACCAGGAGCAAACTGTTTTGTCAGATTAACCAGGCCTGGCTTCTGCAGCTCCCCAGTTTGAAGTTTTACCAATGAATGCCATAAATAACAGAATTTCAGAGCTCTCTACCAGCTGGTGAAATTTACTGTCCAGAAGAAGGAAAAAAATTGGGCTACATTAACAGTAATCCAGGCTTTGGAGGAGGTACTGCAGCTGTCAAAGGCAGATTTTCTTTAGTAAAAGCTACTGGCCCATAATTCAGACAATGGTGGGTACATTGGAGCCAAAGTGATGCAAATTAATTTGGAATTACTGTTCTTACTTCAAAATTATTAAACAATTTCAAGACATGCAAAGCATCAGTGTGTATGATTTTTAATTTGGTTTTTTTTTTTTAGTTTGTTGCAAAGTGCTGGAAGAACCCAGCAGTCTTTCTTGATTACCCCTGCTCCTGGCAGTTGAATGAATCCTGAAAGTCTGCAGCAGTCTCAGCTCCTGAATCATATTTCAAGAAAATATTCTGGAGCACAAAAAGCACCAGCTGGACATTCTGCCCACACCCTTGTTTGATTGAGAAGATGTAGTTTGTTTTTTTTTTTTTGTTACAGAAGGCTTATTTATTGATGGATGATTGAACATGGAATTCCATTTGGAAAAAATCAGTTTCCAAAACTGAGTTGCTTTTAGATCTTTAAGCTCTTTTTCTACAGATAATTGGACTCTTCAGCTCATAAAGGACTTGTCATGGATTGTTAAGTCATTACAAGAAATATTTTCTTAGTTCCATGAGGTGATGGAATGATCTTAATTTATATTGTTCCCGTGGCTCCTGTTGAAGCTACTGACTCAGAATTTTGCTGTCATTTCCTAGATTAGAAGTGAGCATTTTATATTGCCTTTTTCCTGCTGTACTGGCCAAAAAGTGGCATAAATCAAATTAACAGATTTTTGAAAGAGTCTGTTGTCCAAGAAAAGGGTAACACCTAGAAAGCACAAAAGTATTGTAAGTTTACTCTCAATTTCAAAACCTAAACATGGACCAAACAACTTTAATGTTAGTTTAATGTTCTTGAATAGAATGATTACTTATCAATTTTGCAAGCAGAACTCTAAAGGAGACAATTCCCTGCAGATGTTTTCCAGTGTCTTTAAGTGGTGTTTATTAAATTTGGCCACTTACTGGTTTTCTTCAAAATCAAGAACATTTTGTGTGATTTCATTTTCCCATCTGAGATAACATCATGCATAACAATGTAGTGACACTTGATTGCCACTCTTGTTGTGAAACATATTTTAAGTACATGGCAAGCAAAAATGTCTCGTTTCCCTTGCCATATGTATTTATTCCTGCCATTTAAAACATCTTTGGAATGCTATGAAAATATTTTGGTTTTAGCTTAACCGTAAAAAAAATGAAAACAGAACTTAAGAATGAATCATGAAATAGCCAAACAAATTTGTTCCCCTCCCTCTGCCATGCACAAGAGCCTCAGCATTTTCTGATTTTTCTCATCATTAATTTCTTTCTGCAGATCCAAACAAAATCGTTTGGATTATAGTGTTACAGTAAAATCCAACATCTTTAACTCTGTATCAACATTCTTTTGATTTTCTGTTTTCTCTTTTTATCTCTCTAGAAATCTCAGTGAACAAAAAAAATCATGTATCCAAATACTGTTGGCTTTTCAAGTGAATATTTTATTAAGTTCTGAGTAGTGCAGAAGAGCTATGAGAACTTACATTGTGTGTGTTGCTAAGTCAGTAATTTGCTTTCCTATCATAAGTTAAGAGTAATTAAATTAAATACCATTCTAGTAGATGTTGTTTGAATCCATCAATACTTTTTCAGGGACTCCTTACCTGTTGTTTTATGAACAACCTGTTGCTTTATGTTTTATGTCAAAAAAAGCACTGTGTAAGTAGGGCTGGTTATTTATCAAGTTGGGCAGCTCCAAACAAAAGAAAGCAGCATTGTTTCTGTTGGAGGGATATATAATGATCCATCTCTTTGAGTCCTGTCAGACTAACTCTAGAAAAAACTAGAAGAGTTGTTAATGCTGTTAATGAGTCATTGGTTGTGGATAACAGACTGGGGAGAGGGAATTCTGAAGTGGTAACTGGTGACATATAAATATATAATCCTATAGAGTGCTAGTGAAATGGGGCTCTGAGTTGGAAACAGTCCTGTGATTGTTTGGTGTTTGTGACCATTTATTTGGGAGAAGTGAGATGAGAGGAGTCTTTGCCTGACTTTCCATGTCATTTTTAATATTGCCATTCTGTCTGGTGGTAAACTGCAGTGAAACCTCAGGGGACAAAACTATTCCCAACATCAGGATCAAGTCCTGAAACTGGAAAATGTGTGGATTTGCACGGGGAGCAGGGGGGTGTTTAAGCATGATTAATATGAATAAATACATATGCTGTAGTGGTATAAACCATATGAATTTGCTGATTCTCTTATCCTGAACTCTGATTATATTCCTTTTGAACATCAGCCCAGACCACTGGCTCATTGATACTCAGCCACTGCCTCAGCAATTCTGGAGTTTACAGTCTGGCTCCAGTGGCCAGATGCAATCCCAAGGTTAAATATTAACTTGAGCTCTGCTGAAGATACTGTTCTCTCTTGTCCCTTAACTGGCATAGAGATATTCTGGCATAATTCTTTCTAGAACACTTTATCATGTCTTAAAGCAGATTATTTTTGCCTTTTCAGTGGGATAACTGAGTTACAGAGAGGCACAAACCCCTGAACAATTTGGTCTCCTGACCCCCTTTAAAAAAATTCCAAAAAATAACACAAGAAAGAGAAGATTTCTTTTGGTTTAATGGATTGCTTCAGGTCTACAACTATGTACATGAAAGCTGACCAAGATCTGTGGGATGTGAGCAGGCATCTCAGCTCAGTAGTAAGAAAACAATAGTTCTTTCTATTTGGATTTGGTTTTTTTCCATAGACTTCAAATCTTGGTTTAGTTAAGTCACCCTCCAGGGAATGCTCCAAAAGTAAACTTGAAAATGTAAGGGCAAGCACAACTATCAAAATTATTGACAAGAAAGCTAAGCAGCCTGCTGATGACAGTGGATGGGGGAAGCAGGAAGAAATGGATGATACCATGTTCAAATTGCATTATCCACTGCAAGCCAAAATATATCTTTGCACAGGATTTAGGTGACAAAAAATATCAAGCAATACTTTCTCAGACATTTGTCTGATTTGGGATTTACTTCAATCCACTAAGCTTTGAAAGCATTTCCTTAAAATGTTCATGTCAAGTTGAAAATACAAAATGGACTTCCTACAAGCTGCCTGCTCCTGTACAATTTCAATTGTTGTCTTTATATATACTTGAACTTACAAGAATGCATAATGAAAGGAAAATCCTGTGGGAAAATTGGATTTCATTTCCCATCCTATTGCCTCAAAGCACCTTTCTTTTCAACCAAACCAAGTGTGCAGGCAGCTACAGAAGCATCTGGCTATAATTTCCAGAATTCTGGAATTCTCAGACTGAATTCTGAGCATCTGATGGACTGTCTGGTATAGACAGGAAAAATCAGAGCTTGTAGTGGCTGAACACAGCCACACCTACAGGAACTGTGGGACAGAATTTCCTCTGGCAAGAGGTTTTACTTCCACAAATTTGTATTTCAGACAGATGGACACTTCTGAAAATGAGGGATGGAAAACAATCCTATAACGCAGCATGCATTGACTGAATTTCAAAGTAATAAAAGAATAAGAATTATTACTTTGGAAAATATTAAGTACAGTACTCCTTGGCCTCTGATTTTAGGCAGGTAACAGAAGGCAACTTGGAATGTTCTTATGTACAGCAATAGTTAATGAATCCCAGGGAACTGATTTATTTCTTGTTATTATGCCAAGTCTGGCATGACATTAAGGAGATTTGGGATCTGTAAATTTATCCAATCTTAGGTCAGCTTAGTCAGGCTGGGGCTCTAGCAGCAGGCATTTAGGTATTTCAGAGTTAACCTTGCAAAAACCACAGATCTGATGGTGGGTTTAGTTATATTGCATAGCTAAGAGCAAGTATCCTCTCAGAATTCCTATTATCAGGCAGATTTTGGGTTCAATTTGTCCCATTTTTGTGCATAAGCAATAAAAAATACAACTTCGAGGCTGCTGCTCTTCTCAGGAACTCTCCATGAGCACGTTAGAAATGTAGCACAATTCATGTTTAGGCCATGAACTCTCAGAAACATAGATGGGGCAAATATAATTCATTTTTCCTGTAGAGGGTAAAAGGAAAGAAGAGCAGATATTTGTTCTGTGAGGAACAGCTGTCATAATATCTCCCTGCCTCAGTCATTTTTTTCCACATCATCATCTGTGTGTTGTGCTTTTGTAGTTCACAAGTACAAAGGTGCTTTTATCATAGATATTAAATATTCCTCAGGTTAAGTCTTTCTGTGTTGGGAACATCTGTCTCTGTGTTACTTTGTCATCAAAACAGGAATAAAAACACTGAGCATTGTACAAAGGTACTTTGTAATTAATCTAAGAGACTATCTAAAATTAATGAGGCAAGGTTAGGTGGAAGTGGGCAAAAAGCTGCTTTCTGAGATAACATTAGGGAAATTGTGCTGGAAATGGCTAAAACTTTGTGATTCTGAAAATTGACACTTTTTCTACTGTTGAGTACCATCTCATTTCTCCTCCATTTGCTGTGACTGCAATGTCCCTTCCCACTCCTCTTCTTGCCCAGCTGAAACCTCTGGGAGTGTCCTGACAGGGAATAAGTCAAATATATCACCCCAAATTTACCAATGAGAGATGTTTGTTTAAGCAGAGGTCACCCTTGGCTGTGATAGCAGCAGCATGGCACTTGTCATTCACTGAATTTTGCTTTCAAAGCAAACAAGCCCAATTCTGCCAAAACCACAAGAGCTATTTGCATTTCATTTTGCAGGACATACCGATACTTTGAAATTTCTTCCTGTTTTCAGGTAGAATAAAATATACTTTTGAAAGATTGAATGGTGTACAAAATGCAATCAAGGTTATTTCAAACACCCAAATTTTTAAGCCTTTGGACAGACACAGAATTTTGTTCTATATGGGCAAAGATAAGAAAAATAAGCTCTTTCTTCAATAAGAAATTTAACATATTTGAAGTAGTCAGATAAAAATATTTCAATTTTTGCCTTTTTTTAAATGTTCACTTAGAAATTAAGTAATTATCAGATATTTCTAGTTTTGTTAATTGTTATTTTTCTGATTTGTGCTGGAGAGTTCAGATAGTGAGATATAATCATATTCTCAATTGATGCAGAATTTCTGATGTGACTAGAAAGAAAAGCTCTGATCTTATGTGGATAAGCAAGGACGTGAATAAGATTTGGCTTAAGTAATCTTGTCTCCTGCTTTAGAGAGAGGGAGTTGGCTTTGAAGGGTTGGCCTCAATTTTTTAAAACTCACTTCATATTTAAGACATATTCAAAAATTAAGAAATGAAACAGAACTTTATGGACTGGTCATGTTTTAGGATTTACCACATCTTTAGTTTGCATGAAATAAATAAAAAAATACAAAGCAAAACTTGTTGAAAATCAATTTTAAGTTGGGCCTTTGGAGTACAAGGATGTAAGAAAACTGTTTAGAGATTTTATTCTTGAGTCATAAATAAAGAATATTCTCCAATACAGCTGTGGGTGTCTATTGCACAGAATTTTCTTGCTGCCTCAGAAAGGAGAGTAATGAAAGCACAGGATAACTCACTTGGCACAGCATCAGTTGTGCTCATTCTTCCATCACAGCTTTTGAAACCAGGGAGACAGCAGCTATCTTGGGAGGAACCACTAACTCAGCAAGGAAGCTTTCCAATCAAATATTAAATATCTGCACTTAAGACAAGCTCCATAAAATTCCTTTCCTTGGAAGTGCAATCCTCACCAGAAAGTCTCTTGTTCCTGAGGTGCTGGAGTTTGCTCTTCCCTGCTCCCAATTTCCATCTGCACTTTTCCTTGTGAAACATGGGGATAATGAAGACTCTTCCTCTCAGACATTCCTCACATAGCCATATGAATAAAAAAACAACACGATGGAGCCTTTATTTGGGTCCTGCCAGCACAAAGATTAATTTATGGAGTGTTGCTGTGTGAGACACCTGGACATTTGTTGTGCTGCTGCATCCCCTCCAGAGCCCTAAAGGCCAATTCAGCTCTTTCATACACAAATATCACAGTTCACATATTATTTATGAAGTTTTAGGAGAACTTTTTGGCAAGTGCATTTGGCTTGCAGTTGGGAAATCTGTGGTACAACTGCCTTAACCGTATTTGGCTTTCTTTGAGTATGGTAACATCATTACCTGCATTGCCAGGATCTCCTTCCAGAGCTTCACATGTGGGGCAGTGACATCACCTGGGTTTTGTAAAACTTGCACCTCATCTGCTGAATCATTCCAGAATCAGAAAGGGAGCTTCAGTGTCAAACTCCCAATTACACATCATTTGCCTCCCCACATTTCCAGAAAGGAGGCATCTTCCAGGGTTCTTCCTGATAATCTCCTGGAATGTTCAAAACATTTCTCACAGAAGGAGAATAAACCCATGGCACTTCATCCTCGTGCTAAGAGCATTAATGATTATTTAAGAGCAGCTCTGTTGGAGGGTGGTCCAGGTATTTAGGCTTCTAAACTTGTGTTAGCCTGTAATTTTGTTAATTCCTATGTGTGAGGGTGGGCAGGCCCTGGCACAGGGTGCCCAGAGAAGCTGTGGCTGCCCCTGGATCCCTGGAAGTGTCCAAGGCCAGGCTGGATGGAGCTCTGAGATAGCTGGGATAGTGGTAGGTGGACATCTGGTACTAAAAGGTTTTCAAGAATGGTAAAATGGGGAAAGTCCTTTGCTGTTATAAGAGGTTTATGACTTTCAGTGCCCATACAACGAGAATTCTGACTAACTGCAAATGTGGTTTGATCTGTAAAATCCACAGGTCTCACTCTGGTTTTAATTTAAAAGGTGTAACTCAAAGCAGTTCTTGGGATTTCACCAGGATTAAGGCCAAAGAAGAAAGTAAATGCAAACAGACTGTGAGCCATATTGTTACAAATCTGTTGTTTAATGTCTCATCTGGATCATTTCCACTGAGCTTCCTTTTCTTTGGAAAAAAGAACAGGGAAGGGTGAAGGTAGGAAGGGTGGGATCAGCATCAAAGGCCTACCAGGCTCAATGTCTCTTGTTAATATTAATTAACTAATTGGTTGCAATCCATATTTAAACCTCTTATTTCTTTAATAAGAAAAAAGTGGCGTCACTGCTTTCACCTTAATTTAACACCAGCAGCACTAATAGAAATATTTTATGTGAGATTTTCTACGTTTTCCTCCCTTCTTGTGTATTTATTTCTAGAGGTGTTGTGTTTTTAAGTAAGGACCTTCAGACCTGCTTTGCTGCTCTTCCTTTGCATTTTTAATCATAGAAAAAGCAGCAATTCAGGCCTGTCAACAGTTTTGTAGTTCTCCAGCAAAGGCTAATAAATATAATAGCTGTTGCTGATTTCAGGTCCATAGGCAGATAAGATATCAAACTCTTCTATTACATCAGCCTGTGGTTACAGTTAGAAACAAAACACTCCATGTTGTGGTTTGCTTTCATTTGTGCAATGAACACTGTGCATTGTGAACTCTTCATTTTCACATTAGCTTGGTTACTATGAAACTCAACAAACAATAATAATAAATGTAATAATAATAAAACCTTAGTCCAGTTGACAAGGTTATGTCCTTTGGTTCAGTAATCTAGGTCTAGACAACTGACTAGCACTAAGACTCTCCAGTGGAGTGTCACAGTCTTGATTTGATCCAATAGCTTAAGGGTTTTGTGCAGTTAAGAATAATGTTTTATATTTGGGAAATATTTGCTGATACAGTTGCATTTCTTTGGTTTCTTACTATTAATGCAAGGAAATCATAATTCCACTCCATTAGTTCCTCCTTCCTCTGTATTCTCTCTGAGCTGCAGAGGCAATATTGAGACCAAAAAAAAGCCAAATATACATGGAGATAATGTTTATTAGTCATTTTTTTGTGAACCAACTCATGGTTTCAAGCTTGTCAGCCTTTTTCTGGTGAGAACAGAAATGAGAAGAATTTTTAAGTCAGGATATTCCATTTCTGCCACTAATGTTGATCAGATCAGTGAGACGCACTTCCATTTCTTTATCTCGCTCTGGAAGGCCCAAAAAAACAGTCTTGCCCACTGTTTTCTCTTCAGAACTCTGGAATATTTAGTATAATATTTAGAAATAGATAAGCTAAATAATAACACCCGAACTGAAAATCAAGTCCAATTCTTCTGTCTGTAAACATGATAGTAAATGTGTTTCTAGTGGATTGTTTATTGTCTGGAATAGCCATTGTCACAGTCATCCTCTGAATTCGGCTCTGCCAAGGGAATATGCAGAAATGTACCTCCCAGTTCAACTCTCAGAATGGGAATATGGGAGCTCTTCTTTGATATCAAGGCTCTGCATCGTGGATTGAATTGGCAATCCAAATATCAGTTATTATTTTCACACTGGCTCTATGGTAGATGTGAGGAACAAAGTAAATTCAACTGCACTCAAGTGCTTTTTCATATTGCTTCTTGATTTTTTTTTTATTTTTACAATAATGTCTCACTTCAGTTAGGGAACACTATGGTTGGTTATTTTTTTCCCAGCAAATATATTTCTTTATTTCCCATTGGGAAGAAGGGAGGGAAGCAGGTATTGGAGAAAAATGACAGGTAATTCCTGCTCTTTTTTTGTAAGTGTGTGGAAGAAATACCGTGAGGGGAAACTACCAAGTCAGCCAGGATGAATTGGATTGGGCATCTTCCAGTGGAACAATCTGGAAAAAAAAAAAAGGCAACACAGGCAAGAATGTGCTTAATCTGGATGTACCCCAGGCTTATGTAAGCACACAGAAAAGTGCTGGATGTGAGGATTACTGGTGTCACAGTGATAGAGAGAACATCCTTGAATTTCTGCATGTTTAGCTGTATTTACCCCAGTTATCTTGCAGAGCAGTGTCTTTTCATGAAACAAATGCAAACCACTTAGAGCAAATGTTTTTCTGCTCACCTCTATCCTCAGCTCAGGGCTTTCAACAACCAAAACCCTTCTGGCAGGATCCTAGCTGCAATCTATTGATGTGATGTGCCAGTGTGTTCTAGGGGTGGATAAATATTGCATTAAGAATGAAATTACAGTGTCTCCAGAGCTTTTGGAAGCCAAGGAAATTTACCTTTACCAATTCAGTTGGAGTGTTCACAAACCATGGTTCATGCAGCGAGAGCTTGGTTTATCCTGGAGTCTGGTGGTTTAGTGCTGCTCAGCTCAGAGGAGGACAGAGGGATATTTTCACTGGATAGGCTCTCCCACAGAATTCAGGAGGATTTTTTCCCCTCAGGAACGTGCCTGCAAAGGGCTGGTCTAGACTGCAGAGCACAGTGGAGTCTGGGTTTCTCTATCTGCAAACACACAGACCAGACAAAAGGCTGAGAGGCCAAATTCTGCCATCCCCTGGGAGCCCTTCCAGCAACCACGACCACTGGGATTTATAATTTATAATCCTGGAGACTGCTGAATTGTAGAACAGATCTAATCGTGCATCAATGTGACCAAAACACTGCAAATGGTAAATTCCAGAGCTCCCTGTCAGACTCCTAAGCCTCTAATCTTGATCTTATCTTTAACCTGGGCCAATGTTTGGTAAATATGAGCTGTTGGCCACTTTCACAGACTCTTTTTCCTAATCATCCCTGAACCTTTGGTGACAATGGGAATGTGGAGGGGAAAAAAACCAAGATATTTTCACTCTCAGCAAAAAATCCAAACTGTTCTCATCATATCTGCCAAGATAGGAATGAGAGATGCAAAGTGACATTTGAGGTCTCTAAGTCCAGCCCTTGAAATTGTTTCAGGTAGAACTTCCATGGTGGGTTAATTGTAAAAACAAACCCAGTGATAAGTTGTTTTCCCAGAGTGTTCTGATCTGGTTTTTCCTGTCCTTACTGCAGTCTTTTGCCACTAAGAGTAAAATTGATGTTTCTACAATAAAATACAGCTTTGACACAGGATCTTCTTACAAAGAGTGTTGCAAAGAGAAGTCCTACATTGCTTTCACCTACTACAAAAATATCTGCCTATAAATATAATAGCTACAGTTCAAGCTTTGATATTAAGAAATTGCCAGTCAGTGTGATTGAGACCCCTGAGACATCTGGAAAATAGAACCACTTTTATTCAGATATTCCAATTCTTTTCAGTAGGTTATCTTTGAGTGGAGGAGAACAACTTTTTTTACTGTATTCCTAGAATATTTTGATGTGGACTTCTGATGTTGGAACAGCTGAGTTGTCATAGTGAGAAAAATTACTTTTTAAAGGTAAAGATGAGGGCTCCTGCCCCTCTCTGCAAAGCACTTTAGAAAAGTTCTGTATTTATGGTACTTTTGTTAAAAATTGATGAGTGACAGTTTATGGCACAAAGTAATTTCACTTGGGATACTTTTCTAGACAGAATATGACTTGTCCTACCTCTTGTCCTGCAGCTTCAGGGAGGATTTTTATACTACAGAATACAGGATTATCAAGAATGCTGTGATGGAATAGTGTCATTTCTTTCTAGGCTCTAAAAGTGTGCATAAAATGTCATTTTTTCCAAATGCTCAGCATCAGAAAGCTGAAACAATTCACAGCATGTGACAACCCAACTTTTTTCCCTATCTGTATGAAAAGTTTGTTTGATCAGAGACATGCATTCAACACGTTGGAGGCAAGGACATTTCCATGGAACAATACTGGATGTCCATAACTTGCAGGGTGTGCATTTCTTCCATGAATCCAGCTGACAGTTATGTATCATTTCATAATTTAGCTGACAGAGCTAAAGACATCAGCCAAAGAAAGGGGAGGGAATGTCGAGCTCCTCCAGCAGCAGATCAGTGTGTCAAAAAAAAAAGAGGAAGCAAATATTGAAAGGATCAGGGGCACTGGTGACAGAGAAGGGACCTGCCCAGTCTGTGCCTCAGCCAGCATTGTGACATCAGTGCTCACGGGCCAGCAGTGCACTGAAAACTGCTAAAACTGAGGCAGCATTTGGAAAAGTCAGTGCAATACGTGCTGACAGAAATGCACCCACCCAGCCAGACCCTCGCAGCTCAGCAAGGATGACATCAGCTGAAGGGTTACACAATCATGGCTTGGGCTGGAAGGGGCCCTAGAGCCACCCAGTGCCACCTCTGCCATAAGCAGGGACACCTTCCACTGTCCCAGGCTGCTCCAAGCCCCGTCCAGCCTGGCCTTGGACACTGCCAGGGACACTTCAGCTTCTCTGGGCACCCTGTGCCAGGGCCCCCCACCCTCACAGGGAGCCCTTTCTTCCCAAAATCCCATCTAACCTCCTCTCTGTCAGTTTGAAGCTGTTCTCTCCTACCCTGTCACAGGCTGTTGCCAATTCTCTCTCTCACTCTCCTTCTTCCAATTAGATAAGCTGGGCAAAACTGCTCTGCAGGAATCTGATGCAACTCCACCCTGTTGAATTTAGAACTCTGAAAGTTTATACCTTTCTCTGTTTGTTGGTTTTGTTAAATTGAGCAGTTAAACAACCCAAGTTCTTATAAACAATATGGTTTTCTGATGCATGTTTTGTTCGTTTGTTCATAATTGACCAAAATAACACCTATAAAAATACTTTTCCTTCTGGCAAAAACTGATATTTCCTATGAAAACATGACTCTTCAGGAGTCATTCATTTTCCAGAACAGCAGTTATTCTTCTATTACATATTCTTTTTCTACATGTTACAATATTGAAAAAAAATTACAGAGAAAAAAAATGATTACTTCTCATAATATTTTCTTTTGAAACAAGACCTAAAATTCCTGCTAATTCAGATGTTTCTGCTGTACTGTAACAAATAACTGTTGAATAGAAACACTTTTTGGAACTAAATTTTGCTTCAGCTCAGTCAGTCACCCTTGATTGTAACATTCTTTACAAGCATTCTGAAAAAAACAGCTTAATTAGGAAATTTGAAGCAATGCTAATTTGCTGACAATTAAATGTACTATCTGCAGCAATTGTTAACAAAATCTAAGTGATAATTTGCAGCAGAAATTCAACACAAAACTATGACTTAATTTCATCTTCTCAACAGCAGCATGTATGTCTGAATCAGCCCCATGCTAAAGATGGAAAAATGCCAGTGCCTTCAGTGAGAGTGGAATCATAAACATAAATAATTTCTGCCTGAAATTGGTATAATTGGAAAATTTAAATATTATATTGTCTCTGGAACAGCACAAATAGTCATTAGGTACAGCTGATTCTGATCCTGGTATTAAAAATACACTCTTGGTGAATTGAGGACACAATTACTGGATTATTTAGGTGTAAACTGACTTGCTTAAAAGCAACTAAACAAAAGCTCCTTCCTGACAAAGCTCTTGCTGAGGTTTCTGACCACCAGCAGTATCTGGATTCATGGAGAGTGGCAGAACCTCATCAGGAACACCCTGAGTGCTGCAGATTTCCTTTAGGGTACAAGTGGGCACCTTTTCTTTCCCCTTCACAGACAGTCAGATCCTTTGGCAGGTGCCTTTTGCCTTGTCCTTTTAGTTCTTTTGAGGACAAATTAATGCCCCTAAACTCTGACCCAATGACCCTGGGTCAGCTGGGAAGGAATAACAAAAACAAAGAATTACACTTGGCTCTTTTCCTGCCAAATTTCCTTGGAGACCTTTCTTTGCTTCCAAGGTATATTTGATATTTTCATTTAAGTCATTTACCTTGCTGCAAGGTGATCTGCTTCCCAGGAGATTTCTTTTCACCATCTTCCTCCCAGTCTCTAAAGCCCTTTGGGTGCTCCCTCCTCCTTTCAGTAATAGAATTTGAGACTTCCTTGCATTCCTTTAATTTGCAGTTCTCTCTGGCACCTTTAAAGCAGCTTTCTAAAGACATGGTTATTTCCCCAAGACAAGGCACAATCTTTGTGCATTTTTTTCTTTTAAAGAAGCATTATGAACAGTTGAGAGCAAAAAAAAAATTAGACAATTCATTATAAATCAAAAATTCGCTCAAAGCTGAAGTCCATTTTCTGTGGGTCAGATTTTCAAGCCAATGTAAAGTAATTGAGAAAATCTTCCTTCAAGCTGTGATCCTGTTCAATAACTTCTAAATGTCCCAACTGGAGTACTTTTAAACTTATGATCCATCTAGTACAATCAGAATAATTTAGTGTTATTGTACAACTACAAAAAAGCTTCAGAAAATTATTTCATAACTGTGATTGTTTTAGTTTTCTATTTTTTTTCTCTAAATGAGTAGTGGTTTCCCATTCTAGGTTTGAAACAAGGAAGTTGTGTGCAGTAATATGAATTATTTTGAATTTGCTGCTTTAACACTGTCTTTAAAACATTGATTTTCCTTATGTTTCCATGGCAATGTTGTGCTTTCTTTTACTAATTCACCCACTCTCTTCTAAATTGCTTTGGAACTTTAATTTCCTTTCTTGTTTCTAGTTCTCATACCCCTCTATTCAATTTACACCAAAGAGCCTAAATCCAATGACAGGGATATGCCCAAATTTTCTCTGCCACTTTGAACATGAGTTGGATTTGCCAGACTTTTAATGACATGAGTGAAAGTACAAAATCAATACTTTGTGTTTACATAACAGGTAATTTATTTCTATCAGATAACGAACAGAAGAACTAATACATAGTGTCTGAGAAATCTTAGTTCAGCAACCTATATTATTTAATCAAGTTTTTATTAAACAGGCTGTCTCTTCACGGTGCTCCTTGCAAGCTATTTGTTAAACACATTTTTAAGGAACATCTTGTTTTGCTGCACATTTTTTGGACACAGACTGGGAGACCCCTGAGGCTTCAGTATCTCCACACACTGAGTAGCTTTGAAAATCATATTTGTGAAGAGAGTTCAGACTTGTAAGCAACACCATGTGTTCTTTAATGCAACTGAAGACATGAGTATTTTGAAATTATCTCTAAAGGAATTCTGGTGCATTGGTGAGGGGGAGAAAAGGGGAGAAGCAATGCCACAGGTATCTTTATGTAAAACACAGCTTTTGTTCCCTTCCCTCCTCCAGCCTTTTCCAACAACTTCGAAGAATATTGGCTTATAACAAAAATATGCTTTGTGTTAATATGTGAGGAATTCAGGTCACTGAGCATTCTTCATTTTTGTCTGGCCCTTGAATTACATGAGGTTTCCAATAGCCACTGCAGCTAATGAAAGTTGTTGCTGTTTTCATACCAACTTGCAGACAAACAAATGCCAGGGAAAACCTGCAGGACTGCTGGCTGCTGGTTTGCCAGACCTAGGAGGAAAATGTGCTGCTGTCTGATAGCAAGAGCTCTGTTCTACAGAGAAATTAAATTATGATCGATTCACTGATTGATTGATTGATTGATTTGGGATACATTCTTCTCTGCAGAAAACAGATGTGGTAGAATTCATGTTCATTGCTTTGTTCTTAGAGGTTAAAATAGGAAAATGGAGTCTAGCAAAGCTGACAAAGTAGATTAACAAAGTTCTTAAGTGTTTGGCTGAAACTAGGCAGGAACTGTGGGGACAATGTTGATACATTGGAATAGGTATCTTAAAGCAGGAAGGTGGCCTTGAAGCAGTTGTGTTAGGAGAATATTTGCTCAGATTTATACTTTTGGGAAGGGTTGTAACCACTTCTTTTTTTCTTGTTTTAACTAGTGAGAAAAGCCTTCTATCACAATTGGCAAGGCTTCTAATGCAGGACACATAAACAAAATCAATCCAGTTCCCACATTTAAAAAGCCATCTTCAAAAGACACTTGTAGTCTATTCTCACTCCCAGGTGTCAGAAACTGTGGTGATTGGGGCCAGAAATCTTATACAACATTTTTGAAAGGAAAAAAGTTGTTCTGAAGTGGTAGCATTGGTCCATAGAAGATGATGTGCTGCAAATCCAGTATTTAATATGAGCAGTTGGGAGCCTCTTCCCCCTAAAATGGCAAGTAATAGGAAAAGAATGGAATTTAAAGCCTGAAAAGTAGAAAAAGT
This sequence comes from Toxostoma redivivum, assembly GCA_013397375.1. Classification (NCBI taxonomy): domain Eukaryota; kingdom Metazoa; phylum Chordata; class Aves; order Passeriformes; family Mimidae; genus Toxostoma; species Toxostoma redivivum. The sequence goes on along the minus strand of VXBI01004859.1, from coordinate 335,423 downwards.
AGAATCTCAAGTTTCTCACATGAATCCTGTTTGTACCTCTTCTGCCTGAGCTCTAGGGGAGTTGTTTTCCTCTCTTCCCATCACAAGATTTCTGCACAGTTCTGTGCACAGACCAGACAGATTGGGATGGCTCCACTTGGTTTAATTAGCAACTGTTCCATAATTCTTCCTTCTGCTCATTGTGTGGCCCTTTTACTGCATGCTGGTCAAAGCCACATCTGAAAACAATGCTATCCATTTTCTCCTGAGATTTATTAAGGGATATGTCAGTGGAGAAGAACCACTTCACAAACATTTCATTTTCACAGTGCAGCGTTGTAGTCATTCCCACAGTGAAAATTGCAAACCACAGGACAGACACAGAGATTGACTAGCCACTCATTTTTGGTGCCAAATTTAAGACAGGCAGGATCTGGATTTTTTTTTTTTTTTCTTTCCAAATATTTTGACAGATGTGGAACATTCCCAGTAAAATCCCTAGCACCTTCAGTTGTCACCATAAGAGTGCAGTTGTTCCCATCCAGGAACACCAGTCTAGACAAACAAAATGCAGAACAGCCCATCAGCAGCTGACCTAGGAAAAGTTCAGCTTCAGGGAGTTGTCCAGCACCACACTGAAAGTCTGGAGCATGTTATTGTCTCAGCCCTTTCCCCAAGGCAGGATTCAGCTGCACAAATCATGAGACCAGAACTCAGAGAAACTTGTGAAATCAAAAGGCTTCATAAGATTTTATCTTTATTTTCTCCAAAGTCTCTGCTCAGAACATGGGGTCAAAACGGAATAGAGTTTCAGCATTTAGCAACAAGTACTGCTTGATGTGTTTGGATTTAATAATTATTTTTTTTAATTAATTTTTTGTAGTAAAGGACTTGCCAACATATCTTCCATCCTCTTTTAATATTATCTAACTGAATAGAAAGGGCAAAGAAGTTGTCATTGTGTTTTGTCCAATAAAGAATATTGTGAATTTATTTAAAATCAGAGAAGATTTATTTAAAATCAAGAAGACTACCAGGTTTCAAGGGAACTGAACGTTTCTTTACTGATCTTGGCATTTCTGGCCAGTTTTCCTGAGGATTTGCCTTTTCATCTCTGTAGGTAACACTGCTGTCATGTCATGACTCTGATTTTTTCCCAGAGCTGGCCCATTCTTTGTTGCAAATGACACAGCACTTTTAGGAGCTGTACCCTAAAATCCGTGCACAAAAGCCTGAATTAAGATTACATGGGAAACGATAATTGCACCATTTCCCAGCTTTCATCTGCATGCCTTGTCAGATCTAATTTTGCCCTGCATGTGTGTGTGTGCATGTTGTGTGCACCAGGGAGAGAAAAAGGGCACAAAACCAGCCAGGGTGGCCCTCCAGAAGGGATGTGCAAGTGGTTCTAGCCCGTGGGCATGTGGTGGAAGGAGAGGAAACCTCTGGGAGCAGCACGGAGCTGCAAAATCCAGAGCTCAGAGCTCTGCTACTCGCTCTGGAGGCAGAGGAGGGAGCCTTGAGCAGGGACATGTCTGCTCTGCAGGGATCACTTTCCTGGCTGGAGGAACAGCAATTTTTATATAAAAACATAATATATAAATGTATCTATAATTTAAGGTGCCTCGAAAGTTCTGGGAAGGAAATGTGACATTCAAGTGTGGGACTTCTACTCCCATTCCTGACCTGTGTTCCACAGTCCTTTGTCTTCTCCTGACTCAGTTATTCCAGCTTTTTCACCCCTCAACTCACTCCTTCAAACTTAATTTTCTCCTCCTTGCTTCAGTCTGCTTGCTTAGGTAGTGCCTGTTCTTCCTGACTCATAATCCATTTTTTCCCTGTTTTATTTGCATGGGATCCCCCTCCCAGCCACCTGAGCATTCCCAGTGGCTCCTGCTTTGATATTGCTGTCCCATCCTTGTCCAGCTCTAGTTTTATGCAATTCCAAGCTTGTCACAGGCAGGACAAATGGGATGCTCATGAGTCTGAAGTGCTCTTTTGCTGAGAGGAAAAGTCTCTTTCCTGTGCAGGAATCTGATGCTGGTCATGTTGAGCTGTATTTGTAATTCTTTATACTTGGTTAAATCTGGCTGCATCTTACTGGGAATGATGAGGACAGTCACATCAGCTGTTTTGTTTTCTTTTTTTCCTTCTTTCAATCATTGTAATAATAGTTATTACTATTGTTTTTCAATTTATGTGGGTAAAACAGCACATTTTCTCTTCTCTTGTTCTCAGAAATGGCTGGAATGTAAAACAATAAATCAACCCTGGAGTGGCATAAAAATACCAGCCTGCATCTGAAAATGTAGGATCTGAAAATGTGATTTCCTACTGGAAGTGTCAGGCAATTTCCATAAGCAGTTATAAATCACCATGTCATACATTAGCAGAATTAATTCTGGGTTATTTCGCTCTATCCAGAAGAATAAAGCAAAATATAAAGGCCCTTAAAATGCCAAGTGTCAAATCCCAGAATCTTAACATGTAGCAATTTCACAAAATGGAAGGAGATGTAATTAGTTTTTATGTGCCCATAATACTCATGGTTAACAATTTATTATATTTTCATTACTTTTATGATGCAATACCTTTGGTGAGTGCAGGGCACTTCTATGCAAATAACCAACACACAGTAGCATTTTGGTAGGTGTCAAAAGGCTGGGAAAGCTTTCTTCTTCCTCCTCTGTCCCTCTTTTTTTTTTTTTTTTTAATATTTTTAAAAATTTTATTTTATTTGCCTTGGCCTGGTTTCAAAAAATTTGGAATTTTGAGGGTTTAACCCATTTATGATCTTTGGAAACACGTCTCCACAAATTCCACTTGGCTCTCATGTTTCTCAGGAATGCTGGAGTTTTGTTAGACTGTGACAAATACTTTCTTACTCTGGGAACACAGCAAGGAAGAAAATCGGATTTTATAGCTTTTAGTTTCAAAACTTTTCAAATCATTTGAGCTTTCTTTTATCTTTAATTGTTATAAAAAGTATGGTTGTCTTGAGGACGTTTTGAGACCCAGGGTTTTTTTTTTAGTGGCGAAAAAGTTCAAAGCTAAAACACACACAATTGTAAATCACCACTCCCAGTTTTACTCAAATCCTGTTGAGTCAAATCTTTCCTAAAATGCCATTATGGCTTTAAACATCTGGTTTAAACCTTGACATGGGTATTAAGGTCCTGTAAGAATAAATGGGAGAGCTCTGGTTTTGTTGCAAGCATGTGCTCCTTAAAATTTATTGTTTCACTGAATGCTTCCCTTCCCCTCTACTCTTCATGTTCTAAACCATCCAAAGTGAATTCATCCTTCTTTTGTGTTTCTTGTGGCAATGAGAAGTCATGGGTAGAGTTTTTAAACTTCTGAATGAACATTGGAGAAATTAATTTGAGGGTTTCTGCAATCCAATATGAACTCAATGGCATCTTGGAGCTCTCCAACACTTTTCTGGCAACAAAATACACTGACTAAACATATTACAAAAAAAAAAAAGTAGCAGAAGTCTAGAAGAAAATTTTTAGTAAAATTTTTTTTTGTTTTGTTTTCACATTAAAAGCTTAAAATTCCATGTGAGCTGCTTGGTTTGTAAAAGAAGATTTTGTATAGCAAAAATGTGGGTTTTATGAAAATATTTGGCAATCTCCTGAACGTGACTGAAAATCAGTCACTCTGATCCAGGGAGTAGTTGAGGTTCCAGATTTTATGTATCTCTCTGGAAACAGAAGATTCACCAACAATTAGCTTAACCATCTATTGAAAAAATCCAGGGATGAGTAATGCATATAATAAAATATAGTTTGTTAATGTTGATATCATATTATAAAAATAGATTCTCTTTTCATACTCTATCCTAAGGAATAATTTTCTTAATTTCCTCTTAGTCTGCTCAGTCATTTGACATTAGCTCTTTTTTCCCCCCTTGGAAAGGTCTTTTTGGAATTATCTTATGGTGTCTTTATTTGTAAGAACATACTACCAGCTTTTATTTTTAACATCCTCTGAGGTTCAGAGCAGTGTAACAGGGAATTATTATTTTTATTAAAATAACTTTAAATTGCTCCTTCTCCAGTTTTGTTCTACTGTGCCAAACATGACTGGTCAATCTGAAAAGTACTTTTTATTATTGCAGAAAGATCATTATCTGAGGAGAGGAATAACTTAGCACTTTTTTGGTGTCATGAAGGCATTAATTGTAGGAATTTGTGAATAAAGCACAGCACAGTAGAAGCTGCTTTTGAAGCAGAAGGTTTCTGGCTGTATTTTACTCTTGTCAAACACTGTTCATTAATGAGTGACTTCTGCATGTGCTTCCATAATCATATTTTATATATATTTAGAAATTGCAGATGAACTTACATGCAGAGTGACCTTTATTTTTCCCATGAAGTTGAGCTTACAAATGCCAGTGACTTCCTTTTTCCCATCTCATGCATTTAGGCCCAGCAAGAAAAAGAAAGTATTTAATAGTCCTGCTCTGAGCTACTCTCCTACATTTTTTGGGAAAATTCTGTGTAGGACAGGATCTGTGAATGTCTAAAAGTTTCTCATCCATCCCCACAGGGAGAGCTCTCATGCAGCTTTCTGGACTAAGGAGGATAAGAGGGAAATAAAGATTTAATTTATCAACATCACCAGATCTGTGGTACTTCTCTTGTAAAGGGTAAAAAAGTCAGCAGAATGGCTAAAGGATGGGTTTCCTTCTTCATTAAGAAATGCTATTTTTAAATCTCTGCTCCCCCATAAGGGATTTTTGAGGGAGTGTAATAATTTTGCCTGTTGCATAGAAGATTTTGCATAGCATCTCCTTCTTAGGTTTGTATTAATGGTGCTGAACTCCTGCTATGCCCTTACTGGGAAAAATGTCATTTTTTTAGTGCTGTTGCTATTATTGCAGGGGAAAAAGAGAGATCACGTGCTTAGAACAGAGAGGTTTGATGTGATAGTTGTAAATATTTCAGCACAAGTGCTGAACTTCATATCACTGATAAATCCAGAATCAATGTGGCCATGGGGCACTGTGGTGGTTTGACAGAGACTGAGCCTGTTTGTACCCATGGACCCAGAGAATATTGTGTCAGTCCAAGAAAATTTCATTGAAGGCATATGCTAAGGGAGGACAAAAACCATTCATATTTATATCAAATTTAATCATAATAATTTTTATTATAAAGGACAGTATGTTTTGAAACATTGTTTTCTGAGGCACTGGGGAATGGCAAAAAGAGGGAGCAGATTTGTAGAATTAAGTGTGATGTGTGCTGTTGCTTTTCCCAACTTCAAGAGGGGAGAATACCCAAAATAAACAGATTAACAGAGAGCTAAATGATAAGAATTTTTATCTAGTAATTCAGCAGGCAGATAGGAGGAATTGGTGAAAAATGTGCCAGAGCACTCTACTGAGCCTTGTATTTTAGTAGTTCCAAGTAGTGATCCCTTGTGTTTGGATGCCAAAAGTATTTAAAAAGTGCCAGGAAAGTGAAAAGCAGATAAATGAAAAATATTTCATGGCCTGCTTTACTGAAAACATTTATTTGTCTCTATCCAGTTCACCCTTTTCAAAGTATTTGCAAAGTTGTGCTTTTCTTACTTGATTAATGTATTTTTTGCCTTGTATGAGGGCAGCCATAGATTTTTGCCTTTGGAATATCATTCTGTTTGTAGGTTGGGTATGGATTATTTTGATAATATTCTGTTCTCTGCCTTAAAAATGCCCCTCAAGGAGTGTCATAACTAGTCTTTGAGCATGAGATAATCCTTATCTCAAACACTGTGAAGTCCTGCCATAATTGCAGCTGTAGCTGTTTGGAATGCTATTGATAAGTATTGCCAATATTTCTCTCATTTCATTCAGCCTGGCCATCGGTTCTAAGCTTGTCTTCAATAGTTTTGTCATTGTCAAAGGCGTGTCATGAACTTTGTGGCTTCTCTGCTGCCTCAGGAGCTGCTGAAATTCAGCAGGCAGCTGGATGGAGATATCCTGATTAAGGAAATTGTCTTTTGCAGCCTCTGTTTATTTGCTCAGCACTGTGCATGAGCAGAGGGCAAGGTCAAGGCCAGCTTCTTTGGAAACATGGAAAAAGAGTCCATGGGACTAAATAAAGTCACCAGGGAAGGGAAAGGCCTGCTGTGCATGCATCAAGTGCTGTGTTTGTCATGCCTAAACAACAACAAAACCTCATTGTGAATGACTTCTTCTGCCAGTTACACTTTTCTAAAACCAGGGTGTAATGCCTTTCATGAACATGGATATATGTAATATTACATATCAGATATATTGAATATTAGCTTTGCAGGATGGCTCAGAGGTTGAACAGAAGGTGAAGAGATAAAATGGGAGATTTTATTAGTGGTTGGGTATTTATTCCTTGTGCTTGCTCCTCAGGCTGGTAGTGTGACAGGCCCCTCAGTCAGATGGTTTGAAAGCTGGTAAAATCCTGCTCAACTCTAGATTTATGAGAGCCAAAGCTTCAGGTGTTTTAAGTACAAATACTTCCAGCAAAATGGCCTTCAAGGAAGGGAAAGCCTCAACTTGTGCTCTGTGTTAAATCCACAAAACCATTGGCTCTGCACATGACAAGAGGGCCCCAAAGTCAGTGACTTTAGCAAAGTTTCTCAAGGCTGAAACTTGTGTGATTTGTTGAAAGGATGAACCCTCAATATTGTCAAGGCTATTGTAATTAAAAATGACAGTGGCAGCCTTTTAGCAGCACAATTTTTGTTGTTTTTCCTTTAATAGCTGTTTGAACGTTCAGCCTCATGGCTTCTAACACGTACACATGTCTAGCAGAAGTTGCCCTCCACTGCATCCCACTTCATTATCCAGCCTGTCAAAGAAACACTATCCCAGGAGCTGGGGGAGAGCCACACACAGCATCTACTGTATGTTGTTGTTGGCATCCTGGATTGGAAGGGCTGCTACAATTAAACAGCAGCTCCACAAGGTTCCCAGCCCAGTGCTCTTTGTCAAGGCTTTGACACTGGGAAGAGAAAAGCACGCACATGAGGCAGAGGGAATTAATGCTCTGAGTGCTGCAGGAACAGATGGATAGGGAAGAGAACACCCTGCAGGGGAATACAACGGGGAAAGAAAGTTTTATACAGAAAATAAAATTAGAGCAGAGTAAGATTTGCTGTTAGCGAAGTATGAGGTGAAACTGGAAGGAAAACTTGAGTTTAAAATGGCAGCGGAATGGTCTTGCAGATGTCACAGTTTTCTGAAGTTTCTTTCATTCACAATTTCAGCAAAAAGAAATGTTAGTTTCATAGATGCCAGGGTTTTTTTTCAAACCAAAATATTTATGAGCAAATTTACATAGTTTAAGAACATTGTTTCCAAAAGGCCTCAGGAATTTTCGATGCTCCATTGTGTAACGCATATCTTTTAATCCTTCAGATTTTTTAAATAATAAAACCAGAAGTTGTTAACCCATGCTGAAAGAGCACATCTTTTTGAGGTAGTGTGAGCTCTGTTGGTCACAGCTCAGGATGCTCAGTCCCTGATGCTGCTCACTGGCACCCTGATATTCCCATCATTATTCTCAGAAATGAACAATTCCTCTTTTTCAGTTTACCAGAAGAATTCTGTAGTTTCTCTCTGACCTCATTAATTCTATATTTTTTTTTTTCTTTCTAAATATCCACATCATCACTACTTAAATAAACTATCTTCACCCTATAATCACTTTTTTTTTTTTGCTGTATAAGAGAGCCATAACAAAAAGGGAATATTTGAGACGTTGAACCTCCATAAGGTTTGGTGTTTTTCTAGATTGTGGCCCAGTACTGAAGTGTCTCTTGAAGTAACTTGGAGTTTAGATATCTAAAACCTGGTATTGTCATCAGCTTTCTCACATCTGGGCCAGAAGCAGCACAAGGTGGTGAATCTTGATTTGAATCAAATAATGTAGGGTTTGGTTTTTAACAAGGATATTACTAAGAATGTGCCAAGAATGTATTTGTTGATAGTGGTGTTTGGGTAACAAGGATTTCTCTTCACTCTACTCTTTGTTCTTGGGCTTTTTGAGGAATTCTGAGGAATGATTTTTAAATAGAAACATTTTAAAAGTTAAACCATTTCCTCTCTGAAAATTAGATCCACAGCAATAAGCATTAAAAGACCAAGAGACAGCTCCATTCCCTAGATACAGATATTTATAGGTGGGTACAATATCTGCTGCCATTCTTGCCATTTCCCTCAGCCAGATCAAGAGGAACCTCATTTCATGAGATTTCTCCTCTTCATTCTGTCCTTGCAGTGATATTTCTGTGATTATTCTCTAAATCCCCTCTGTTCAACATTGTGAGAAATCATGAAGTCAGGTCTGTCCTGAAGTCATCAGGACTAGAGAGAAGACTTTTTATGTGAATAAATATTTGTTAAAGTTGAACAATGAGCCACTTCCAGTAGCAATTTTCATCAGTTAATCAGTTAATTAAATGAGACACGGTAGGAAATATTAAAAAGTGCCTACAGGCCATCTATAATTATATTTACAATCCTAAATCTTACTGTGAATATACACAGCTTAAGCTTCTTTTAACAAATGTGCTGAGCCTAAGGCCTCTTCAAATCTTTGATTTTATCTAAATATAACTGACTGAATGCATTTTTGCTTAGTTAGATTTCTTCTTTACCCTGATGTCGCTGTAAGACTTTAAGTATCAGTGCCTGACAAATTTGGAAGGAAGTATAATTATCAATTAACAAACAGCACTCTGCAGGATATCCCAGCACAAAGGAAACCAGCTTGATGTACAGAAATGACCTTTGCCACCACAGCAATGGGCAAGTCAGGATTCTTTCAAGATAACAAAGAGCTGGAGCAAGGCCATGGCTGAGGAATTTGCAGATATGAGGAGCTGCTTATCTCCTCCTGTGCCTCTGCTGTGTGTACAGCCCAAATACTTGCCATCAGTGATGTGATGGAATGTACAGATTAGGCTGAAATTCACAGTGCAGGGATCTTCCTAGGCCAGCAAAATGGCCTGAGCTTCTCATGGGCTCAGTGAGCTGCTTTGCCTCACAAGGAATTTTTTTCTTGGTGTTGATTGCATTATCTGAAATATTCCTCTGCCTGGAAGCATGACAGTGGGCAGGTTGAGATGCTGTAACTGCAGGATATTCATTTATTTATTTTAAAATGAAGACAGAATGATCAGGATTTGTCTGAGGTCATGAGCTGTGTGTGTCCCCTGCGTGTCCATTCCCTGGAAGAGGATCCCAAACGGGCACTGCCCTCTAGGAAACTTCTGCACAATTAACTCCCAGCAGGGTGGAGCAGCAAAAGCTCTGCTGTAAAACAAGTTTATTTCATATATCATTGGCTTTGTTTGAGTGAATATGGTGCAAAGAAATTTTGCAAACAAGAAAATATAAAAATATATTTGTTAAGCACAAGGACTTCCCTTTCGACATGCAGTTTGAAGAGGCACAGTAAAACATTTTCATTCCATAAGTTATAAATTTTTAAAAGTTTAACAGATGAAATAAGGCAATTACAAAAGCCAACATCAGAAAATTAACTGAGGTATAAAGCAGGGATAAAGGAAAGCCATAATGATGTTTCATTTTTTTTTTTAGACTGTATGAATATACTTTAATAATTTATTGCAAAATTGTAGTAAGAAATAGTCTGTGAGATTAAACAATCTAAATAGAAAAATTAATTACTTGGCAGAAGTGGCTTACTGAGGAAATCTAGAAATCAATGCAGGCACAATTTCCTTCCTAAATACCCGCCTCTAATATTTTTTTCATTATATGAATTTTGTGGCAGGCTCTAAAATCTCATCTATGCCTGATGCAGACAGCATTTTCAGAAAAGCAAGAGAAAACTGGCAAAAATATCTGGGAATATTTTACAATCACAATAATCAATGCTATGCTGTTTCATTTTCATCTAAACTCCTCTGAGATTAAAAGCAATGATTTAAAATTTTATTAAACCTTTCTGCATACCAGGAGATCACCACTGATGACAGAAGTCTGTTTAATGTAGAGTATCTGACACAAAAATATTCTTCCCCATTTAAAAGGGGAGGGTGAAGTGTGAGAATTTTGGGTGAAATGGGAGAATTTTTTTTTCATTTTAAGGGAACTAAAACATGAAGTTATTTGCCTCAAATGTCCAAGCAGTGTTTGGCTCTCCAAAGTTCCACTCTCAATTTTTCTATTGCTCCTAATCTATCTTTTTTGAGGGACTTGACAAGAATAAACTTATATTTTTAATTTTTAGAAAATGAAGAACAAATTTAGGATTTTTTTTTTTTTCAGCTGGTCAAATATTCTGAGAGGGAATTAAGGTTGAGATTTACTTTCTAAGGAAAAGCAGGAGTTTTTTTCACCTGAAAATACTTTAAAACATCCAGGTCAGGTCTGTTCTCCTATCAGTGAGGAAACAGCTGGACAGGGTTTTCTAGTCTGCTCTGATAGTGAAGTTTTCTACCTCCCCACCCTGTAATGAATGGGTTTAAACACCTACATGAATAAATCCAGACTTTATTTTGTCTTTAAACACCCTGATAGCACCGTGGCTCTTTTGGGGTCCAGGGGTTTGTTTTAATTGTCAAAGGCCAAAGCTTGTGCCCATGATACCAAAACCAGGCTCTTGTACCTCAAGATTTTTCTGTGCCAGTTTAATGTATTTATTTATTTGTCTCTTCATTTATTTCTCTTGGTTTGCATTGTGTAAGCAGCATGAGAGATGGAGCCAAATTCATGGTAGTTTCAGTAGTAATTGGCAAAACAGAAGCTGATTTCCAAAAGTATTGATCTTTGCTGATGGCTTTCAGAGTGTGAGCAGAAAAATACCTCTGCACTGTCTTTAGTTCCCATGAACTGCTACCAAGGTTGGCACAACATTCTGGTGGCCTCAGGAGCTCAATAAACACCATTTTCCTAAGGTTGCTTACTTTGACTCTTGCAAATTTAATATTTTTTCAAAAATGAGGTAAAACTGGATATCTAGATTTTTAGGAGGATAGTTTTGATTATTCCTCAGCCATTGCCTCAGCTTTTGTGATAGTTAAATTCAGATTTGCTACCTGTGCTGAGTCTAAGAGCAGAATGATAATTCTGTTCAGTGCAATCCTGGCAGGACTCCTGGCTTCTTGCAAGTCGATGGCAGAGCTTCACCCACTCCCCTTCAGTCAGGATTTCATTAAATGAATATTTGGAGTAATTAGGGACGAATCATGAGACTCCTGTTTTTCATTCCTAATGATCACAAAGAGGATCCATGAAATGCCTGCTGGAGTTAATTGGAAGACCAAAGTTGCTTTCAATGGACTTCAGTTCAGGCTTTTTATGTTGCACACAGGCACTTGTATAATTTTTTTTTCCAATTTTTTTTTTTTTTTCAAGGCTTTAGAATTCCCAGTGGCACTTCCCCCTTTGAGGAGTTGCCGCTCTGTCCCATGTTGCTGAGCCCCAGCATGGACACTCCTGGGTAACTTTGTCCCTTCCCTGACGTCAGTCCTCGTTGTGATGGTCACTGTTGGTCACCATCCCTGCTTTGGAACAAGGGAGGGGATTGTCCTCTCATGCCAATTCCCCTTCTCCAGATCTGCTTAGCTTTAGTCATTTGGACCCAAATTTTCTCCTTTCCTATTACCCAAAAATTAATTTGGTTGTCCAGTATCTTCTACATGTCTCACAATTCTTGCTTACAGCAAAAGCTCACTATGTTCCTCTTGCAATTTATAATTATAATTTATCCACTGCTTTCATTAAAGGACAATTAATGTAGTAAAACAGAGAGAAAAAGTAGCTGAGGCACCTGAACATCTCTTTTCTGTTTGGTAAAGAAGTATAAAATTTCTGAAATCAAAGTATTTTCCAGGATGCAATTTAGGACAGATCTTTACACCTAGGTTAAAATGTTATCTAGTTTTAGAAATTAATGTGAGAAAAATTGGGCAACACTGTATGACTGTGGTCTCTTGGTGTTATTGGCATAGAATAATAATAATTCCAGCAAGGATTTCAACCTGAGGAACTTGGTCTCTGGATAAGAATTTGCTTCTTTCAAAACCAGAAAGAAACTTATCCAGGAAAATAAGAAAGAGGAGACAGGAAGCAGGGAAAAGTCAATTTATGTAGAACTGTTGAGGAAGCCCTGTGATTTTTTTTTCCCCCCTCTCTTTTGTTTCTTCAAATTACTTCAATTATTTCAGTTCTTCCTTCTTACTTTACTTCTCTTCCTTCAGAGGGAAAGGAAAGGATTATGAATGGATTACCTTTGTCTCTTTGCTCATTTCTAGCATCATAAATATAAAAAAGAAATTGCTAATTAACATTTTCTTAATGTGATTAAGGGCTCTCTGTCAAGTGATGCCAAATATTGACTTTGAAAACAGCAGGAAATAATAAGGAGCTGGCTTTTTTTTTTTTTTTTTCTGGAAAGCAGAGACAATTAGAGAGTTTGTGTTAATACCAGTGATCCTTATCTTTTGGATGAACTTTTACTTCTAATATCATGAGCTCCTTGAGCTGATAACTGTATTTTAAAGAAAGTTTAATATCCTCCCACTAAAAATACCTTTGCACGTTATTTGATAACACCACGAGATTACTACTGGAAAGAATCAAACTAAATCCTGAATATCTGATATAATTCATATTCTTCTGTCTTAAGTTAGGGAAGAAAGGTGAAAGTGTTCAGGCAGGCAAAGAGTATGGAAAAACTGTTGTTTCCCAATTGCTTCAAGAATTTCTTCATTTTTCTCCAGTCCCCAACTGGCTGTGATTTTTCATGGATAGGAAATATGGGTTGTAATAGCATCTGCCATGGTTTGTTTGTTTCATGAATCTCATCAGTCCCATGCATTTGTTCATTTTTATTTATAACTGGACAGTGCAGATGCAAATCTTGCACAAGTGTGAGCATCCAATCAGTGGTGAGCCAGAATAACGCTTTAGGCTTGATCTGAAGTCATAAACTCTTTATAAAAATTGCATTTTTAGGACACATCCTAAAATTGTCTGCTTAGGAAGCATCACTCTTTTTGGATGAGCAGACTTCTATGGATGTGTCATCCAGAGATTTATGGATTCTTCCTCCTAGAAGAGACACAAGGAAAGGAAACTCAGTCTGAAAGTTATGTGAACACCTGGACCATGTCTGGTATTTTACATTCTTGTTTTCTCAAACATTTGGGCATTAATATTAATGGTCTCCATTTTGCAACCAACAGAAATACCAGAAAACTATGTCAAACATCCTAAACTTTTCATTCAAGTGTCTTTATATGGGCAACTTTAATGAAAAGCTGCTATTAACCTCTGGTAAACCAAAATCCTTGGTTGCAGAGCCAAGTTAAACTTGGCATGTGGAGCCAAAATATAAACTGAGCCACTGGAGCTGACTGCACATATATGAAAAGGAAAATAAGTAATAGTCATAGACAGAAGTTCTGTGGCCAGGTATTTTATGTCCTGCCTATGCACAGTTTCTTCATATGTTCCTAGCCAGGACTGTGAAAACAAAAACTTGAAATGTACAAACAACCTGCCATACTCAAGGTACAAAAGAGCAAAAATACCACAGTGTGTAGCACCCTGACATATCCATGCTGCCAGTCACTTGTGTCAAACTGGGATCTGGGATATTTTTAGTCACAGTTATCCTGGCAGATGTCACTGGTTATCCATCTGCTTTCCCACATGTCACTCTGCTCCAGTGCTCATCCCCTTCTCTGCACAAATTGCTTTTTCCAGTAAATATAAATATAAGTTATATAAGCAATAGAGTTACATGTACAAACTCACAAATCAGAGAGGTTGTTCAAAGTCCTGAGGCACTGAGAGCTGAGTTGCTGAAGGAATTATGGCTGGAGGGTGGTGGCTGTGGCCATCTCAAGGGCAGGAGCAAGTGGAGAACTTTGTTGGACTTCTCCCTTCTTTTTCCTATCATTGTTCATCCTGAAATTCCTTGCAGCAATGTCCCATGTCCAGCATTGACACCCCACTGGAGAAGGTCTGCATTTACTGCAATATCTTCGTGGTTTGTGTTATATATTTTATTATGTTGTATGTACAAATATTCCCTTCAAAGAACTCCTGGTGTAGTTGTTTATTTGCTTGGAAATAGTTGAGTTTCTACATGAGAAAGCCATCAACAAGGACATTTAAAAGAAGAGGGAATGTGATTAAAGAAGAGTAGAATCTTTAAAAGAAAATACCTCAACACAATTTTCTTTAAATAAATCTGATGTCATTTTATTTTCTAATATTTCTGGTTAACCATAGCTAGAAAAATAATGATCTGCTGTTGATAGCAAACATCCTCCTGAACTTCAGTGGGATCTGGAATTTGCCTTTCAGGCCTTGTACCTAATAATTAAAGATGAAGAGAGTTGGCTTTCCTTCTATCTGGGGTTTGGGCTGTGTTTTGTTTCAGGGGGGTTTTTTTGTTTATTTTGAGGTTGGATTTGGGTTTTCTTCCCTTCTTTCCTATCGTGATGTGCAAGTGTTAGGCAGTGACTGATGGCAAAGATTTCCATCTCCCATAAATGTTCAACCTCTCCCTGATTTGGGATCCTGATATCCACTCACTTTTTACAAGGGAACAAGTCAGTTTCAGATTTTTGTCATATTGAGAAAAAGAGACAGGAGCAGCAGCAAGATAAATGATGTAATAACTCAAAGAAGTGGAGAGATTATAATTTTAATCAGAGAATTTTTCAATCAACTTTAAACATTGAAAACAGGCAAAATATAAAATGTAGTTATTATTGCTAGAGGGAAAGTATAGAGAGACCACAATCCATTTTGGGAGGGGATTTTTATTAATTTTTAAAAGAAAAATACTATAGTTTCTGTCTTAAGAGTTATGTCTAAAACTGTATTGTGTATATTATAAGACTGCAGGAGAGAGCTCAGTGAGTCTTGGTGATGGATTATTTCCTCTTGTATCATTCCTAATATCTTCTTATCAGAAATAACATGCCTTGATGGCTGAAATGTCTCCATTTTGAATTATGTTGTTAGCTGGAACTCTCAATATTGTTGAAGTTTCCTGCTGCATTAGAATTTTTGAACACAGGGAGAGATCAGGTCATGGGAGAAATTTATGGCCTCAAAGATCTATTCAGGATTATCCTGTGTATATATGCTGTGTATGGAGTCTGTGCATGAAAATCCAGCATTTTTGTCATGGGAAAAATGTTTGGAATGCACTTTGCTTCATAAGGCAGTTCTCACTCCAATTCATCAATCTCTTTTTACTCTTGGAAAGCAAATGTCTTTTTTGTTTCATGGTGCAGGAGTTCATAAGCTAAAGAAAAGCAGAATTACCACGAAGGGAGATGTTCCAAGTCTTTGCAGTCAGAGAAAGAATATTTATTGGAGGAAAAAAAAAAAAGAAACAAAATTACTTGATTGTAAGAGCAGTGAAACAAGAGTTGTAAATAGGCAGGAGTATGGCCAGGCTCAGGTAATAGAAAAGTTTTTGACTTATTACCCTCATTTAATATTTCTACAAATGGAGAAACCTCCCAAAATAATATTTTTTAAAAATTTACAGTCTTCTTTAAAGATTTCAGCTTAGGAAGGCATTGTTCATAGATGCATGGATTTACATGTTACAAATCTGTAATTTTGTTCTTTCTTTTTTATATTAGAATGGATTTAGACTCATAAGAGCTCAAGAAGGGATGACACTGGATAGAAAGCTTTGAGGGTTTTTTACTCATAGTCCTACAGTTGAGAGATAAAGATATTGATTCACTTATTTCTTTTTCTTCTATGAAGAATAAATCAGATGCAAATAATACCAAAGTGGGTTCCCTGGAAAGGGGGCCACAATCATCCTCTATTCAGGTACTTACTTTAGGAACAGAATGCTAAAAATAATATTAAAGAGGAAAAAGCAATTAGCTGGTAAAACTAATATTTAGATAAGGGTCTGAATTGAAACAATCTAAAACATTTCCATTGGGAAAGTTGGAAATTCAGAATTACAAGTATGAAGTCTGGCCACTGTTGCCATTTCTGAAATTCATTGCAAAGCTGCTTTTAGCTTTCCTAAGAAACAATATTCTAGGAGGTCTAGAGGTAGAGGATCCAGCCCTTTTCCTGTTCATTTTACAGTAGTGTTTCCTGGCAAGGAGCCAGCATCATTAACTAATTTGCTGTAGTATTTCCATGCTCGGTGAATTCCAGGTGCAAATAACCTTCAAAATAAAATAGTTGCCCTTCTCAAACAAAGTTCTATACTAAAAAAATATAAATATTTCGTTAAATCCTTGTTTTATCAAGTGTCTGTATAAGAGAGATCTATACATTTTAAGATGTGGGTCAATGTAGCAAAGATGTTAACGATCCAACAGTTGAAAAAATTTTCAAGATCAATTTATCTGTAGCAAATTTTCATTAATGGGTTCATGATCACCCTCTGTTCTAATTTCCATTAAACTGCAAGATTTTTTTTAAATGGAATACAAGACAACAAATAGCGAGAACTGTAGTGATCACTTTTTGGAATTACATGAAATTAATTATCTGTTAAGAGGCTAAAAGGTTTGGAGTATCTGGTTTCTTTGTGTCTTTACATTTCCCTTTACACCTAAATGCCTCAAACTGAATTAATGGAGCTTTCATAAGTTTCTCAATAATCAGAGAAAGATTTTTTTTTTTCTTTTTTTAGTTTTTCTTTCAATTAAGAAAATAATTCATCAGTGCCTTTTTCTATCCAATTTCTGACAGAAGATTGCAAGTGTATTTTGCCCTATGTGATTTCAAGCTTTGAATTTATTATTATTTCCTTTGGAATCAAACATAATACAGAATCAATGTATAACCCTTAATATTCATTACACAATGTTGCTTAACTTCTATATACAAGTAGCTCAGCAAAATCTTCATCCAATCTCCAGAATCTTATTGGCTCACTGCACTGTTCATCCAGATTTATTTGTTTTCCCTGGTTTCAGTAACAGAAAACTCTCTTTGGGTTGAATGACAGCAGGAATAAATTCTTTATGAAGGTTCTTTCCTCTTTTACCCTTTGTATATAAAAGATAAAATTATAAAAATTTGCTTGGAATAAATCTTTAAGATTTGTGATAGGCGACTATAAGTTAGTGTAAATGTCCCTCATAATAATATAATCTAAGTTTGTAAGTACTCTTCAGTATCAAAGTTATCTTCTTGAAAACTTTATGGTTAGAAATTAAAAGCAAAAGTAAAGGAGACATTAAGAAAACCCCCCAATTAAAAATTTTCATTAGCCCAGTGATATTCCAGAAACATCAGAAACATCACTGGCCCATAGCTACATCAGAAATTCTCATAGATAAAAACCTAGCAATGAGTTCTTTACTAAAATATTCATAGAATCAAGGGACAAAAGGCCTATTCCAGGACAGTGAGTTGTTATTTTCAGAACAGGATATTGATTACATTGCCCAGAGGTCAGTTAGTCCTTACCCCTTTCCTAAATCGACTGCACAACTTCCTTATTCAAATTGGAAGCAAGCTCATCTTTTTCTTGGGGACTGACTGAACAAAAAGCTTTTAAAAGCTTTTAAGGAATATTTAAAATGTTGGAAAAAAACACCCACAGACACAATTGCTTTCTATTTATCTAACGTTGCTATAGGATGTTTAAAGGTAATAGCCTGCAGCACTGCTGGTATCTGTAAATAAACAACTGAGGATGGAGATCTGGGCCATAGGAACATAACAGAGTTATTTGGCAGGAAAAGACACTTGGAGTTAAGCTGTCAAGGATAAATTTTGTTTGACCTTCCTCCAGTCTCTGGTGGGTAGTTCTGAGTCACTGGGAGAATGAGACCGGGAATTTAATTTTGACTGACAAGTGGCCTCCCACTGAGGGCATCCTGCAAAGTGCTGAGGAAGGAGCAGCCCGTGAGAGCCAGCTGGGTTTGCTTCTGGCAATCAGGATAAGCCAAAAAGCAGATTGGAGAGGTGCACAAGTGCTCCAGACACTCAGGGAGGGATCCCAAAAGGTCCTGTGCCTGCTGCTAAGGAGCACTCAGACACTGAGGTTTGGCTGGAGCCATCAGGTGTGCTGACAGGATGGAGAAGGCTGAGATCAGTTTGAAGGTTTTAAAACCCAGCAATTTCTCTGTCCCTCACATCCCCTCGTGGTCCTGCTGAGTTCAGTTGGAAGGTTTCCAAACACAGCCGTTTCTCTGTCCATCCCTGGAATTGTGCTGATGCTCAGTGCCACCTGCAGCAGGTGTAAAAGAGCAAAGGAGCGATGCTGGCGTGGATTTAGCACAGAGGAAAAGCAGTTTATCTGCAGAAGTGAGTGTGCATTCCTCACTGGGGGGAAAAAACCTCGTGTGCACGTGGCTCATAGATGTGGAGAACTTCACTTTGGCAGGGCAGCTTTCAGGAATTATCCACCTGCTGTCATTCCCCCCCTGTATGAAATGTGCTGAAGCAAAGGATCATATCCCAGGAGAGTTTCCTATGAGCCTGTGAGTTTGCAACAGAAATTCATTCCTCTTGCAATTGAGTTTTGACAGGAACAATGCTGATAATGCCTTTATTTTCTGCTGGGTTTGAGGTGTGTTTTCTTACAGTGTGAGATTTAATACAGCAAGGGACAATATTGGAGCAGTGGAAGGTGTCTGGGAAGACTTGTCTGTTATATTCATTTCTGTATAGGTCGGTTTGTCTCTGTTTGCAGCTTTGCTATTTTATTTTTCAGGGTTTTTGTGGAGGGAAAAAAAATGCTATCTCATTAAGGAGTTCATTTAGTTCATATTTTGGTTTTTAACCATCATTTCAATAGCTATAGAAAAATATTTGAATTTACACTTTGCACATTTCCCCCCACTAACCTGCATGGAGAGAAAGGATGACCTATGATTGTTCTTCCTTCTTCAGGAGATGAAACTGCAGTTCAGTGCCCTGTGTTTGCACAGTAATGTAATTACTGGAGTGCATTAACACTAGTGAGATGATTATGCATTGCTAAATGCCCAGCTAGGGTTGTATCTCCCTGTTTTTTTTAATTCAGTGGAAAATAGATTAATTTGATTTCACACCAGTGTATGTGCATTGGTTTTGGAAAATGCATTCCTGGCTTGGAAAATCCAGAAGCCCAGTAGTACTTAAGGGTGTTGTTGCTGCTGCTCTTTGATCTTTCCCTGAGAAACAAAGCTGGGAAGGTTTGAAGCAGCAGCCCTTGCAGACATCCTCAGGAGCACACTTCTGTGAGTCAAACCTGGGGCTTCAGCTTTGCTTAGGATCAGATAAAAGGGAGGAATCCTTCCCTGTGAGGGTGGCAGGCCCTGGCACGCGTTCCCAGAGAAGCTGGGGCTGCCCCTGGAACCCTGGAAGTGTCCAAGGCCAGGTTGGATGGGGCTTGGGATGGGGTCAAGTTTCCCTGCCTGTGGCAGAGGAAGCTTAAGGTCCTTTCCAGCCCAAATCATTCTATGATTTAGTGATTGAACAACCTCTCTGAACTAGGAATAAGATTATTTAACCTTAACAATTAATACATAAACAAGGACAAAGCCTTTGGAGTTGGTGCCAGCTCATGGAGCAGACCCAGGGAAGGGAGCAGAGCAGTTTGTTGCTGGTTGTGCCTCTCACTATGGGTAACTCTTGCTGGAATTTCTGGTTTAGTATCTCATCTTTCATAAACCTTGAAGCTATTTCACACTGTGGTGGTTTAACTTCAGCTGGGAATTAATTATTAATTTAATAAACCTTTAATAATAAAGGTTTCATCTGGTGGGAATCTGGGGTATTTCTATAATATTTTTATCTGCCACTTTCTCTCTTCTAGTTTAGGAATAAACACAATAAGTTTGAGATACTGAGAAATTAGGTTTAAAAATTGAAAAAATAGGGTTTTCTTTCATCACTATAGCTCAAAACTTTAATTTTATCTTTTTCCTATACTGGCTCATTTATTTAGAGTTCTACACATGCATTGGCTTTTACTAAATAAGTAGTACACTTAATATTGGTGTAAAGCATCTGCATGGATTTTTCCACAGTGCAAACTCAATTTTAATTATCAAATCATTCATGCACCAAGTTTATTTTCCTTGCTGTAAATGACAACTCTTCTCTAACATCAACAATGAAACTAAAGAAAATAATTTGTAAGAGAAGTTATTTAAAACCAAGATTTCTTAACAAATCCACTGCATCTTCAGTCAAGCTTCTACATTTTCATTATTATCCTTTAGGTGAATTGTTTTAGTTTTTAATCAAATCTTGGATTATTTTATACTGATAAAAACTATAACTCCCTGCCCCACTTTAGAGAACACTGCAGTTCTCCCAATGGGTTGTTGTTTGGTTTTTTCCCCTATATCTTTAGCATTATTATAAAAATAAATAGATTTCTAAATTATCTTTTTAAGTCAACAAACCTCTTTTCAGCCATTCCCGCACTGTCTTTTATTATCTGCCTCCTCTTGCCTTAGGCAACTTATTTTTGTATTCAGATTTAACATCATAATAGATCTTATCTAACTGGTTCCTTAAGGAACTTTTATGTGGCATCTGCTGGGCTGGAATGTCCAAAAATACTTCTGCACAAAGTGCCAACGCTTCTTTCATGCCTGTAGGGAATCTGTGTCTCTCTTTTTGGGGCATTTTGGAACACAGCACCCCTGGATGCCATTTCCTGGGGTTTTGCTGTATTCACTGTGCAGGTGAACTCTTAAATATCTTTTGCTCTGAGAGTCAACTTTTCAAATGCCTCCCACTGCAATTTTTTTCCTTATAATCCTCTGGGATCTGATCCAGCCATGCCACCATTCAGAAACCAAGTTTGACATCAAATTTTTTGGCATTTGGAAGAGCTGCAGGCACAAAAGAAACTTGCTGCTAAAATATTTTAAGGAGAACATTTACACAGCAGATGAAAATAACAGCATTAGGCCAAATTTTTCTGGTTTGGACAAGACAGAAGAGTATGTTTGGATCCCTGGATTCAGAATTTCTATAGTATTTATCAATATCAGACAGGTTGAAAACAAAGCAATAAATTACACAGTGTGAGATGGAAAGAAAGAGACTTTAGCAAATTTCCTAATATTAGAAAATACAGCTCCAAATATTGAATTTAAATCAGCTCTAGGCAGCTAAAGTAATATCAGAGGTAATAAATGTAATAATTTGATGTCTGCTAGAGCCATCAAGGCTGCAGCCTTAAAAACATGGAGGGTGAAAATATTCACATTTTAGTTTTCTTATAATATTCTGGGTGACATCATGATGTAGTGCATGGCAGCTGGATTAAGTGCTAATGGAACTTACTCCAAAAAGAGTTCAGCAATCTGCTTCTTCTTTAGTAAAGCTCACTCCAATCTATATTAAAGCAATATAAAGATTTGCAGGATGAGCTTCCAGCTGACAGAGCAAACAGAAAAAAAAAAGGAAAAAAAGAGGGCCACAAACTGAATTTAAAGATATAAAGAAAGTGATTCACAGGAACACTTTGTGGAGAAGGAATAAAGGAGGAGCCATCCTACTGGAAAATGCTTTAACAAATTCTGTGAATCTTCCACATTTTTAGGCCCATGCCTTACCAAGCTGATTTTTTTGTTTGTTTCAAAACCCTTGTACAGAATGACTTGCATCCACTGTCATTTTCATTCATCCAAGATTACAACGTTCATGCCAAATAACTTCTCATTTTCAATTGGCTGTCATTCCAATTTCAATTCTGCATCCAAGTAAAATCCTGATAGAGAAAGAAAAAAGGGAAAGGGAAACAATCTTGTCCTTAGACTTAGAGATTAAACACAGTTTTGGTGTTAGAGAAGATGTTGCATTGCAGTTTTATTTCCTATTGAATTTCTTTCAAAAATGACTACGTTTCAGGCCTGTGCCTTTACAGGATCAGATCCCTGCCCCTGTAGAACCACATGAGTTTATTTTATATGGATTTGAAATGCTGAATTAGTGTGGGTTCACAAGAGGATACAGAAACAGATTTTTGCACCGGTTTGGATTCACCTGGAATTTGAACAGGTTCGCATGAAATGCAGGGTTCAAAGCACATTTGAGTGGTGCCTTCCAAATCTGGTTTGGGTGAGATCCAGAGCCATAAATCCTTCATCCTTGGTGGGGATGCATCAGAGCATCCATGCTGAGAGCTGGGACACCCAGAACTCAGCCCAGCTCTTTGCAGAGCTCGTTTGAAGCAAGGCCAGGATTTGGGGCTGTAATTAAACCAGAAACGAGGCAGATTCAGCCAGAATTTGCATCCAGTTAAAAGCATTTTGCAGGATCTAGGAGGTGATGTTAGGCCTAGCTGCTTCCTTAATTCCCAGTCTGCAGCAGGAGGAAGGATTGAGGGAGGAAATCTCGGTGGTCTGATCCTCCCTGGTAGGTGTAAATGGAAATGCACTTTCTCCCAGGCAGCTTTTGACTGAACTTGGTTTAGAGCAAAGGTCTTAGACAGAAGCTGATGAAATGGGTTGCATCTGTTTGTGGATTTAATCAGGGATATCAGAATATAACATAAAATCCCAGATATAAATAATACATTAAATTACTTCCTAATTCCCTATCATTTTGCTGCAACAAAAAAAAAACAAAAAAAAAAACCTCAGTATTTTTCCAAGATATACTTTTGATTTTAGGCCATGTCATTGTCTATCTCATCATTAACACTTGCATTGCTCATGTACTGTGGAATCTATTTCTGTCATGATTTTTTGTACAATTAGAGACAATGAAAAAAGGAGGTATTTTGTTCTGTAAAACTTTAGTATGAAGTTCTGCCACTTATTATTTAATTACTTTAACAAATAGGTGTTCTTTTTGGACTAGACCTTCCACTGACATAAGAGTATAATTTCATGTGCCATATTCTTATTCAGCAAATATTCCCTTTCCTTGCTTTAATTTTAGCACCGGGCAAGCGTGCACATAACTTTTTGCTGGATTTAATTTTAATTCTGCTCTATCCAGTGGAAGTCAAAAGGTATCCAGTCAGTTTTTCCAGGACACTGATCCACGTGCATGTTTTCTGTCTCAGCCTGTTTGAGCTTTCCATCACCAGGAAGCTCCATGGCAACTCAGTGTATGGAAAGAGATGTGAGGTCACACAGAGCCTATGGAGTGAAACCTGAAGACAATGGAAAAAATTCTTTCAATACACTCTGGCAATTGGTGCAGCTTCATATATAAAAAATTTTCATGCAAAAGTTCACTACAGTTAAGTGGTTATTTAAAGTTTCAGTCCAGCTTTTTTTAGTGTGAAAAGATAGTGCTTCAGAGTATACCTCTCTCTCTAATCTTCCCTTCTTTTTCCTCCCTCTGGGATTCTAAATTAGTCTAAGAATCTTCTAAGTTCATTTAAGAATCTTAGTGTGGCTTGTTTAGTAAAAGTGAAGTTGGCTCCAGTAAGTTGCCTTCACTTAAATGAGGAAATGTTTCAGAAGCAGTTCAGTCTTATTGACTGTCAGAGATAACAGGCCTTAAATCACATGGAGCCCTTTTCTAAAGAAGCTGTGCATTCTTTCATCAGAAAGGTACTTTGAAGGCCTCAATGCAAGATCTCTTTCTGTTTAGAATATTCAGTCATGTTAAATGAGTTTTAATGTTACCACTCTTGAAGTCTGAGTCACGTCAGAACCTCCTTTGCATCCTACGTGGTGGCCCACAAACCTCATTCCCACCTGCAGCAGGGTTTAATTTCCTAAAATTTAATTTTTACACAGAGGGAATCTAAGTTGATATTTCAAGTTTAGTGTTAGGTACATTCTTGTGTCTATATGTTAAATTGCTTGTACAGAAAGACTAACATTTGCTTATCTGCAGTTTCAACATAAATATCACTGATTTTATCTTTTTTTTCTGGGATGCTTTGATATATGATGAGGCTTTTTTTCACCTGAGGTTACAGGTGTGTTTACATAAAATCTTGAGCAGCTTTAAAAACTTTTAAGCAAAATTAAACACCTGTGTTCTTTAAATCGAATAATGTGTCAATTTTATGACAGGAGCTGTGGTTTCTAGATTTTAAGAAGAGTGGTTTTGGTCAATGAGGAAGGAATATTTGGATCTGATTGAAATTTATTTAGAGCAAAAACTCCAGGAGAAGTTTTTTGCCTGAAAGTGTGCAACAGGCATTGTTATTGAATCTGTAACTACTGTTTTTACCTGGTCCTCTCAAAAGAGACTCCACTGTGAATATCTGACATATTAATGCTTCTAGTCCCTCTGAGACCTTGCTAGAGCCCCTACATGTGGAGCTGTCCCCACAAAGGTTTATTTCCTCTTCACTGACATGGCAAAAAGGGGGAGATTGTTGTCACATTGATTGTGGCTGGAAGTAATAATAAAACGTTGCCATTCTCACCTTGTTTTGGAAGAGGAATGAAGAATTGCCATGGAAGGCACTGAGGCTTTTTCCTTTTTTCCTGCTCAAAGGCTGCACATCATCTCTAACATCAGTGCTGTAACAGGACTGTAAGCATGTCCTTGCACTCCATCATCTCCTCATCCTGAAAAAATGGCAGGAATAAAGGAGCTCCAGTGCTTTATGTGGGATAGAGGGTCTGAGCCCTCCACCCAGCAATGCCCAAGGAGCCACCCAGCTTTCCACTCCTGTTCCTACAAATTAGAGTTAACACTTTGAGAGCCCTCAGAAAGGTCTGAAATTAGTGATGTGCAAGGTACAAGCGTTTAGACAGCTGTGACTAATACAGATCAAAGGCAATTACATAAAACCAGAACAAATAACCCTGGGGTTTTTGTCCCTGTGCAGTGAGCTGGGAGACACTGATTTCTTAGAAACTGTTCCTGTATCCCACCTGAATGCAAACTTAAAAGCTGTGGAGGCCTGCCAAAAGAGTGTCTTAGAGAGCTTCTCATGGCAAGGATAGGCCTTCTGGAAAAGTGAGACAAGCAGCCCCTGACTCCTCCTTAATTTCCCTTGCACAAATAAAGAGGAGCCCAGATTCAAATCCCTGTAGCAAGCAGAGTGTGAGGTAGTGAAAAGGAACAGATTGTTTTGTAAAAATGTCAAGCTTCTGTAGCAGACCTTAGCTAAGCCCCAGAAACCTCTGAATTAGCTGCTGGATGTTTCAGCAATGTCCACATGTGCCCAATATTGTCAGACTCTCCAACTTGTGAATAGACTTCCTAAAGCCTCAGCTGTTTATGCTTTCCATGAATGGCAAACAAATGTGCAGATCTGTTACCCTCGGATCTGGGGCTGGGCTAAGCTGCTCAAGATGTCCTGAGCTGGGAACTGTGTGGGAAAGTTGTGAAAATCCTGGGAATAGATGGAGACATCCATTTCCTTGCAGAATAGGCCTCAAAAGACATTAGGGAGATGGAGGATAATTCCTGTTCAGTGCTCAGAAAGGGCTTGGGAAGACACAACTGTTAGAGAGCATCATCTGCAAAGGACTAGGGGAAAACTTGGAAAAAAACCCCACTGTATTTATGGAATATATTTGGTTTCAGTCTTTAAGGAGTGTGGGGAGCTTAGCATGGATTTCTCAGTCCTGTCCCCACAGGACTAAGGGAAACATTGAAGATTTTGTACAGCAAAAATAAAAGAGCAGTTTGGCTTTTTCAGACTTGGAGCTGCACTCCTCCTTCTTCCTTGTTTTGGAAAGATGCTGTAGCCACCCATGTAACTCATGAAGTGCTGTCTGCTACTGAAATTGCTCTGTGCTTCCCCTGTCAAACACTTTTATATTCATGACTTTGTTGACACTATTCTGGTGTCACATGTCCAGGTTTCTATGCAGATTGTTTTGCTTCACGAACTTATGCAGGAACACAAGAAAAAGGTTGGGATACAATTGCTAGGAGGAGAAAGGAAATATCTCCTGAGGTTAAGAAAAATGTGCTAGTACAGTTTTCATTGATAAAATTGCTGCTTTTTCCTGTTTAAGAGTGAAACCCCAAAGTTTTACAAAGGTGGACTATGCCTGTGAGCGTGTTTTGGTCTTGGTTTGTTGGTGAAGTTGGTTTTGCTGTGCCATGTGCATGAAAATCCTGTTTCTTGTGATTTTCTTAGATGAAAAGAGAATGTACTTTCTGTCTGTAAATCATTAGGCCACCTAAAGTAGAGATTTGTCACTTTGCACACTCAGGAAGCCCAAGAAAGATGAGTTTATGTTTATCCTAAACTCATTTTACCAGAAAATA
Organism: Toxostoma redivivum; assembly: GCA_013397375.1. Taxonomy (NCBI): domain Eukaryota; kingdom Metazoa; phylum Chordata; class Aves; order Passeriformes; family Mimidae; genus Toxostoma; species Toxostoma redivivum. The sequence goes on along the minus strand of VXBI01004859.1, from coordinate 309,337 downwards.
ATTGTTAGACACATTTCTTGGACCAAAATTGTCAACTACAAATGTAGGCTGGCCATAAAATGGAAAGTGAAAGCAATTTCAGCTTTCTGGAGAGTTTAGCACTGGCTTTTATTCCTTCATCAGCCTGGTACCACAGAGCACCAAGTGACGTAATGAAGGCTTGGGGGGGGGGAAAAAAGAAGAAGAAAATCATTGTTGAATCTGTACAAGTGTTTAAGCCATTTACCCACTACAATTCAACAACAACCAGAGAAAAACAGTTATTTGGGATCCATAAAGTGGTGATATTTTCTAATTAATGTTTCTGCCACTGTCTTTCTCTCCCTCCCCACCACCTCTTTTTCTTTTTTTTTCTCTCTCTCGATCTTTCACATTTAGTAATAAACAAAATCCACTATTGACTTCATTTGCACCTTAATTCAAGCAGAGGCACCTCTTTAAACATTTTAAAAAGTGCACACCTAACTAGTAAAAATTAGCAATACTGATGTGTTCCCCTCACACTTTGCCCATGGGACAGCCTCTATTGTTTAATTTTCCTAAGGGCTCTTGCTTATACATTGAAAATGCTGGGAAAGAATTGCAATCCTATTAATACACATTGCCATTGATTGAGCAGTTCTGTGCTCGAAATGGTGACTCAGACATACAATATTTATTTGTCCATGTTGACACAAAGTATTTGCTCTGGCAGCCAAGAGAGCAACAGCCCAGAACATCTATTCCCCAACTGTGTGCTTGCTTTTGTTTCTTTTTTTTGTTTCTTTTTTTTTTTTTTTTTGCCATGCAAATTTTTTCACAGCTGTTGCTTATAAAGTTGACTTGGATGCTGCTCAATTCAGAGAAATGGTATTTTACAACAATTTATAATTCTTTCATCTTCCAAACACAATGGATTTATTTGTGTTTAGATTGGGCTATTTTATTAATAATCCATGGCTCTGGGCAAAATTAAGATTCCTGGCAGCAACTGTGAGAATTTTTTAATGTATGTATATACACAATTTTCATCTGCTCTGCTTTTCAATACATTACCTAACTATTGGAGGAATCATATTTTCCATTCTCCTGCTTTTCCATTATTTTGTTACCATCTCGCCTAATTCATTCTACCCGTGCTAATTCATGGTTACTTTCCATCATCCTCATTCAATATCAATGTAATTCTGATTTATGATGCCATGAATGTTAGAATAGTAAATTTATGGCACAGCTTTATGGGTGATACAGTCACACCACTCAGAAGTTCTTCTCTTTTCTTCCTTTTAAGTTCTCTCAATGTATCAACACGATCCCCATACCTAGAATTTATAATTATTTTGTAAATAAACCAACGTGGTTTAGGGTGTTAAATGCATTTAAACTCTAAAAATATTCATTTTCTTTCTATTTAAAGTCTCTTTTAAACTGCTTTACTCTTCATGTGTGTTTGAGTTGTGTTGATATTGAGTTAATTAAGATTGTGCCAACATGCAACAAAATGCTTTAGGTAATTTTATTCTGTTATCCACCCTTCCATATTCAAATAAATGTCAGCTCTGTTGGTGCAGCAAGAGTTGCTTTGGAGGGAGCTTCTATGTTTTCTGTATCACTTTTCATTTTGTTTCAGTTACAACTGGAACAATGGAAAGCTGTGACTTTAATCCATTTATTCCCTTTGGCTGCTGCTCTAAAAGATTCCAGGCTATAAAAATTGGAGAGAAAATAAGGAAAACTTACTACATTCTCAAGTTAAATTTTTCTTTTGGCTGGGTTTGTTTCAGAAAAAAACCCATGGCATGGCATTGGGCTGTAAATGCTCAATGTTCACTCTGATTCACAAATTAAGTATTTCAGAATGAATTCTCTGCAGAATTGCAAGTCAGTGGAATAAACCAATGAGACAGAACCACCTGAGACTGAAATCTGTGTTCAGGGGTGGTGACTGAGCTGTGGCTGGGACAAAGTGGGCTGGACATGTGAGATCTGCTGCAGCCCTGCCCACTACAAGCACCATTGGCTTGTGTGTTAAAAATCCTAAATTTGGGACCCTGGCAGAACCCCAGGGCACAGAAACGTCCTGTTTCTGTGTGTTCTATGGGATCCTTGCCATGGGCTGCTGAGAGCAGCTCTGGGGAAGGGAGGGGAGTAAGTTTGGAGGTGACAAGTTCTGTGGTGACAGCTTTAGAAGTGACAAGTGTTGTGGTTTAACCCTGACAGCGACTAAAACATCATTATCAACACCATCCTCACCCTAAACTCAAAACAGAGCAGCTACCAAGGAGAGAATTCATCATCTCAGCCAGAGCTGGGACACCCACCCAAAGAGTCAGGAAATTTTGTCAGAGGAAAGTGCAATGGCCATCAAGGGGGGAATATATTCACTGCTTACATCAGCAGGAAATCTCAGTAATTCCAGAGAAGTCTTCCTGTGTGTTGGAAGGATTTTGCTCAGGAATGTTGGATGCAGCCTCCTTGCTTGAAAGACTAAAGATACAATTTGTGCTTTTAGCAAAGAGATGGCAAATTACCTTAGCAAAATTTATCTCAAATTCAGATATTCCAGATATTTCCAAGCCTTTTTAGCAAGCATGGATCATTTTTTTTGCTGTCAGTAGCCAGGGGATTTATAGGACTAAGTCCTCTCACTAATGAAACTCACACAAAGATCTTTCTTAGTCATCAAATCTTGGCTGGAGCCTAAAACTGCTTGCCAAATGTAGGATATCTGTGCAATTCAGGGATTAAAATTCTTTATTCTACTTTTTCTTTCATTATTCTTCTTCTTTGTTCGTCAAAAGCTACAGATGTGTTTACTAGGATAGACTCTCCATAAAATGGAGTGTTTGTTGCTTGAATAATACACTCTCAAAAATCAGTGCCATCAAAGGAAGGCTTTTTTATTTCTTATCCTCAGACCAAGCATTACTGAACTGGTTCATTAAAGGTACCAAACATAAATTCCACGATATAACCAAACCTTGATTACCTTTTGAATTAGATCTTTTTTTTATTGCAAAACTCAGGTAATCCTGTCTAAATCTGTATTAGAAGATGAAGAGATTTTGATATAACTCAGTCTGTTTAAGAGATGGAGATTTTCTCCAGAAGTTCAGCCTTTCCTGAGACTATAGAGACTTGAGTGATTTATCTGCAGAAGGAAAATGGTTTTAGGGAATATATGGATATGAGCTTGTGCTCATGTCAAATATGATTCCTTCCCAGGAATTGGAGTTGTTTGGTTGGTTATGCTGTGCTGGAGCAGAGTTTTGTAGGGAAAAAAGTCAAATCTGCCATTCTTGCTGGAGATTCCGTCAGTCTGGTATTCCACCTTGTGAAAAAATGATGTCTAGAAGGACAGAAAGGAACAGAGTGGGAGACTATTGACACATGAACTGATCTGATGAAAGGAAAGCCGAAAAGGATGGAGACACATGGAAGAGTTAAATGATTGTTTTTGTCTTGCTGCAAACAGAGGAGTGCAAGGATGCTGCGTGTCTGGCAGGGTCCCCCCTGCCCTGTGATTCTTTTGGCAGGCTAATTGAGGCAGCTGACATCAATGGCAGGTCAGGGACACACAAAAGAGGAGCACTGGATCTTGGCAGCCCAGCCAGCAGCCAGGACACAGACATTGGGGGTTTAATTAGTGAAATAAAGTAGCAAAGCACTGATTTTCCCCAGAGAACCTGGGAGTGAGGGCCTTATCAGATCCTTGGTGGAGCTTGTGCCATCGTTCCCAATCTGAATGCTTTTGTGGGCCAGGATAAACTGAATTCCCCCAGGAACATGGCTGGAGTGAAAGAGAACCACTATCTTGTGTTTTTTAAAGAGATTGCAGGGAATTCTTTGTGGAGATGGATTTCTAAACAAAGCCAAGCAGATCAACAAACAGCTCCCACACACACACACACTTTGTCATCCTTCTCTTTGTTCCCCCACTTAATGCACTGATACTAAACAGGAGGAGCTTTTACAGAACCAAGGGCTGCTTCAAACTTTGGTGTTTTCTCAATTTCTGCCAAACTGATTGTCAGTGTTCAATGCCAATGTGACTCTGATCACAGGAGGTACTTGTGGGCCACAGCAATCCATCAGCTTCAAACTGTCCTTTTCTGAGAGTTTATAGGCTGATGTCCATTTTCTTCCTTTTTTCCCCCCGAGAAATGACTGTGTTAGCCCACATACTTGATTTTCTGCTCACAGCAAAGTTGGCATGATGTCATATTTTCTTTTTGTTGCTATTTCCTAGGTATAGAGAGAACCAGAATAGGCCCGTGGGCAAATACGAAAATAAACCATATGAAAACTCACATGGAAGGTGTACAAATTTTAACACAGAGAAAGAAATGTGGTAAATTATAGCTGCTGTGCTAATAGTTACAGCAGATAAGACAATTACTTTATATTTAGAAGTCAATGAGGCAAAAGATGGAGCAAATTTTTAGAGAACTAGAGGAAACTTCATGAACTGCTGCTAGACTTTGCTGGCTTGTAGAAATCACAGAAATTGCACTGCTGATGCAAGCAAGTGGATTTTTTTCCCCAAAAATCATTATGTCATGTTCTTAGAAATATTTTAGTTTAAAATACCGATATCATAAAACATTGTATGAGACTCATGTTTTTATGTGTGATGCAGCCAGAGCTGTTTGTTTTTTGGGAATGGCTGTCTTAGAGAATGTCTGCATGAATTCCTCAGGTGGCACCAGGAAACAAATGTATGCAAAAAATTAAATATAGTAATTTAATTAATAAGTAATTAAATGTAGTAATTTAATTAACTAGTCTGAGTCACAATCAGGAATATTAAACGTGGACTTGAACTCTCAATTTTCACTGGAAAGAAATATAAGGTGAATTATTAATATAGATAAATTGAATTAGCTGAGTCATGAATCAACCAGAAAGAGAGGAGACAGAAGCAAAGGATGTACAGGAGCCAAGTATTCTCTTGCTGTCTAACAAACACAGCGTTTTCCCATGAACTACTGAATTATCTGGCCTTGAAAAAGAAGTGTGGAATATCAGGATGGCATCTGCAGCCCAGATCTGTCTGGGTGTCGTGGCAAAACTCCAGAACACTGGTGCTCAAGTGTTGGAGCCAAAAGAGCAGGAAGGCAGTTTGATTTATAGCTGGGCCACAACACATTTAATCTCTGGAATCCTGGCAGTGAAGTGATGTTTGCACTGGGGTTATTGGCTGCAGCACCTCAGGAATTTCTGCACATTTTGTGCTTTATGCCCAAAGCTGAGACTCTCATCTGACAGATAAGAAAATGACATTAATATTGCCCTCCTGCCTGTCCTCAAATGCTGTCCTCTGGGTTTCTTTAACCAGGAAAGCCAATGTTTTACCAGCAGAGTCGTTCCCAGGTTACAGGTCAGTGATTTAAGTGTCTCCCCATCACTCCCACGGTGATGTGCGTGACTCGCCTGCGTGCTCACATGAGACAGTTCAGAACCAAAGGTTGAATTTTAATGCAATATCTCTAACTTGGTGTTTGACCTCAAACTGACAAGGCACTGCTTCTGTGGGAATAAAGCAAGTGTCTGCTGCAGCTTTATCTTCATTCTTGATAATTAATAATCTTTAATTGCTGTGGACAAAGAGGGGCATTTTTAAATGTTGGAGTACTGAGTGCTACTATCGCTGAACACTGACAGCTTTCACAGGAGAAGAAAAATAAGAATGTAACTAAAATTATTAATGTTTTACCATCTCTCCCTGCATCCAGTGAGTGTGTGTGGAGGCAGGGGTGTAGTTGCTGCAAAAGCAGAAACCAGGAGTAACCTGTTTTGGTCTGATCTGAGTGCATAGAGAGCTTACATTTAGAGATCAAACTAAGGAAGGAACACATTGGGCTTCTTTCTATTCTTCTGGTCTGAGGAGAAACATTTGGCCCTCAATTTCCCATTATTCTTGGTTAGTGTGGTAAAAATACTCACATTAAGTACAGTGTGAATTGTTGGTGGTTTGAGATGCAAGTTTAAAAATGGATATATGCAGCCAAAGTGCAGATCAGAATTCAGAGCTCCACGCTGTTTGTAATTTGTTCTTGCCAGTAATTCAGCTATGGGGATGTAATGAACACTCTGTCTAAAAAGGGTGTTAATAACTAAAAGAAAATATTCTAAGTATATACATAATATAATATGTATTGAGGCTCATTGCTGTAATATCTGACTGCCTTTAGATACAGGAGAAATGGAAGAATTAGAAAAATACCTTATAATTTTAAGAGGTATTTCAGCCCTACTTTTGACTGCAAAGGCCAATTTGTGCAGAACAAGGTTTTTGCAGTCTATATACTCTTAATTACTCAAAATTCTTTGTCAAACACTTTGTGAAATTATATTTTGGTCGATTGTGACGCTCAGAAATGTGAAGGTTTACAATTAGGTGTGAATCACTTGTTGCTGCTTCTATTTCTTAATTGGATGAGAACAATTTTACACTTCAAATTCTCAGAACCAGTTCCAACAGGTTTAATATTAAAATTTGAAAACATGGCCCATCATTTTGCTAAAAAGTCCAAGGATTAATTTCTGACTGATGCCAATAGCACAGAATCGTAGGTGGCTTCCTCAAGATTAACATCTGACCATTAAAATATAACCAGGCTCCCTGAATTCAGTGGGATATTAACCTGATGGAATGACTTGGAGCTAATCTGTTAGGACTTGGTTTGTATGGCACCCACAGAGCCTTTCATCTCTGCAGTCTGATGTTTCCTGATCACAGGATTTTGTTTCACTGGCCAAACCAGAGGTGAGGTTTGAGACTTCTGCAATATCAGAGCATTGAAACAATTACCTATAGAAACTTCAAATTGTGTTGCACAAATACCACATGCTTAGATATTGTGAATTTCTGTTTCAGCAGAAACCAAAATGAGTCTGTACTTTCAGTGCCCAGACACATTATGGACCAACAGGACTAAGAATTTTTTTTGCTAAGCATAAACAAACTTTTAAAAACCCATCTTTTGCCATGATGTGGACATTATCAGAGGCTAGCAGAATATATATCTTGGACAAGAAAGTCTCAGAAAAATTTAAATTATGTCATTTGGATTCCAAGGCATTTGGAAACATGCTATTGAACCTTTTTTCAAATGGTCTGCTAAAATTCTTTTCATGAAATTTGGGTGGTATTAGGTGACCTTTAAAAGAAGAGAAACCAGTAGCTTTACCTACAACTAGTCAGAAGAAAGTTTTAATTATGGAGTCTCTCATCATAAATTGTCCTTGATAGAAGGCTCTGGTGGAATTATTACCCTGTAATTTGCAGTAAACATGAGCAGCAGCAGAGGAATCTCTGGAACCACCATCACCCTCCACTCAGGCATGAAAACCCAAGCTAGCTAGGAAAAGCAAGATCAAACATCTGCCAAACAGATTTTCTGCTGCATCCTCCTAAGCTGTGTTTTGTACCAGCATTAAGCAAACCACATGACCTTGATGTTATGTAACCTCATAAAAATGCAAGAAATAACACATAACGTAACATAATATCACCCATGTAGAAGTGGTGGCAGGCACCAGTTAAACCTCTCTCAAATGGATATTTAAATCATTCTGCTGGCTGTTAAGCATCTGCTCTGTGTCCCATCATTGACTTACTGACAATTAGCAAGCTGACTGCAAGGTGACACTTTGAAAAGTTTATTAGATCATCCTTCAGGGACCTATTTCAGCCTGGTCTTAAATAAATGAATGTTCATCAGGGCAGTGTAGCAAATAGGCTTTTCCTCATTGGCTAACTTCCAATTTTATATTGCCTTTATCCCTTGAATCTTCTGCAATATGTCTGAGTACTGGAGGAAGATTTTTATGACAGGATGCCAAGCATAGCTGTGAAGAAACTGTGAAGCAATGGACTGGTTTCAGTGTGGCTGCTGAAGGGAAAGGACAGGGGTCTTGTTACTTCCATGCAAAACCCATGGCAGGGAGCGGGGAGGTTAGGATTAGGGATAGACAAAGGTGACCTTCTTGGGAATCATTTTAACTGCAGTGTAACTTTTCCTGTTTGGTTTCTGTCCCTGAGGTTTGTGATGCACAATTACGGGGGTTGTGTCAGCTGAGCTGTCTGCAGGCCAAGGATCTGATGCAGGGGCAGGAGGCAACACATTCCCTGCAGAAAACTGTAAAGGGTCTCTGGGTTTGGTTTGTGGAACAGATGACACTTAACAGAAGGAATGGATGGCTGGGCTAAATATCTCTGACTAACTAATTTTGGTGAAAGGATCAGCTGGAGAGCTTTGTGGAGTACCTAGAAAAAATAAGGAATCAAAGCACACAGCCACATCTCCAAGACAGATTAATGAGCTCCTTCACTTCCCAGGGAAATTGCCCATGGATACAAGTTCATGTTAGTAGTTTTCTTTTGCTTGCCAAAGGCTGTGGGGGGGAACAACCCCGTTTGAGGAGTGCCATTAAAGAGGAACCACTGGAATTATCATCACTAAACTTGTTGAGTTTGGGACAGTGCTCTGAGGGACGTGAGTGATTCTTGGGATGCCCTGTGCAGGGGCAGCAGTTGGATTTGGTGATATCCCTCCCAACCCAGGGTAGTCTCCAATTCTGATTCTGAGTAAATGCATTTAAAACAGTGTCCCTGCAGGATAGGAAGGAATCAGGAGAGATGGACATGCAGCAGCTGTGGAGCAGCTCAGATCTTTGGAGTGTCTGAAGTTATGTCTGAATCCAGCTGCTGCTGGGTCAGAAGTGGTGACAGGAGCCCCAAAATGCCCAGAACAGCCCATCCACAGGGATGGCTTTGGTCATCTTGGCCACAGGAGGAAACTCTCCCTTCCCACAAATGAGTTCTTTTAAACCCTCCCTCCTCTTTGTGGTTACTTGTCTCAGTTCTTACAGACATCCCTCCATGTTGGGGATTTTCAGGGACCTCTGAAAGGCATTTAAATACCTAAATACTCATTTAAATCCCCGACTGTGCAGACATTGCCCTTGAATTGCAAATGGGCAGTGATTGTTTGCATAGCTGCTGGGTAGGAAACAGACACCAGGAGCATTATTTTGTTCAGGATATTGCTTGTAGCTCACTCAAATATAGTTTTACCAAAATAAGTAAAAAAAAAATGGGAGGACAGCTCAGTGAGTTAGAGATAGACAGATGAAAACACACAGCTTTTGTGGGGAATCATTCCTGGAAATCTTTAATTAGTTGATGTGTTCTAAAGAGTGAAGAGAATTTCCTTCCTTGCCCCAAATGGAGAAGTGTACAGAAGTTTAAGGGCTCTGCCCAAAGGACAGAAAGGGGGAATTGTTAAAGCAGACAGATGTTAGAGGGGTAGCAGAGCAGAGAGAACAGAAAGGACAAGAAAGGAGCGAGGATACAGATAGAAACAACGAGGAAAAAATATAAATAAGAAATAGATAAGGAAAATATTTATAGACAAAGCTGTGGCAATAAATAAAATAGTCTAGAACCAGAGTAGTAGTAATATATCTGGGAAAATAATGCATCATGTCCAATCAAAGAAAGAAGAATGGCTGAAAGAATTAAAGGTGTGTGAAGAGGAAATTTAGAATTTCTTGGCTTGAAACATAGGAAAAATCCCTCAGATGTATCACTTCTATGAGCAGTAATATACCTATCAAACTCTATGTACTGATAATGAAAATTCCAAGTTGTAAACCTGGTTTCTATTTTTGTTTTCCTGTTCTGCCAGCCAGTTAAGGTCTTCTAGCTTTTTGGCACAACTCAGCTGGCTTCTCTGTCTTCTGCCTAAGGAAATAAAAGTATCTCTGGCCTGAAAATATTACAAAAATTAGAAAAAAGCATAGGTATTAAAAAGGAGCAAAAAAAAAAAAACCACAACAACTAGAAATTACTTGTGGCTTGACTATGTTTCAGCTGCACAGTACTGATAAATTATGATCCTTGCAATAATACAATTAATAATTATAAATTAATCTAATATAAAGCGTTTATTGTTCTGAGTGACAGGAAGCCATTGTATGATTTCAAATATTTAGCAACAAGAGGGAAATACTTTGTCCCTTGTTACACTTCTCTGGTGCCAGGTATCTAAAATTTTACAATTGGAGTATAATTAGAGATTAAGCAGTTAGGGAGCAGTTCAGGGGATTTTTGTATATGATTATCTATCAACATTAAGGTCAAAATTTTATGACAGCTGGCTAATTTCTGATACACCTGACCTGTGTTTTATATAGCAAGCATGAAATGAACCTTTTGTGGAGGAATTCCATTGAATGTTTGCTTCTCTTTTTTATTATTAAATTCATATTCATTTACATTTTCCAGTTAGAGCCAGGTGAGAGGCAGAATTGCCAAAATACATAAAAGTATGGGTTCTTCTGGTATTTTTGGCCTCATTTGTCCTGTTTTGGCACTTCAGCTTGGCTGTAATGGATTTACATTTCTGTCCTTTAACATTTCTGTGGTTTTTCTCCCAATTTGCAATTCTTCTGCATTTTGGACCACTTGTTCCTCTCTCAGGATTTGTCCCTTTCTGACTGGCTTTCTTGCCTCAGCATCTCACATTACATACAACATGAGCATATAATAAATACCAATTCACTAGAAAAATATATACAGGGAGGGAAAAAAAAAAAAAATCATTCTTGCCATAGTTTCCTGCCTTGTGTGCCCCGTGTCCCCTGGGTGACTCTCACCTCCTCCCCAGCAGCTCAGATCTGATGGAGCACTCTGACAGAAGGATTCCTTTTAAACCCCAGCTGTTTATTTTGGCACATTCCAGGAGCAGGAATCTGGTGCTTAGGAGAGGAAGGAGTAACCACATCACAGGGCTGAGCAGAAGGGCTGCCAGCTGTGCTGCAGGGCAGCCCTGCAAGGCAATCCCTGGCCTTGCCTCCACTTGTGCTTGCAGTTTGCCTTGCAAACTCTCTTGGAGGTAAGGCTGAGGAGCAGTGTTAGTGACAGAACCAAAAAATACAGAATATCTTCTTCTAAATGCTATCCTGATGATTTTAGCAAAGATTGGGGAACAGTGCTCTTAGAAATTTCAGTATATAAGTGATCTCAACTGATAATCAAAAGATTTTTTGTCTGGTCTATGCTGAAGCCTTTTAGCTCAGCACTCCACATTCTGTATTTTTCATATAAAGAGGGAAATTTATTCTTTAATATTAATTTGCTAGTATGCTTTAGAATTTCAAGGCAGAAGCAAAGGGAAGAAGGCTGTGGAAATGTTGGTAATTTTGTTAATTCAAATTCTCCACATCTTCAATTTTTAGCGTGTTAAGCTGTCTATATATCATATACATATATACACACAAAGAATTACTGATGCTGGCTGGGTTACAAAACTGGATTTAAAAAAAAGAATTTGTTTTAGAAGCCAAAATCGGAGAGCAGTCTATATCTTGAAAGTTATACAAAATTGTGAGGAACTCTAACCTCTTACAGCATATGATATGTGTCAGATAATCTAGTGTGGATGGGACCAAGGGCATCATGAAAATATCTACAAAGACATCACTGGAAATATCTACAAAAATTGCAGTTGATCTTGGAATACCATCTGAGAGGTTTTTAAAAGTTTTTTCCTTAAGATACAGCTGTGGTAGTGCCACCTATAATGAAAATTCTCCAAGGTACAAAGAAGTTGTAGGGAGCCAGTGCCTTTTTTTCCATTTTCTGTACTTTTGTATTCCCCTGTTTACCTCTCACTATGTGTTATACTTGCCAAGGTATAAACATGGAATTTTGTTGCTCCATTTGCACCCAGTGACTGGGATTTAGTCTGGAATATTTCTCTTTATAGTCTCTGATTTATCCTCTTAAAGACCTGATGTTTTCATGAATATCAGTGGTATTCCTTTGAGTCTTGACAGCACCATTTACAATTGCATCTTTGCAAAGATATTTTTCAAAAAGACTAGGATAATTTCCAAATTGTTGCCCAGCCCAGTTTGCTACCTTGGTTGTGGTGTAGGATGTTTGATGCCCTCAACCCAGATACACAGAGTTTGTAAAGAAGCAAAATAATGAGCTTGTGACATTTGGATACAGCAAACCAAACCAACTCAGGGGCACCTCCTGGCAAATGGGAGATTTTGTTTGGGAGCTGTGCTAAACACTCCTTTTGCTGGATTCCATTCATTTTAAATAGTGAAGCTGCTTCAGAGTTTATTTAGCAGTTTCTGTTCTGCTTGTACAACATGTGTTCATGCTGGTGTGGAGGCAGCAGGATTGCATTTCACTTCAATAGCCAAGTGTTTTTCTAAGTCTTGTTTTAACACACTGTTCAGTGCTGCTCTGCTTCCCAGTGAGCAGAACTGGTTCTTCCAGACTCCCCACATTATCACATCCAGGGTTCTGTCAGATCAGGAACAGTCTTTTTGAGGATTTTGAGCCCAGAGAGAACCTGAATTTTCAGTCTTGCCAGCACTGTTACTCAGCCAGCTGTGTCATGCACTGCCACAAAGGCAGCAGTAACAAATGTCCTGGTAGGGACACTGCCTGACATGCTAAACACTTGGCAGAGAGTTAATTATCCAAAATTGCCAGCAACCTTTTCTGCATTTGCTTTTCTTGACTCTATGAAGATATCTAAAGGAAATAGAGACTTTTAACTAGTGGAGGGATTTTATTTCTGGGGTTACCTTTTAAATTCATCTCACTGGCAGTGGGTCAAGAGGAAACAGCCTCAAGCTGTGCCTGGGGGAGGTTCAGGTTGATAGATACATCAATTATATAGATATAGATACAGATATAGATAATATAGGTATAGATAATGAAAATAGATGATATTCTGTATCAAGATTTCTTTGCTTAACTGTAAAATATGTAAGTCTTAAGATTTTCTGGGAAGCAGAGGTCACATACCTATTTTGTTGCCTGGATTGTTTTGAGACTTGTAAAGCATCTTGTTATTTGGCAAGACTGGGTGGCAAGTCAGAAATTGTGTATATTCCACGTAGCTCTGCATTCTGGATGCAATAGTATTGCCAGCACCAAAGACTGATGAAGTTAAAAAATAATCTTTGAAATTAATGAAACATTTCAGGATTTTTTTGATGTTGACAGCTAAATCCAACGGGCTGTTGGTGATTAAGGCATTGTCAAGTGTGCTGACTATTCTTCCTGGCTTGTATTCAGCTGCTGCCATCACCTTGTTCCCAAATTTTAAAGAATTTTGGATCTCCTTTCCATATTTAACAGCACCAAGTACCTTGGGGCCCACACCCATAACTAGGGTTCACTGCCACTTTGATAATTCAAGTGGTACTAATAACAAGAAATTACACATTTTCAGTGTCACTGAAACAACATAAGGACACCACATGTGTCCCAGGCCACAGCAGAATGTTTAACCCACAGTGATTATAAGCCCCAGAAGTGATTAATTGCTAATGAGAAATGTTTGTACACAAGCAGGGCTGCCGTGCCACTGAAATGTAGCACAGTGCTGCAGCGTGCAGACACTTTTACACAAATGTTGCTAATTGCTGACAGAAACATCTCCTGCTGCAGCCTGCATTTCCAGAACTGGGTTCCCCATCTCAGTGACACATTTGGAGCAGCACATTTCATCCAAGTTCTCACCTTGTCGACTTTGGAGCCCTGCGATTTCTCCCAAGAGTTTTCTCACAGTAATCAGATTTTGGGAGGGCTGGGTTGTTGCACACTTCCATGTAGCTCTTGCAGGAAGCTCCTAAAGCAAATAGAAGTCTGTAACAAGCTCCAAATTCCCTTCAGGGCCCCTGGTTCTCTGATTTAATCTTGACAGAGTCAAGACTTTTAGCCCTTCTTCAGGCAGAAATAGGCTGTGGCATCGAATTCCCTTCAAGGTCTTTGTACTGGGCTCTGGTACAGCTAAATAGATTTTCTCCCAGCTTTTATAAGCTTCCTCTCATATCACCAGTACTGAAAATTTAATGTCACAGAAGTGATAGCTAACACTTGGAGGAATAATTGAAATGAAATACCACACTCTCAATGAAGCATTTTGTTCTGAGCCTCTCTATGATTGAAATTTACGTTTAAATGGCTAAAATGGAGGAAGCCTGTTGCTTAATTGCTCTGCTCAGTAATTTTTGATTATTGATTAAATAGAATAATTTTCCTACATACAATTCAGAATCTATTTTGCTTTCTTGCAAATTCCCCAGAGGCATATGCTGGCTTTTTTTCATTATACAGAGGGAAGTTACATTAAATTCAGGCCACATCTGGAAATGAAGACTGCATCAATTTTTTTTTTCTTTTAGGAATGGTTCTTCAGCATTTGTGTGTTATGCAAGTTTCCTATGTCCTTAAACCTGCTCCTTGGAGGTTATCCAGGAGATGGCATCTTAGAATACTTCCCATGATTGTTCAGTTAAAAGGAAAGACAATTTTTTCCTCCTAACCAGAGCTGTAAGAATGGAAACCTTACACAGCTCATCCTCAGATGATATGAGAGTCATGGCACCATCACCTTGGTAAAGGGGCTCAATTAAAATGTTATGTCATGCTCCAAACTCCCAAATAATTCCTGCTTTCCTCAGTACTCCTGTTTGGAACTCACAGTGGGGAGAGGTAGGGGAGTTTCCCCTTTCTGCAGCAAACTCAGGTTAAAATTATTTATTGATGGGCAACTTTTTCTCAACATGCCTTGAAGTTTTCTGAGCCTGAAAGTAAAAAGATGAAAGAAGAGATAGAAATACAGATAGGACAGATTTGTGTTCTCACATCTGAGAAAGCAACAGGTTTACTCTAAATGATGTGTCTATAACCAGAATGTCATGAACAATCTAATATTATTAAAACTGACAAGATATTTTTATTTAGATTCTTCTCCCTTATATTCCTCTCTTTCAGGATGTTTCTACTTAATGCAGATACACATCTTCCCCTTCTTTTTTTAAATCTATTTTTTAAATTCATACATTCAATTGTTTCAAGAGAGTCTAGTCCCATTTGTGGGATATTCTGAGTGGTTGTGGTCTAGGTCAATAATGCCAGGATCACTACAGAAGTCTGACAAGGAACCTGAAAATCCCATTGGAGTGACCATAATGGTTCAGGTTTCTTCCCAAACTTTGGAAAAAATTTCTTTGCTACTGTTTTTGATGTGCCCATAAAACTTGGCTGTTACACCTAGAATAATGACAGGAAGCTGTGAAAGAAATTGTAATTTGAACTGCTCTTTTCTTGATAATCAACTAGGATAAAGTAGCCTGCTCAGGGTAGAGACAGGTATCTTTATATACTTGAAAAAGCTACAGTCAGGTTTGCTTTGAGTTAAATCAAGAGCTATGTGATCTCATGAAGATGTGAAATGCTTACCAGGGCTTGCCTGAAGCCTTTGGGGATTGAGTTTTACCCCATTTATCCCATTAAAAAGCACTTTATTGTCAGCTGTTAAATTTGTCAGAACAGAAATTACTCAGTGGCAAACACTAAGTAGATTTATCACTGACTCATCAGATTTCCTCTGGTGGTTTTTTTAATCCCCATTGATAATTTTTTTCTTTCTAAATCAGAGGACAAAGATACTCCAAACCCAGCATGTGGGACAATTTTTGATTTTTATATTAATTTTAACTGAAAGTTTCGTTGAGAGTAAGGTAATACAGAGGTCAATAGGCAAAGTCACTCATGATATAACTCAGATTCCAAGGAAGTGGGATTTTGAACTCACTACTTCCTTCTGCAAAGGTAGGGTGAATCAAAAAATGTTTTTAATGGATGAAAAAATTGGCATGCATGACTTGCTTTTTATTATGAACATATGTGGCAAGTGCTGGAGGAGAGGAGAGTGCAATGCTTATAAAAGGTGCTTATTTCCAAATAAACACTTCCTTGTTAGGAGAAATAATCTGCAGGTGAGCCATCAGAAAGCAGAGAGCCAGGAGTGGCTTCAGCTGGATAATTTTCCAATTTTTCTAGGAGAGAGTCATGAAATCAGAGAATGGCTTGGCTTGGGAGGGACCTTAAATCTATGAAAACCTTCACACTGTATATTTAAATCTAATTATTTTCACAACCACATTCAATTATTGACTTCTTATTAAGTCTTAAATTACTATTTCTGAGAAGGATCACCAATTCAATTTGTTTTAACCTTTGCTGAGACAAAAAGTAGGACAAAAACATCTTTTCTTCTTCCTTTCCTGTGGTAAGTTTGCCTACTGTCATATGAAAAAAGTGTTTTGGGCAAAGGCTCAAGAAAGCTGGAGAACAGACTTTGTATTTTTAGACTGTGAGTGTTAATGTAACTGCAAAACAATGCACTATACAAGTCAGTAAATAGGACACAGACATTGGAATACACAAATTACCCAAAAAGGGGACCAAGGAGATCAAATATGAATTTTACAGATGACTCTGGAGAGGAAATTAAGTATTTTAGGAAGACAAAAATAGACTAGAATAAGCATTTGGAAACAGTGAAACTACTACCGTGTTTGCTTGCAAATTCCCTGCAGGGCTGCCTTGGAATGATGCAGGATTTGTC
>VXBI01004859.1:263503-292896 GCA_013397375.1 Toxostoma redivivum | reverse complement strand
TGGAGGGGTGTTTTTGTGAGTTGTATGTTTTTTTTTTTTTTTTTTTTTTTTTTTTTTTTTTTTTTCTGAACCTCTGCATGTACCTGTTCCTCAGGTCAGGACAGCCAGACCCAGGTGATTTCCCACAGGATAAGAGAAGCACAGAAATTTCATAGCTCTGAGAGCTTTCTCTCATAAGACTTTTCAGTCTGCAAGAAAGATTTCAGCTCCCTCCCAGGTGCCAGGTGAAGAATTCCTTGCAATACCTGGATTATGCTTTTCTTTTAGGATGCCTGTTAAGCCCAGGTGCCTCTTAGGGGCCTAACAGAATGAATTAAAAAATAGTTAAAAACATCCTTGCCAGTAATATTATCCAGCAATGAGTTAGTAGGTCAGTCACACAGAGATTAGAAAATAGTTGAATTGTTTGTGGAATTAAATACGCACATTCTTTATGTTTAAAGGCATAATTAGGAATTCTGCAATTACTTTGAGGCAATGTACCAGTTGAGAAATTCCATCCACTTGGAACCTGCTGTGACTCTTCAGTTATTTGTCATGTAAACAGAGATTCCATTTGTCTATTTTAATGATGTTACAAAGGGGTAATTACAAGAGTTCTGAGTCCGTTTTTCACCTTTAGCATTATTATTTGTTCTGCAGCATTATAGGATGGTTTGAGTTGGAAGGGAGCTTAGAAATCAAATCAGTACTGAATACCCATAGTCAAGTGTGAAATTCACTGGTGTTTTCCTGTATATGGAGTGCATCAACAGCAACAAGGCAAATAGTTGAAATTTTTAAAAAGTGAAAGCATGAAGGTAAATGCTGTCTTAAATATTTAGGCAGTGAAGAAGTTACAGTCTGGTAGAGAACAGGAAAGGAATAGCACCGGAAAGGGATGGCATGGGGATGTTTTAAATGGTATTTCATTTATCCAGATTCTCCAAACTATGAGCTTTAAGGTGGATCCAAGTTTAATTTTAGAAATCAAATGCTATAACTAGAAGCACTCGAGGGCTGGAGAGGGGGAGGACAGCAGAGGGAATTGCTTCTGGAGTGCACTGCAAATAGCTCTTTGAATAAACAGTATGGTAACAATTAGCCAGTGGTCCTTTTTTATTTTGCTGGATTTTGAAAACCATAAAAATAGATTATGAATAAGCCTGGTGTAAGCCAAAAGTTACATTGCAACAGCTGCATTATCCTACCACTATGCAGTAATTTTATCAGATCTATTCACAACTTGCTGCTAATATGGTGGTAAGGACACAGCTCGAATTCCTCCTTCAGGGATGAATTCTCCTGTGGTATTTTCAGCTTCCACCTTCTATTTCCTGCATTTGCATCTTAATAGAAGGAAAGTTGCATGGAAGCAATTCATTTAACAAAGCAATAAATTAAGTCCTGCTGCACATCCTTTATTGTTTCAAGATACACGGGTCCTTCAGAGGCCTTTGTAAACAAAGCCTTCTTCGTGGGATTTTCTTAGGAATTTTGGATTTGTGAGCCATACAAATCAAGAGCATTTCCATTCTTTTATCACTAAGATCTTCAGAAGGCTGGTCCTTGGAAATTTTACAAATCTGTTTTTAGCAATGGTAACAGTTACCTTGTTGATGTCTGGTTTATTGATTACAGCCTCATCTGCCTACTTGTTAATTAGTGTTCAACTTCAGTTTAATATCCAAATAATTGTCAGTTTTGGGAGAGTTTGTTCATTTCTTGTGGTTTTTTTTGTACCCACGGTTTATACATCTTTAATGTCAAATTAGTGCCTGTGGAAACTACTTGAAATGCTAAAGAGTAGAACAGAATTAATATATGGAATACTAAAGGAAACAACTCTAGGGTATTTCATTTGATGTACATTGGAGGAAAATCAGTTTTATTAATAACTGTTTGGAAAAAATCAAACTGTTAAAGTCTTCAAATGCAAGGGAATTTTTTTAAGATGGCATAATTTGTAACTTATTTTAAGCAACATAGTCAAGTTCTTTCATTTTCTAGTACTTAATGATTGAATTTGGATTGTGTACTGGTGATTTATGAAAACTATTTGTCCCCACCTTAGCCATATCAACAATGTGATATGTGCAGCCTCAGACCTGGAACGTTCTGCTTCTGCATGACTGCATTTTACTTCTTCAGTGCTTTAAAAACTCTGATAATCCACCTGGCCTTGGACTCTTGCAGGGATCCAGGGGCAGCCACAGCTGCTCTGGGCACCCTGTGCCAGGGCCTGCCCACCCTCAGAGGGAAGAATTGCTTCCCAGTGCATATTTATTAATTTACACACACTCACAAACAGCATGTGACAGCCACCATAAACATGTCATGGGTCTTGTTCCATGGATTTGTGAGTACAGTCCTTTTAGAACAGCAGGGATATGGATCTGATTCATCTTGTGGTTTGGTTTGGGGTTTTCCGGGGTCTGGGTTGAATGGGTTTTTCTCTTTCCTAAGTAACAGAGGGAGCAAAGTGCTTTTCATACATTCTGTCTGTTAAATTCAAGGTAGATTTGTTGAGGGATATGGTTGGTACCTGCAATTCCAGCCCAAGCTCTTTGCCAAGCTTCCAACATTCTTGATGAATGGCAAATGGGAGAAGGAAGCCTTGAAGCAGATCTGTAGCTTGTGGTATAATTGACTCAAGACAGCCTCCTGGAAACTTTTTTTGGTTGCTCCTATTCAGCTGTTTCATAAGCACGTGGGCCAAGCCTTTTAAGATATTTAGGAGTGAGAGGGCCACTTTTATTTGGATCTTCCCCTTTTATGGGGACACTTCTTGCCTTACATGTTTGTTAGATTAGCAAAGCTGGATATAGCCAAAGCTTGTTGAAGAACAAATATTCAGCAACTAAGGACAGAGCAGAAGAATTTTCAGGCTTCTAGGGAAATACAGGACTGATAAAAAATGAAGTCCAGCTATTTTTCCTGGGTTTGAGAGGTTGAGATGGATCTGCTGTGTAGGGAAAGGTGTGAAATTATATGAACGCGCTGACTATAGCAATTATCAAAAAGAGCGTGTTGGGCTCTGTGCATTTTCAGGGCAGCTTCTTGAGGAGTCAGAACCATCAGTAGATGACATTTCACAGATTCTCTGTCCAAGCTGAGTCCTTGGTGTAGTTGTTCATGGTAAATATTATCAATATTGGTTAATTTTTATGTGATGGTTGCTTTATCAGCAAGGTACAGCAGCAAGGAAGTACAATTACATAAAAACAATGTAATTGCTCTTTGTGGCTGGGGGGAATTTGCTAACACCATATCTGCAGTGAGGACAGGGCTACTGAGGGAACTGGTTATGCCTTTGTTTCTTTCTGGATATGCTGGTGGTTTTAATTTTCATCACATAGCTCCTCACTTTCTCCCCTCTGGATTCCCTTTGTGAGCATCCAGGGAGCGAGGTTCTGGCAGGAATTTTCTTTCTCCAGGCAGACCTTGCACACTGAGTGTTGTCTCTCCAAACCTTTGTTGTTCACAGGCTCTGATTTGCAGCACACCATGGTAAATACCTCCATGAGGAAGTTGGGCAATAGCAGTGCTTAGCTGGGCCTCAGTCACAGAAACCTCAGAGCCCCATGAAGGCTGCTTTGATGATACTCTCAGCTTTTTCTCTTCTCACTAAAGCAGACAGAGGTGCCAGTCTCAGAGTTCCCTGCTGTCTCTGAGAAATTAATTCTCAGCCTAATTGTCTAAGGCTTGTGATAGTTTAATAGTTTAAAAAAATGTAACACAAAGCTGCATGAAGACTCCTTAGAAGTCTTAATGAACTTGGATGAGGATTACTTGTTTGCTTTCTCTGTGGAATGGCACAAAATTTTTTTTTTTTGTCTTCCACAAAGCTATTAGGTCTGTACCTAGGAGATGGCAGCCTTAATATTCACCTAGATGGAAAAAGAGACATAGTCTTGACCTCCAGTAATTACAGTGGAACTTAAACACAAAGTTTCTGCATGTGTGCCATTGTCAATGAATACACATTCATGTTTCTAATTCCAATTGGATATTCAGTTCCCACTGAGCATAAATATGTCCTGAAGTTCTAGAAAGAACATTTTTGCTACATCCATCAAACACCAGAAGGAGCTTTTCAGTTCTTCTCACGGCTGGCACTGTTGCTTGTCCTGTTTTGCATTCCTTCCCAGTTTAAAGACTTTTTCTTTGTCGTTTCTGATGTGTTACAGTTTCCAGACTTTATTCAAAATACCGTTTGCACATTTAAATCCACTTCAACCACTGCCTGTAGACAGACTGAAGGAAAGTGCAACAGGGCAAACAATCCATGCTGTCATCAGAAAACCTTTCCAAAACTTTGAGAAACAGCAGAGATCTCGCTGGAAGCAAAGGTGCTCTGCTTGAAATGTAATCAGTTTTCCCCTTCAGCTTTTTTTGCTTTTTTCCTTATAGACAGTTACCTCCACTGCACCTTCAGCCACCACTACATGTATATGAAATTAATCCTCTTCTAATGAGTTTGTACAAAAAAAAAAGTGGGGAAAAAAGCATGGAATCAGGAAGGTGGGATTTAGGCCATTGTAGCCTGTTGAATTTTTTAGCACTGTAGTTATTTCTGTCTACTGAGTCTTCTCAGCCCCTCCAGTGTGTCAAGACTTTTATTTGTCCTGCAACAGCTGCAGTCAGGGGTGGCAAACTGTGCACAGAGGTGCAGCTGAAAGAGACCTTCGAGACTTTCTAATCCAAACCTCACCTCACCCCTAAACCATGTCCCCATCCAGAAGGATTTAAAAGGACTTGTGTCAGGATGCTGAATTGGCCCACAAACACATGGATTAGCCTAAGTGCTTCTGGTGCCACTGCTGGAGACTTGGAAATGGGAACTGGAAAGTCACCTCTGATGATGTAAGAGTTAAAGGAATTCAGTTTGAGTAAGAGCCTATGAGAAACAGCTCTGCAAGTTCAGCACACACAGGGTTTTGTATGCAAATCAAAGCCACATATTTGTGTTGGTGACACCATCTCTAAGCTCATGTACCTCACAGTCTCAAAAGAAATTCTTAGTTCAGTTTTGTCACAGATTAAATTACGGCCACGTGGTTCAGGGTAAGAAAAAATCCCATAAGCTTGCCATTCAAACTGGAGATGGATTTGTAGTGAGGATCTTTGAAATCAAACTGAGCAGGATATTCCTGAAATTTATGTGACCTGTCGGTCTGGTGCTTGGAGGAGACACTCCTAAGAGACAGAGGTTCCTCCTCTGGGAATGTGATCATCTAAATCTTGCAAGAGGAGGAATGTGAAGAAGTTGGTGACTGGAAAAGGGCTGGGATTGCTTCTGATGTCAAACCTGCTCTTGGTGGAAGGTCCTACCAAAGGAAGGGGCCCCAGGAGTGACATGAGGCTGGCAGCAGGAGCCTGAAGATGTGACATTCCTGATGGTGCCTGGTGACTGAGTCCTGGGGTTCCTAATTTTTAACACTTGGTAATCAAAGAGTTTCCATTTAATCAGAGCTTTGCACCTCATTGAGCAGCCCTGAATCAAACATAAATTCTCTTTTCTTACAGTCTCATTTCTTGCATCATTAACCCATTTGCTCTTCAGTTCATGGACTTTTATGAACTTTTTCAATCTCTGAACCAACTCTGTTTTAATGGAATTTCCTTGCTTATGGGGCAGAATGTCAGTCCCTCAGTGGAAAAAAGTGAAAGATTTCTTGTTCTCTACCAGATTTTTACAAGCCTCAAATATACTTGGGGGTCTTATTTGAATATTTTGCCCTTTTTTGAAGAATTAGGTTTCAGTGCAGGAGATCACTGAGGATTCATTCCAATGGATTTTTCCACTGTTGAGTCAAGTCATTTACATGAGAGGAGCTTTCAGAACTTTTTATTATTGTTTGAACCTCTCATGCAAAACATGGCATAAAACCTAACAAAGGCAACAGATTGTTTACGACTGTAGCTTTATTTATTATTAGCCTAACATTGTTTTTGATTTATTTTGTGCAACAAAAATAACAGCTTTCTGTGCTAGAGACAATTAATTTTACGCTCTGGAAAATCTGGTGCGTTTTTTGCAACATCTGAATCCGTTTCACACTAACAGATTCAAATGTCACCAAGTCAAAAGCTGCCACATAAAAGATGAAAATTATAAATACCAGGGGCATATTTGTCACCTCTCTTATCTAAGTTAGCATTCCAGAAGACTTCTCAGCCATAAGCATTTGCTAGCTTTTTCTTTTTGCTCTTTTCTTGCTAAAAGCAGCGCTCTGTATGTTCATCTGTGCTACATTAAGAAGAAAATACCTGAATTTCCATAGCCCCTCACTTCCTTCCTGAAATAATTTCCACTTGTGGTGTCTACCTGAAAGGAGAACTTCTAGGAAAGGTCTTAAAAATGATTTTGTAACAGCATATTATATTTTTTATTATGTTTAATGTTAATGGCTTTAATTGAAGAAAACTCTTGTCAGGAATTCTTTTAATGTTGCATGAATTGAATCTTACACCAAACTCTTCTTGAATTTTATTTTAATCTTGAAGCATTTTATTCTTCCATATCTGCACATGGTCTCCATTATGATAGCAGGGGTTGAATAATGGCCTATGACATATTGATTCTGATACTATAAAAATTCACATTAAGTTTTCCAAGAAATACTAACTGCCACATTTTGGTCCACTTTTAATAAATGATAAACAGTTGTCTCAGTTCTGGGGACAACTTTGTGATCACCAGGTTTTTCTGGACAGCACTGTTGGAACATCTCGTGCTCTTACATTGTGATTCCTCAGCATCCTGCTGGTATGTCTGAAATTTTGCTGGACAAACTCTAGAGAAACTAATTAGTCATCACTTGAATGGTGGCTGTGTCTCCTTAGCTACACACAGGGATAAAGCTGACCCTAGTTTTTCTCAGCTGGGCTGGGGGAAGACTCCACACACAGCAGAACTTTATCTACAAGGAATAGATTTTGCCAGACACTCCTTATCCCGCAGTTGCAAACCAGTTGCCTGGAAATGACATGAACTGCAATGACATAATGGAACACTTCTCCTGAAAACTGGAATATTCAGCCAGAAGAACTGGCTGTGCAACTGCCTGGCTCACCTACCTGCCTTTTGAACACGTGCCTGCTCCAAAACTGCATGGATTAAAGTCCAGAAACTGCCTTTACTCAAATATGCAACTCGATATGAGCACCATTCCAGGAGTGAATTACCACATCTGCTAATCTCTCCACCTCATGCTGCAGCTCCATCCCGGGGAGCCTCTGCACGGGCTGGGCGTTCCAGGCATGACATCACTGGAAATGGTGCCAGATCCAATTACACATGGGCAGATGGATAGCACAGCATTCAGCAGATTCTTGACATCAGCACAGTCTTTGTGTTTTTTGCATCTGTGGATTAAAAGTTACATTTTCAACTCAATTTGCAAGCAGTTGTTCTCACATGCAAGGAATCTTCCACTAACGGGTCCATGTTTAGCAGAGGGAAGGACAGGAAGCCAACAGCTCCTTGGAGGAACTGTTTCCCATCAGGATTGCATCTATCCTTAACTGTGTGTGCAAACACAGTCCCTGAAACACCTTTTTTTCAGAAGAATATATCCTCTTTATCCTGTGACATGGAGGTCTTGTTGCTTACCTGTAAACGAGAGTATTAAGAAAGTCATTAGAAAATGTTTCAGAGCAATCTGATTTTGTGAGGCTGCTGAGTTTTCACTCGAGGTTTTGGTTAAGTTTGGGCTTTGAGCAGCATCTTGGATTTCTAGTTACACCTTGGACTTCTATCTTAGGTTGTGCTAGGGAAGGGGAGGTGAAGAATTGCTGTGCCTGAGAAGATTACTTTGAGAATTCCAGGCACCTTCCCAATGACACTCTGCTTCTCTTCACTTTTAAAATGCTAAAGCACCTGGTCAGCCTCTCCTAAAAGCCAGCAGAGAGGCACAACTGAACCTCCACCCACTGCTCCTCACACTGCAAGATTAGGGCTAAATTAGAGCAGATGAACATTTCCAGGGAGAGGAAAGAATAGGATCCTCTTTGGGGCTTTGGCAAGGCAAGGGGTGGCAGGAAAACACTTGGTGTTGCTCTCACCTTTGTATCTGAATTGGAGCTGATGCCATCAGGCCTCAAGCTTTGTAAGAGAATGGTTAAACCACCACAGAGAAGGACTTGGGCATCCAGCCAGCAGCAGATCCCAGCAGGAAAAAGCTGGAGCTGCCACATTATCCTTGACCAGTGCAGCTGAGGTAAAACTTGGGACTTTCTTTAAGGCAAAAAGCAATAGTTTTTGCACTGTTAACTTTCTTAGCAGCAAAGTGAAGCAAAATAAATGAGGATGATTACAAATTAATGCTGGGTCCACCAAGTTTTGCCACTTAATAGCTCCACAGGAATTGCAGGTCAAAGGAAAATGTAGATGCATGTTGCCTCTACTGGGTCTGTGGCCTTTACTGTCCCAAGAACCACAAACATTTAGGAAACAGCATTTACTGAGCATTTGGACAAATCCAAGTCAGCTTTTCAGAAAGGATAAAATGACCATAAATAACAACTCTGCACAGTGAAGCTGAGCCTTCAGAAACGAGATATGTTACAGTAAGAACTGAAAAACAAACCCATGCCCCCCCACAAGCAACCAAAACCTCCATCAACAAAAAACCACAACCAAACAAAAATTTAAAAAAACATATCTCAAGATTTTATTTTCACTGCTATGGAAGGAAAGTTTTGCCCTATAAACAACTTCTTTGGATCTCTCTAAGTGCAGTTGCCACTGTGGGATTGAAATTAGGCAAAGGAATCCAGAATACTAAAAACTTTGACCACAATTTTTAAGCCTGAGTTAAAAGCAACTGATTATAGCTTTCCTCTTCTTTGCAGCCCAGAGTTAATTTAGCAATAACAAATAAGGGTGAATCTAGTGCAAGCTAAGTAACTAAAATGCTGTTCCCTTACCTCATGTTGACTTTACTTTCCTACCCCTATCCAGATTCAGATTTCTAAATAAGTTTTTAAAATAAACGGGAACAGCTCAGTGGTTTGGCAGTAGACAGAAGGATGGTGAGGAAAGACTGCTTTAGTCCAGTAGTAGAGATATTACCACTTTACTCTATGGTTCCTCCTTTTGTTTAGAAAGGAGCACCTTTGACAATTCCCAGACACTGGTGAAGCAAAGCAAAGGTTTCCAAAGATCAGTCCAGGTGGAGTTTGCATATCTTTAAGGATAATCCCTACTCTGAAAGCCATGAAAAAATTAAAGAATCCCAGTTTTCAGAGTGAGGGTAAGAATACAGTGTGGTCTGCAAGCAATGCTAAAAGCTGGCAGGGGTGTGCTGAGCCAACAAAAAGCTTTAAATCTCTGCAGTCCCCAACAGGAAAGTTTTGATGACACTTCCCAGGGCAGTGTCCAAAGTAAATCTTCACTCAGAATGGCAGATTTCTGCCTGGTTTTATTCCCTTCTCTGGTTTAAGGTCAGCTTCAGCTTAAATGTGTAGCAGCAGATCTAGAACAGTAAAAGGTTTTTGTCTTTCTTTTAGCAAAAGAAATTATTGAAGAATACAAGTCTGTGGAACCTGATTTGGAATACTTTTCCAGTGTAGATATAAAAGAATAAAATACTCCCAAATCTTTCCCAGTTGTTGCTCCCATTCATGCTTTTGTGACTGGACATCTCTTTGAATTTTCACCTCTCTTAAGCTGAGTTTTTCCAGTGAGTAATCTGTCACTGTCAACTACTGGTGGATTTTTCCTACTTGTCAAAAGCAGTTCAGTTGTCATCTCCAGAATATCTCTTCTATCTCCAGAGTTAGCCTCGAATGGTATCAGAGCCTGTCACATCCTGTTTCTGTTCTTCCTAAAAAGGGAGGGCAATCAAGTCAGCAGAGTCAAGTGTGAGGTCCATGGAATGATGCTCTAAGTGGGAATTTTCAAGTGCAGCTGGGATATCATTGAACAGCTGCTGTTTCAATTCTTGGAGGGCACCACACGACAGGATGTCTCTGGGTAAGAATATCTGACTAGATTATCCCTTTTTCTTAATTTATCACATTGCTGTAGTTCAGTTCTGTGTAAGTGTGCCATTACCTAGCTTTGGGAGTTGTTCCCTCGGTTTTCTTTCTTTTTTTTTTTTTTCCCTCATCTGAAATCCCTTCATTTGCCTCCTCCCAAAAACAAAAATTCCAGAAATTGACCCAGTGCTTTTTAGGAGAGACTTTCAGCCAGTTGAACTTATATGATTCTATAAAATTCTATGACAGTTTCCTCTGGTTGAACATTAGCACCCTAAAGACAAGTTTATGACATCACACTTCTGCTTCATGATTCTGTTGCAAGAGTAGTCGAGTCTTGTTCTGCCTTTTTAGATGCTTTTTTTTTTAGATGCTATTGTACTTTGTTTGCTAATGAGCAATCTGCTGGTTTGTGTCTGAAGACTTTTAGCAACCAGTTTTCTGGTCCCATTCTGGTGTGGGTGTTTTAGATTATGTGAACACACAGCACTCTCTCACTTCAGCTGAATATAAAACTGAATCACCCTGGCTGGGAAATATGGGGTTTAATTAAAGAGAAAATATTTTGCAAGTTTAAACAAGCTTTGTGAACCCTAAAGATGTTCCAGAGTTTCACAAGCACTAAACCACATTGAATTTAACTTGCCTTTGATCCTGAAACCTTTTAAAAGATATATTTGGGATATTTTGATGTCTTTAAAGGCAGGAGGCCAGATACTACTTAGTCCATGTGGAGGAATGAAAGATGGAAGGAACAACTTCCAACCAGAGCTGGTGTTGTCTTTCTTTTGTTGAAGCATTGACTCATGGGTTTTAAGTCTGAAAAGTCAAGGCATGACCCTTCCAGCTTCTGAGGAGGATGTGAGGGTGGGCAGGCCCTGGCACAGGGTGCCCAGAGCAGCTGTGGCTGCCCCTGGATCCCTGGAAGTGTCCAAGGCCAGGCTGGACAGGGCTTGGAGCAGCCTGGGACAGTGGAAGGTGTCCCTGCCCATGGCTGGGGTGTGAATGGATGAGTTGTAAGGTCCCTTCCAGCCCAAATCATGATTCCATTCTGTGATGATTTCACTCCTGCAGAAGTGAATTCTGCATCTCAGGTCCCCAGAGTTTCCTGCCTCACAGCTCTGGGTGTTCCTGTAGGAAGCTCATCCAGAGCTCAGCCGTTCCTGCAGCTGTCAGGAAACACAGTAAGAACATCATAGAAGGAAAGTGTGCATTTCTGAGGTATGCAACTGAAAACCAAGTTAAAATGAAAGCTATTGGTGCAATCCAACACCATCCCTTTACCTTTGCCTGGCAGGTGAAGGTTTCCTTTACCGTTTAATGAGCACTTTTGCAGACTGGCCTCACCCTGCATGCCAACAATGGATGCCCTTCTAAACACAGAACATCCCTCTCTGCTGCTAACAGCTCCCAGGTCTGCCAAAGCCAGAGGAGCAATGGAAGTGTGCAGGAGGAAGCTGAGGCCTACCAAGAACAATTTTAATTCCTATTTTTACCATCCACTCCAAATATTTTAAGAGTTTGCATCAACAGCCCGGTGTGAACACTCAAAGGTCCAAGTTAAACATCAAGGAATCCTACAGGTTTCACAATTAGAAAAAGAGATAGTTTTTAAAATTGCAGATGTTTCAAGATATGTATGCATCACTAATAAGCCTCCCATGATGTAAATCAATTTGGCCTGCATTTATAATTGGTTTTTATTTGACTTATACGTATATCACTCATTTTCATTCTGATCTTTGGAGTAGTATTATTCAGAAGGATTCTGGCTTTTTTCATCTCTCCCAGAGTGTGCTGTAAGGATACTGCACTGAGTCACAGTCCCCTACCTGGTTTATCCTATCCCTTTCATAAATGGAGCTGGAAGAACAAATTACCATTTAAAACTATGACTGCAAAAGATGTGAGACCATGTTTGCAACTGTTACAGTTGATGTGTTTCAGTTTACAGCAGATTTTGTTTCCCTCATTTTGATGTTTCCTCAGCTGGTAGGAGAGAAGGGCAGGAGTGCTCTGTCAGACAGGGAAAATGAAATTAATGTACTTTTGAAAGCCTGTGTCTGACACTATCTGCAGAAGTGTCCTGCATTATTAAACTCTGACCTCCATTTGATTACTGCATCTCAGGGTTTGCCTTTTCTTCCTCAACAGTCATTAGAATTTTAAATTTCCATTTTCCCGACGTTATTTTTGCATCTTCTCTGTAGCTACATTTTTTTTTACCAATAGTAACTACAGATTAGGGCCTACTTATGGTGGTTGAAGTCAAAGGAGTTTGGAGTGACAAAGCTCATCAAACCCAGGAATATTTGGGAAATGTTTATTCTTGAGAATTTTCACGACAGCCTTGCTGATCTAGGTGGGTGTATAAGATTTATGTTCTTTGCTTTAGTTCTCCAGCAATCTCAGCATCTGCCCACTAAATAAAAGGCCCCTCCAGAGTCACCAAGGTTGTTTGATGTGCTAAGGAGGCTGCCCAGCATTTCCTTAAGCAACTTCTCCTGAGCTCAGCCCCAGCTCAGGAGATGCTGTGGAGGGGGGCAGGAGCTGTCTGTGTTTCTCTGGGAGGTGACTGCAGCTCTCAGCAGCTTTGATGGTGTCAGCAGAGGCCAAGAGGTGTCCAACCACCAGAAATCCCACCGAGCACAAGTGATATTTGCACTGTCTTTCTCCCACCGCCTTAAAAAGCCAATTCCCTCCACATCAAAAGTGTCCCTGTTGAGCAATTGCTGTGTGTCAGCACTCTCCAGCCCTGAGCTGTTTGCCTGTCTCTGAAACATGGAAAACACAAGATGTCATCAAAGGAAAACAGTGTCTGCTTCCAGGCTCTTGATTTAGGAGGCAAAGCGGAGAAATAAAACAAACATGCTCCAAAAAGCCTGAGAGTGCAGTCAGATGAACTGAACTGAAGGAGGAGCAACTACATTTGCAGGTAGTGAAAGCTTTGCCTTTTTCTATCAGACCAGCAAGACAGACAGCAAAGTCACAGCTATTTGCAAGTCAGGAAAACATAATTTTCTGTCTTAAGTAGGATAATGGAGCTAAGATACCCCCAGTAATTTAAGCTCTGCATGTGTAAGCCCTTAAATTCTGGGGAAATGCAGTGATGGATGAGTCCCATTTGTTCTAATCACTGGGAAAGATCCTTTTGCATTTCTGTTTCCTGCAATTGTGCAGCCTGTGATCTCCTTGCCATATTTTCTCCCAAATCCTCCATGATTAAGCATGTGATAGCAATGCTTCCTATCTTCCCCTATGTCTTTTCCCCATGTTGCTCATTTCAAGAGTTTAATCTGCTTCTAGAGCTAATGAGTAATGAAAGGTGAGGGTTAATTTAGCTGGACTCCAACATCAGATTTGCAGTTTTCTGAGCAACTTCTTGCAAGTTGATCATAGATCATGACAGAAATGTGGGCTCCAGAATTCAAAAGAACACGCCATGCTCAGTGTGCTGCTGCTCTTTATTGTGATAAACAAAACACTGAGGATCTTTGGAGTGCTTTGCAACAGCGAGGTCATTAGCCAAACTGGAGCAGTCATTCTCTAGGCTAGCAAAGGCAGCCAGATGCAAGTTATTAAATGGGGCTTGTCACAGATGTGAACTCTGCACATCTACGCAGAAATGCCAGAGAAAAGCCAGGAACACGATGAACTGACCTAAGAACACTAAAATCATGTCAGTAAATCATTTGGCTTTCCAGTTTTCAGGCTCTCAGGACCTCGAGGTTTAGAAGGATCAAACCAAAAAGTGGAGTGCAGGATGTCTGTGTATGTAACACAATCAAAGGAGGAAAGTGAGCAAATTTTTTAACAAAAACATCTTCTTAAAATCTTGTTTTCCCCCTTCTTATATATGACTTTCCTTGTACTACTAATATTTATATGCTTTATACATGCACATGTAGATTTTGAATATCCAGTAAAAAATAACTAAGACCATTTTATGCAGCATTCCCTGTACTCAAGTATTAAAAGAACATTATAAATTAAGGGAGAGAAGAGTCCAAAGACAGTGAATAATTTCAGGGATGCTATTTAGTATAACTTTATTGTTTAATTTTAGTCCTATGTTTCTCACAAGAGGTTGAACTCAATGACCTTAGAGGTCTTTTCCAACCTTAATTATTTTATGATTCTAAAACCAAAAACTATGGATACATTTGACTAAAGATATGGGCCAAAATTTGTACAGGGTAGTTCTGAGAATATGACTAAACTCGTTATTAAAGTTGTGCCTTGTCAGAACTGGAACTCCATTGCTTCCCTGAGCACACTAAATAAATGAGAAGTAGGGAATAAGGAATTAGGAATAAGGAATTAGGAATAAGGAAAGTGCAAGGAGTGTGGATCACAAGAGGTGGCCTGCCCTGCAGGACACACCTGAAACAGCAGCACAGCTGTGACTTTGCAGCCAATTGGAAGAGAAAAGTTTGACTCAGTGCAAAATTTGCTCCTGAATCAGCCTGGTTTAAGGGAACTGAATTCCCCAAGAGGGAGATTTTGGTCAGAGTCAGTAAGTTTGAGGAGGCAGCTGCTCTCTCCCTCACTTCCTGCCCCTCAGTGGAAAGGTGGACACAACAGGAATGCCAAAAACCAGAAACCCCTGAGTCAAGATAAAGCTCACATATAAAAGTTTCTCCCTCCCTGCTTCAACCAAGAGGATGGGAAGATTAGTTTGTTTTTTTTTAAAAACTGTGATTCACACTGGTTTGGTAATTGAGGAAACAGATTTTGAAACCTAAATGCCATGAGTAAAAACACTGAAAAGAACTTCCAAGAAGGATGGTTTGAATTGTGGTGCATGAGCTGGATGAGCTGCTGAGAACCCCAGGAGAAATGAGACTTTCTGGAATTAGGGTGTTCAGGGACTAATACAGAATCCATTCCTTAATTTGATTAAGGCGTGAAACACTTAGGAATTCATTATTTGGGTGGGAGAGAAAAGTATCATGTTTATATAGCCTCAGTCTGACCTTCCTCATGAACTGCCAAGGGGTATCCCTTTTTCCTGTATTTATACACAAGCTTTTCCATACCAGGTGTATTTGTTTTTCTTTCTGGAAAGACAGAGGAAAAAAACAAATACTGTGACAGAGATACAAACATCTAGCAAGGAAAGAGCTACTGGGAAATGGGCAACACATTGCTACTTTTTTTTTTCTGGGAACAGAATCCAAATGGCCCAGAACTTTTACTCCTCTTAGATTTCTTCATGATAATTTCATTAAAAACATGGAGATAAGAAGGTAAATAAGCTTGGCTCTATATAGGCAGGAGTGCAAAAGCAAGGGATTTCAATGGAAATAAACTTGATGAAAGATTAGGGCTGTTGCACATTTTAGACTTCTTGTCCTTCAGAAGGCTTAAAAAATATTTTAGAAAAACCCAAAAAACCAACAAGAAAAACACCACCACAAAACTCCAACCTCTTCACTGATTAATAAGCAATGACTATAAGAGTTCCAAGTGCCCCCCAGCAGTTCAGTTCTGGGGCCTCCTGGTTTCTTAATAATCAAATAATCTTTCTAAATTGTAAACTGGGCTGTAGAACATACCCCAATTTCCTTTTGGTTCTAAGGGCTTTGTAAGAAAACATGTTCTGCAGAAAGCAGAACAAAGGAATTTTTATACAATTACCTCCAAATTTTTACTTTGGACACTTGTGGCCTTTTAAAGACAATTTTTTAAAAACAACATAAATATTTAAACCAGAAAGGCCAAAAAATGTGACCTTTGATACAAAAAGAAATTTCGGACTCTCTCCATGTGAACTTCATAGTGTGTTCAGCCCATACCTGTTGGATGAGTTAGAGCATGTCCTGCAGAAATTTATCTTGATCTTAACACTTCAAGTAACACAAAATGAAGTTTGTCCTCAGTAAAATTATTCTAAAGGATTCATTGCCCTCAGGATTAAAAACCAGCCGATTCTTGGGGATGTCTAGGGGGATTTTTTTTTTTCACTAATGTTATTTCTCGTTCCTGTCTCCTCGACAGAGACTTTTCTCCCTTCATTTGAAGGTATTTTAGTTTTTACTTGAAGGTATTCAGTAGGAATCCTATTTAGTTTATAATTACAAAAGATAAGTGCAATCATCCAGGCCCACGCTATACAAATCTTTGCTAATGAGCTTTTCACTCTGTAACACATAATGAGAAAAAGAGGAGGGAACATCAAGCAAGTCATGTTGGTGTGTTTAAACTGATTTCTTTGGCCACTCCTGGAGAACACAAGGTTTCCTACAGCTCTGAAAGCCTCCTAATTTAGGTCTGGCCTGCAGTAGCAAATTAACTTCGTGTAGCTCATGTTAGAGAATATTTGAACTGCTTCACATAGAGCTCAGTAGAGAAACATTCTCTGCTTTCAAAACAAATAGTGGCTGTGAGTGTCCACCTGTGATTCATGGCAAAGACATCTGAGGCAAAAGAGCAGCTCTTTTCCAAGAGGTGAACTGCAGTTTACTGGGTTCAGGTTGGAAACACTCAGAGGAGCTCCAAATATTGCTTAGATGGTGTGCACTTAGTTTGAGGGCTTGTTAAAGATGGATTCTGCAGGATTCCAGCAAAGGGAAAAAATATTTTTTTCCTCTGAGGCAGTGCCATTCTTTGAACACGCAATTGGGATAATTTATTTATATTTTGGAAGTGCCCAAATGCTCCTTTTCAGTTTCATTTGCAATGCTGTATTTATTGCATCGGGTTGAAAAAAGGTTTATTGTAAATTGAAGTTGATGCCACTGCTAAAACTTTTTTTGAGTGATGGGTAGCTATGGAAGATACACTCCTATCTTATTGTAATTAACCAATTAACCAGGTTTTTATATAGAATCACTGCTTGCAAGTGCATGCATCAGGGCTTGTCTGTCATCT
Organism: Toxostoma redivivum; assembly: GCA_013397375.1. Classification (NCBI taxonomy): domain Eukaryota; kingdom Metazoa; phylum Chordata; class Aves; order Passeriformes; family Mimidae; genus Toxostoma; species Toxostoma redivivum. Next base: position 276,057 of record VXBI01004859.1, on the reverse strand, counting down.
TTAACAATGAACTGCTCCTTTATATAACTTGCTGTTGTTCTAAATCTCTTTGGGAGTTAATTATGTTAAAACTGATTAGGTTCAGAGGAGGGTGTGCAGAAAGTGAGAGGGAGGAATATCTTATTATGTGCTGTGACATGAAATAGGTGACTCTAGTTAAAAGAACTTGGACAAACACACAGAAAATGCCTCCAAAAAGGAAGATGAGAGTGAATTGCTTCCTTTTAGGAAGGCAAGAAGCAGTTGCCTAGATCTCTAAAGAAATTTTATTTAAGCAAAGCTGGTTCTATAGCTTTGAGGTGATAACCACTGGATGGTAATATATCCCTGGAGTTTACATCAGAATGAATTTATATTGAAATTGTACTGTTTTCTCTTTGTTTCCATGTGGTGAAATTTATTGTCATCCCCAATTTCTTGAATTTTCTATTAGATGTTTTTATGAAAAACTTCTATCGAAAGGGTTCACTGGCTCTGATATTTGAAATTTAGCTCACAGTATCAGCTTGTATTTCTTTACCCATTTTCACCTCTTCAATGGATGGTAAGAGAAGTTTTTATAATATTTAAATTTAGATTGAGTAGATTTAGATGGGATATTGGGAAGGATTTGTTCTCTCTGAGGATGGGGGAAGCCCTGGCACAGGGTGCCCAGAAAAGCTGTGACAGAGGTCAGCTGAAAACATTCCTGGACACAGACACCAGGGAAGAAGACACAAAGTTGTGTTGTGAAAATAGTATAACATAAGGTTAAGGGTAGAAGTCAGTCACTGGAAAGTGGCAGTTTATAATTGCTAAAGAATCAAAGTGAGAACTTAAATACAAAAATTATTTAACTGCATGAACTTTTTTTTTTAAGGTGTCCAGTCACTTTTTCAGTTGGTAGCAAAAGGGGCTATGCTTGGCCTCCCCATCATTTGCTAGAAGGGCAACTTGTGTCAGAATAACTGTTCCAGACCCTAGAACAGGCAGCATGTTGCACAAATAGTGCTTTTCTGCACCTCTGCCTTCTTGCTGTATCAGGTTTTGGTAATTTATCAGCTAATGTATCAGGCATGGAGCTGGAAAAGCTTTTAAGTCTTCCTGGAATGGTTGGTCTTTTCCCTCCTATTTTGCTTCAGATCAGCTCTCACTCTTGTGAATGGGCAAATAATTGCCAGACTCGTTAAAATCTCATAAAAAGGAAAATAGTGAGTGCAGCTATTGGAAAGGGATGATCACTGTGGCAAAACACCTTCACAGAGAGCAGAGAGATTTAGGGAGATATGGTGGAAATTATTATGGAGTTCAGATGGTAAATGTAGGTACAGTATAAATACTTGAATCTGCTCTTTTTTCGCTGTTCAGGAAGTGTTTAATTCCATTTTCTTTCACTTCATTCAGTGCCCAGGCAGGACCAGAAGGTATCTGGGTGTTGCTGAGGCAGAGGATGGCATTTGGGTCTGCTTACAAGTGGCTGAGGTGGAGAATAAAGGAGCACTTTGTGACATATCATCATTTACTGTCACAGGATCTGTGCATACAGAACTTCTTGAACTGAAGCTGTGAGGAGCTCAGAAAAGAAAGGGGAGCTTGGGGGCAGGGGGAGGAAGGAAGAAAGAGTTACCAGCTCTTTATTGCACCTCCAGAGTTTGATTCATGTCTACATCTTGACAAATAGGAAAGGCTGGGTCAGGGTGCTTAATTCATGGCACACAAGGAGCTCATTGTAGGTGTCCTGCTCCTTGTGAAAGCAGCATTAAAACCTACAAACACTGGAGACTCACCACAGGGCTTGGCCCATCCATTCCAGACCAAGGTCTGCTCCAAAAGTTACCAGCTGTGCTCTCCAGCTGATGGCCATTAGGAATTCCTAGATAATATTCCACAGTGTTTTGGGAAAGACAGGATATACCTCTTAATGCAAATTCGTAGGAAACCTCTAGACAGTAGTTCTATCCATGAATATCTGTATCTGCTAGTTTGCAATAATTTTTACAGCTCTCCTTTCTTTATATGACATATAAAATTGTGTGTATCATCACTGCACTTTTTACTGCACAGATTATTATTTAAACCTGCTTCCTGTAATTCTTATTAAGTTGAGATCTTTACTTCTGCAAGTCATCAAGTGTTTCTCATCTTGCAATCCAGATTGCCATTTATTGGTATTTACTATATCTGTACCACATAGAACAGCTGAAATATAGCTGGGTTTAATCATATGAAGCCAATGCTAACAAAATTCAGTTAGAAGATGCACATCTGATTTGTACCCTCCATCAAGATTGAGTATTTCCCTTCATGTTACAACTGCACACAACTGAAATTTCAAATTTTACTTTTTTGTATTCTCCCTCTCATATTTATGTCTTATTTGTTTTCCTTTACGTCTCTGGAAACTTTTTTTTAATAGTTTCATATTGTGATTGGTACTCTTGGGTGGACTCAATTCACCATAATTCTCAGCTACAAAATGAGGCTAAGTGTTTTCTGTACTGGGATGTCGTTTCTGCCATTGCCCAATGGGGCATATTTGAAACTAATGAATATTCTCAGCACTTCATGAAGAGAGCAGTAATATCCCCAAACTATTCCCATTAATAGTATTCCCGTTTTGCTGATGGGATAGCTAAGGTACAAACAGACAAATTTTTTTTGTAGAAAATCACTCTGGAATCAAAGGTAAATAGGAGAATAAATAACAATTTTTTTTACCCCAGAAAACAATGTTCTAACCACAAAGACGCTCTTTTTTTCTCAAGAATAAAGTTAAATATGCGAAGTAAAATAATGAAGTTGTTCTACAGATTAAATTCACAGCAATAACAGATGTTCAACAGTTTTTAATTTCTCTTTTTGAGTAATGTGGTCTGTGTACTGCCTGCAGCAGGATTTAATTTGTCTCCTTGCCGTTATCAGACAGCTAAGCTGCTGTCAAAACAGGCAGATCAGGAATTAATGAAAACATTTCTCTCTACAGTTCTGTGATTACAATACAGGCAGCTGCATTTTAATTTCCCAGCATTTAAGTTGCACATGCACAGATCTCAGTCTTAAATTCAGATAAGAATAAAGCTCACCTCGCATGTGAAAATCTGATCTCATTGGGAGGGAATCTACAGAGAGACCCTATAAATGCTCATTAATAATCACATTTCCCCAAACCCCTCCACATTTGGCACTAAGGGAAACCTTTCTTCAGTGGCTCATCCCAACAGCCAGCACAGGGATACACAGCAGGTTTTGCAACACACACAGGAATACTTCAAAAACATGTTTAAGCCAGAAAGGATTAGAAAAGGGCCTAAACTTTACTATACCTGTAAAAATCTGTCTAACCTTGACTGGGTTATCTTCTTGTCTCTCATGGCAGGCCCATGCCCCTCAGTCTTGAGCAGTGTTCAAATCACTGACCTGTTCTTGGGGGGGCCAAGGGATGACAGATGTTCCTCAGGCCATTTTGTTCTCACTGTGAATTTATAGTCTGGTGTGGTCTGAGCCTCATATGTAATTTAGAACCAGTCTTAAAGCCTGGTGAGTCCTGGGAGTAGCTGTGGAATGTAACTGGTTCAATGTGGACCTTTTAATAAGCAGCTACAAGCCTTAGGTCCTTAAAAGCAGCCTTTGGGAGGTGCCTCTCCCTGTATTCTCTACAGCAAGAAGCAGAGGCTTTTTGGTTCTGCTGCCATAAAGAAAAAAAGCTTTGGTTTATTCCTCAGAAGCATCTGATTGTAATAGAGTTGGTGGCTGTCAAGATTCACAGAGATGTGCACTCAGCCATGCTCAGATTAGATTTAGTTTAAAGTTTGGGGTTTGTTTGGTTTAATTGTAACACTGCTCCTTCTCTAGTCCAAATTAGAAGTGTTGGTACTGGGTTCTGGAAAGCCTGTACTGACCTGATTGGATTTGTGGTTCTTGGAGTTCTGTGGAAGCAATCTCCCTCTTTTTTAGCCCCGTATTCCTTCCTGCATGATCCCTTGGATTATTCTGTGGCAATACTTGTACACAGAGAGATGGAATGGGAGACTAATCTGACTGAAATAAAGTCCAATCTACCCCCTCCTTGCCTCCTGCTAAAAAAAAAAAAAATTATTGTGCTGGCACAACAGAGAATGGCAGAAATTGGAGAGCTACCAACTGTATACATCCATCCTATCACCAAAAACCTTGTTCATCGACTAACTCAGCCTGGGTCAAAGCCCACTGTGGACCAGGTATTTATTCAGTGTGAAAAACATGCAGTGATCCCTATTCTTTTTCAATTTCTCATTGTTTTCTGATAGCTTGGTAATTGTCCGAGCTTCATTCACTTTTAATGCTGTCAGGATATGAGTAAGGAGAGGCTGCATCCTGATGCAAATGATACTTCCCAAGTAGATTACTTCCAAGGAAGATAACAGCAACAAAAACCAGAGCTCCATATACCTCAATTAACGAGATAACCACTTGATGCAGTTAAATTAATACTTTAAATTAATATTTTGAGAGACAAAGAAATATGGACGACAATTTTGTCTTTTACTGCAATAAAGAAAGAGGTTGAAGAAAGCAGGAAGGTTACAACAGATGTAAGAATCAAAGGTTTGTTTTACAGTGTTGAGGTTTTCTTGTTGTTGTTTATTGTGGAAAACTGATTAAGTATTTTGTATGAAAGTTCTCAGCTTTGTTAAGTGTTCTCCCAGGAAGGAAATGAATTAGTAATTTGGTGCATTTAATTGTCTTGAAGGTAGGACTTAATATTCTCTTTCAGAAACTTTCTATTTCTTCCCCATGTTCACAAAAATGAAGACTATTTTAATTGTTTATTTATACCACACCTATACTGGAGGAACTAGCATTCAAGTCATTATTTCATTTTATTTTAAGACATCTTGAGTCCATGTGTTCATCTAGTCCCAGACAGCTGTTTAGAAATTTAACTGTCTGGCTGCTGACCAAAATAAATGGAATGCCCTTTGTGTAACATCCTTGTAAAATCTGTAGTCCTGTACCAAAATCAATAAATCTTGAAGAGAAATGAAGAACTGAGCTCCAGGACTGCAAGACATCTTAAAAAACATGTCCTCTGTTTTTCACCCTTCCTCCAACCTTAGAATTTAATATATGTGTTGGCTCCAAGTAGCTGGAATATTCTCTTTAAATCCAGAGGTCACAGCGCTGTGGCTTGATAACATACCATTCTTGATTGCTGCCTGAACAAAACAAAAAATGCTGTTTGGCATAGTCAGAGGTAGAAAACCAAAATTATAGACCACAATAAAGCCTGTCTGTAATAATCTGCAGTCTTTAAGAAGAGAGAAAACATATGCTGTGATTTCAGCGTTCTCAGCTTGGCTGGGGCACAGCAAAGAGCATTTCCCTTCTTTTGCTTTTCAGTCCAGTCACTTAATTAATATTTCATTAGAAACCTGCAGGTAGAAAACCTGGAAGCTGCTCTTCAGCCTCTGCAGTTCCCACTGTGCACCTTCAGGAGGACTTTTCCCAACCCACCCAGGAAACAGGTGAGATAATAAGGAGGACCACAATGTTCAAATGTACAGGGGCTGCAGAGCTGTGTGAAAATCCTGAGGAACACATTTAGAAAATAAATTCAGTCAGCTGAACTGTTCCAATAGGAGAGGATAACAGGACAAGGAGAATAGAAAAATGCAGGGAACTAAGGAAGTCTTCACCATTTTGTGAGCAAGGTACAAGTCTTCTGAGATGAAAGCTGGTTGCAAAAACTTTCAGCCTAATCTCAAAAGGTTATCTCTGGGATCCTGAGGCACACACAGTGTGACTGACAGATATCCACCTGCACCTGTCAAGATAGGGAAGTCGTTACAGAAAAAAACTAATCCAGATGGAAATGGAGAGTGCTCCTTTTCCTTGTACAGCAGTCAGAGTGGGGCATGCTGCAGCCACTGAACTCTTCCCTGCAGGAGGCTGAAATAACCAGGAAACAATACTTAGATATTTAAATCCTTCATTGTCTATCACTAAAGCAGGTACCCTGAGACATCTGGGTTCTGGGTGCTCCATCACATCTCACTCAGCTGTTGTTTACTTTCACTGCAGCCCATATGAAGCAGGGAATATTTCCAGGAAAAAAAGTAGGAATTCCTGGTGAGGCTGAGTGAGGTGCAGAGGTGGAGACAGGAACCATGCAGGAGTTCCTGGTGGTCAGTAGTGATTTAGACCCTGGTAATTAACTCCTGATGGTATTAAGGAATTTTTTTTTTCTCCTCCCTGCAGTCAATAAAATAATGAGGATCTGGTTAAACAAGTCCTTCACAGCTGGCATACCACAGAGCTTAGCAGATCATGGAGATGCATTCCAGTGTTCCAAATCCTTTCTCCATGCCCATCTGATAATCTTTAAATACTGAGCAGAAGCCTGTGTGTGTCTTTGGGCACCACTGAGGGGCTCTGAGCTGTGGAGGATGATTTACCCAGAGTGTCCACACGAGCTGTAGTGGCTGTGTGAAACTGTAGCCAGGCTTTGGGATGCCCAGTACAGGGATTCCAGACCTCCCAGTAAAGCCAGACCTGCACATGCACAGCTCCTGCACCCACATCCTGACATTCCCACTGGATTAGGACAGCCCTCACAGCTCTGTGCTATTTTAGATGTTAGAGCTTTGATGCTCACACCTGTTTCAGGATCCTACCTGTAATTTGTTATGGAGAGGGAGAATTAAAGTGGGATGGATTATTTTTGTGGCTTCCCCATCCCTGGAAATGTCCAAGGCCTGGCTGGATGGAGCTTGGAGCATTCTGGGATAGTGGAAGGTGTCCCTGCCCATAACAGGGGGTGGAAGTGGATGAATTAAGGTCTCTTCCAAGCCAAACCATTCCATGATTCTGTGAAATTACCCTGATGAATATCCCCTACAAGAAAATGGCTTTGTGTATCCTTTCAACCCCAGGGCCTGCTACCCACCTTTAACAGACTAAAATGAACAGAAACAAGTTCCTCTGCTACCTATCTCCATGCAAAAGAATTGTAAATTCTGTTTTCTGTGTTCTCCAAAACTCAGATTAAGATCAGTGAACCCAGATTTTTTTAATTAATTGTGAACTGACGCATGAAAATATTTTATGGACAGTCTTCTATGCAGGCAAACCCAAAAAGTTTTGAAAGGAACATTGAAATTGCTCTCCTGCCAACCTGTTCAGCCCTGTCCTTGAATGCAAAGGCTGGAGCAGAGGGCCCCTCCCTTCCCTCTGAGAGGACAGCAGGGATGGGAAGGGATCCATCCTCCTGGAAGCTCCCAGCCATCCCAGGCTCTCCTGAAGGGAAGAGAAACTCCAAGTGTGGCCCAGCAACCTGAGCTGGCCCCAGAGAAAAGGAGAATTTCCCTTTCCAGTGCTTGGCAGAGCAGAGTCCAACTCACAGGCAGGGAAAGCTTTGCTTAATAACTTTTGGACTTGCTGGAAAAATGCCTTTTTCTGGGCTGGGAAGTGTTTTGGGAGTTTTTATAGGGCCAGAAGGTACAGGGATGAACTCGTCCACCTCGCTGGCCCTGTGGCTTGGGGGAGCAATCTGAAAACACCAACCAAGAAACACAAATGCCACCTTTTCCTTCTCTATGGACAATGTCAAACAGTGAAAAAATACTAAATAATTTTCATTTTAATAGCCTTTTTTTTAAATTGCAGTGGTAGAAGTAGGAAGGAAAAACATCTTATTCTGACAGGGACTAAACACAAATGTATAAAGCACTGTCCTGCCAAAGTATGTTTCTGCTGTTGGGACGAGACAGTCAATTTTCTGCAAAATATAACTCGGTTCTGAGCCATTTATTGCAGTTCCCTTCTGTGCTAGCTGATTTATAGCTCAGCTACTTAGGATAAATAGGTGGTGTTCATCTTTAGAAGGAGATTGCATCTGCTGATAGGACAGAACCTGACAGATTCCACCAGGCTGTTTGCTTATTGGCAGGACTTGGAATTATTAACATTAATTCTCCAAGGAGCTGAATTCTTTATCACTGATGCTCTTCCTTTATGAGTCCCTCCCCTCCAAAAATTTCAGCTTTCAGCTTTCCAGCAACAAGCTCTGCCTTTACTGGGATTGCTCAAGCCATGTCTTGGAAGCTCCTTCTTTGTTTTTCCTTCAATAATTTGCTAAAAGTACTACCATGTGTAACCCTAATGTAGCAAAATATTTTAGTATATACTTAAAATTAATCCTGCAAACCTAAGAAAGAAAAATGAGAATTTGCTAAATCAGCGCTTCCAAATGAAAAGGGGAAAAGAGAAAGTACCATATCCATAACTTAAAAAATTGTCATTGATGTGATTTATTTGAAATGTGAAAGCGAGGATCTGGGTTAATTTTTTAGTTCTTCTACTTGAATTTTCTGAAATCAGAGCAAAGAACTGTTCTAATCTAATATTTTGCATTTCTGTTTCTCTGGTTAAATGATTGTAAAGGAACCAGAGAAAATATAGTACCCACAGTACTCTTCTTTCTTGTGGTGATTTAGTATTTTCATAATACCATTTTTTTTTTACTTTCCTATCTACTTTTTTATGTTTAATATTGATTCATTTTAACCCTTTTTTGAGAGAAATAGCAGATGTTTCCTTATGACTGGGCAGACATCAACAATGACAACACTTTGATTTAGTAGATGGTGTTTCTTGTATAATATTCACCATAATGAAAATGAGGGGGTTTTCCTACTCTAGTCTCTATTTTAGCCTTAATTGAAGCAACATTTCTGATGTGTGTTTTCATTTTAAGCACAGCCATCCCTTTCACATCAGTGCTGTTTCTTCAACAAGAAACTCATGTACAAAACAAGCAAAAAAATTCTCATAGGAATATCCTTGAAAGACTGACAGCTGGAAATAGAAATATGGATCTCCAGCCATATCTCTGGTCTTGTTATCTCCCTTTAGGTGTTTGTACCTGTGCTGAGACCACTTTTCCCAAAGGAAGCTTTGTGCTGACCCACAACAGCCCAGCTGGTGCAGCTGACTTGCTCATGGTGAGTTGGTTTCAGGAGGTAAAAAGAGAGCTCTTGTCCTTTTTGTGCTCAACTGGTATGAAATTCCCAGATCAAAATACATGCTGAGCAACACTTCTTGTGCTTCCTTACTCAAGCAGCTTTCTCTTAGTAAATGTCTTTTCCACCACAGCTACAGGTTACCTTTTATTAGGGGAATATGACCACTGGCTCCCCAAAAGGGAAAGGCTCGTTTCCATATTGCTTTCCAGACCACTCCCTTCCCTGGGAATTAAGTGGCCTGCTTGCAACAGTAAAATAGCTCTGAGCTCATGTGAAAAAACCATTTGAATCCTGGATGGTTTTCACAAAACTTCAGTTCATTGGGTAATAACCAGATTAAACAGGCCATGACATAATAGATTCCATATTTTATAATCGTCATCTGCATCTCTCCTAATTAGATAAGATGCAGAAAGGCTGAAAGGCATCAATATGTTGATTTAAAAATTGCATGGGGATGCCATTTTATTGACCAGACGCTGCAGTGGACAACAGAGTTGTTTCTCTAGATCAGTAACTCTGAAATCACAGATTGCACACACTCACTTTGCTTCATTCCCTGTGGGTGTTTTTGCTCCAAGGACATGAATGGCTCCAAACTGCCCCCAGGAGTGGAGGTGATGCTCCCCAGTGGATTTCCTGCTGGAAGAGGAGAATTCCCAGCTGAGCCAAGAGCAAAGGGCTGGAAGGAGGGGTCAGCACGAGGCCAGGTCTCACCACCCAAACACTTTGGTCTCTGTGCCCTGGGGAGCTCACAGGCCAAAGCAAGGATTGCTGCTTGCATGCCCTGCCTCGGTCTGTGGGCTGACTGATTGGGGTCCAAGGAATTTGAGGATATAAAAGCTCCTTCCAAGAAAAGGTGGGTGAGATGTCGGGTGAGACCTGGCAGGGATTCAGTGTGCAAAGTTCCTGGTTAGGGCTAGACCACAGTTCCTGCCTTCTTTACCTCCCTAGCAGGGGATTGCCAGTGTACCAGGCACAAAAATACATTTAATCCTATAAACAAAAATAGGAGTGCAAATGTTTCATTGGCATGAATGTTTTAATATGGGCTGTTGCTAAGGAGGAACCAATTCCTTCCCCACAGTGACAGCCTCTGAAATATGATTGATTCATTTTTTTAATCCTGTTTTTCCTAGCACCCAGTGGCTTCTCTGTTTTTCAGTGTAAACTGAAACGTTGTGCATTCTCTTTTAAATGTTCTTGTAGAAAAACAACCCCAAAAAAGAGCATTTTTTTTGCCAAGTTAGTGTTCTTCTGCCATGACTGAAACTCTGGAGAAAATGACAATAGCTGAAATATTCTCCTCAAAGTGGCTGTGATTCTTTAAGTTACTGGTTATCTGCTGTGGTGTCCTATCCCCTTTTAGGTCACTCCTTCAAACTTCATCAGCCTTTGAATCACATTCAAACTCATTAGGTTGCCATTTCATGATTTCTCACCTTGGAGAGGGAAAACTGGTCCAAACCAATTCCTCTTGGATGGTTACACCACAGAAAACACCAGTTTAACTTGTACTAGCTATGACCACATAATTTTTTTCAGCTTTATTAAAGAGGACTGGAGACCAACTAGGATTAGCCACACTTTGAGGAAGTCTCAAAGTTGGTGTTGAAGTTCTTTTTGCAGGGTAGTGGAGAAAAAATCCCCTGCATTCCTCTGCCTTGTGGTGTATTTGATCTGTGGGCAAAACAAGGAGTCTAATTGAACTTTACAGTGTGCTGTGATATTTTTATGAAGGGTGTGATGCGTGCACTATTTGAGGTTATTTCCCTGCTCTCTGGACTGTCAGCCTAACACCTTCCACGGGCATTAAATCCTCATTTAAAATGGGGAAAGCCAAGGTTTAGAGGATAAGGTCCAGATATCAAACTCCTCTCAGACAAGAACTGAGAGGAGGTAGGGCTGATCAGCTCTTTTACCAGCATGACTCTGTTCCTGTCCCTTATATTATATAAAACTTTAAGGAAAGAACAGGTTTCGATTTTTTTCTTGAGAATTTCATTTTTCAGGTAAGTTCTAATATAAACAAGGTGAAATACTACCCAAAGACGGCTTATATTTCTTTTTTTCTGACTGATTTCTGTTCTGCTCAGCCACCATGAACCACATTAGAGTAGGAGGAGAGTGATGAAAAGCCTTCTACAGAAAAAGCAAGTTGACAGCAGCAATCAAAATCCATTTCTATAGGAACTCTCTACATGCAATTTTTACCTCCTTTCCTCCTCTCTAAGTATCAGACACTTGCTGTGACTTGCTCAAGTGTCCTGGCATTTGCTTTATAGTGGTCAGTAGCATCACTTCTTTCTAAAGTCATGTTCTTCTGTTTCAACCCTGGAGAAACAAAAAAAAAAGAAAAAGAAAATTTTTAATAGCATATTCTGCTTCATAGACTCCAAAACTTTTCACTCTTCTTTCCTAGAAACACTTCAAGTAATAGAAAAATGGACCAAGTACTCCAACATTTACCTTACTTGCAGGCTTGAAGAAATAGGAATGATACATCCTTGAATGAGATGCAAAAAGATAAAGCAGTTGCATGTATTCCTCACTGACTGCTTTGGAAAACTGGATGTCAAAATCAGCAGGGAAACTTAATGAGATTTATATTTTTGGGAGAATTTCAATAAAACCAACTCGCCAGGTATGGAGAACATCTCTGCACAGACCATTTGTATCAGTATTGGTGCTTTTTCACTCACAGAAAAAAGATTCTTCAGCTCATAACAGCCCCAGAAATAGTTCCACCCCTCAATGACCAGGCTAGCAATGGAGCCTTCTCAGAGCAGCAATGTTTTACCAGCTCCATTTGTGACACAATATCTGCAAAGATTCTGCTGGATGTAGGGTTGGGGGGAAAGCAAAATGACAAGTACAAAGGCTATTTGTGAACAGCAGAGAAAGGAAACAAATCTTGAAAGAATCATTAGAAATAATCAGGGAATGCTGGATAGCTAATCAAAACATAAATCAAAAAACTTAGGAGAAAGAAAAAAGCTCAATGAGCAGAGCAGAAATGCTCTTCTTTATTGCTGAATACCTTGGAATAAATATATTATTATTGAAGTTGTAACTGTGAAAATTGAGGAGGTAGAAATTATAGTTTCCTCATATTCTATTATTTGTAGAGGGAGGGAGAGAGAGATATAGATATATAGGTATGCATGTATAAAAATAAAAAAAGGCCTACTTAATTTTAGAGAATTTCACCTTTGTACACTCTCTGTGTATTCCTAAATATTTCAGGACAAAGTGCTAAAACATGTGAAGTTGGAACAAGATCCACAGTGCTTGCTTACATTGCAAAAGGCGATTATTTCATTGTTTTCACACTTTGAAATATGAAAATATATTATCCTGCAAATGAGCCCCATACCTCTGCTCAGAAAAATTTATACATATTGACACAGGCACACACTCTCCTATTAACACACGGAGTGCTTACAAAGATTTTTGTTTTGAATTTGCTTGGTATTTGCCATTGAAATAAGATTTTACTTAATAAGGGTGGAAATTCCAAAAAAAAAAAAAAAAAAAAAAAAAAGAAGTGGGCACGGGTTAGGGGGCCGCCCC